>KZ505847.1:89551-120854 GCA_002844005.1 Limosa lapponica baueri
CTGGGCCCGGTGGGCTGTGAGCCGGGGGCGGCGCCGGCTCGGGGGAACTTGGAGAGCAAAGCGCAGGCACAACGTCCCGAGAGACCTGCAGCCCCCGCCAGCCGCCGGGCGTCCCAGCGCTGCCGCCGGTAGCCCTTCCCGTCACGCTGCCGCGCCCTCCCCGTGCCCCTCCGCCGGCAGCCCAGGTTAGAGGAGCACCCGCAGAGTGCCCGCGCTGGGGGTGCAGAGCAGCTCACAGGGACTTGTCCCCCTGCCCCGCCCGTCGGAGGAGGCTGTCTGTTGAAATAGGCCGGTTTTCACACAAAAGCACAGATCGTGCCAATGGAGCCATCGAACAGGCGGAGCCGCTGGAGCGAGAGGAGCGATGCCCCCACAGCAGCAGGAGGCTGTGAAGGATTCAGGCGTAAATACCTGGAAACCAGCACCAGCAGGGCCCATTCATCCTGAATCCTAGCTGGGTCACAGACTTCAGCCTCCGCGAGGCTGCTCCCAGAACACATGACGCCACAATGCTGTCACCCTCAAATCGTGCCTGCAAACAACACTGTTGAAGACAGAAACCCAGCTTTTTCAAGATCTTGTTCCCAAGACATGACAGGCAACGACACCAGATGCATCCCAGCTGCCAGACTCTCAGTTGCTCACAGCCATGACAACCAGACACCACAGCCAACACAGAGCTACGCATGCTGGTTTCCAGATACGGTGTCTACAAGTATCGCCTAACATCCATGAAACCAGCTCTGCTGCGGAAGCCACAAAGGCCTCAGAAGGGGCCTGAGGCTTTGGCTGCCAAGATACAGACCCCACAGAGCGCAGCTGGCAAAAGCCCACTGCCTGACAGCCTTCCCAGAGAGAAAGCACCTGCCCCCCGTGAAGCTCACACCTTGGTGCCACCGATGGACCAGGTGTTTGCACCAGCACAGCTTTTGGGGGGGAGCCCACTCACCCGCTCACTGCTCCCGGCCACCTCAGGGACTGTGGTTGTGCCTTGCAGACAGCCCACTGTTCCTCTGCCGTCACCAGCACCAACAAGGACGTCCCAGGAGATCCAGACCCCTGTACACCTCTGAGCTCCCTCCACACCTCAGCGGTTCTGTGCTGCCCAGCATGAGCTGCAGTTACTGCGATGCTGCAGGGCCTCCTGGGGGAGGTTACATGTTCCCCCTCAGCAGTATGCACCTGCAATGGGGTTACGTGGCAATGTTTTGGCAGCAGAGGGGCTGCAGGGGCCTCTACAAGAAGACACCAGAAGCTGTCCCCATGTCAGACAGAGCCAGCTCCAGCTAGCTCCAAGGCGAACCCACTGTGGCACAGCTGCAGCTGGAGAGACAGGGCTGAGACAATGTGTGAAGCAGCCCTGCAGACACCAAGGTCGGATGGGGAGGAGGCGCTCCAGGTGCCAGAGCAGAGATTCCCCTGCAGCCCCATGCAGAAGACCAAGGAGAGGCAGCCTTTCCCCCTGCAGCTCACAGCAAGCAGATAACCACCTGCAGCTCATGGAGGACCCCCACCAGAGATGCCCTTAAGGATGCTGTGGCCCATGGGGAGCCCACAGAGGAGCAGGCTCCTAGCAGGAGTTGCAGCCCATGGAGGGGACCCTGTGCTGGAGCAGGGGCAGAGCACGAGGAGGAAGGAGTGGCAGAGACGAAGCGTTACAAACTGACCCCAGCCATCATTCTCCCTCCCCCCCGTGCCACTTACAGAGTGAGGAGATAGAAAAGTCAAGCATGAAATTGAGCCTGGGAAAAAGAGGAGGGTGGGGGAAGGTGCTTTTAGTTTTGTTTTTGTGTTTCATTATCCTACTCTATTCTTGGAGTAGGATATTGGCAATAAATTATATTAACCTTCCCCAATTCCAGTCTTTTGCCCATGACAGTAACTGGTGAGCAATCTCCTTGTCCTTATCTTGACCCATGAGCTTTTTCCATCCTATTTTCTGCCCCTGTCCTGCTGAGGAGGTGGACTGAGAGTGTGGCTCCTACCAAGGTCAACCCACCGCAATACATTTCTGGGAATTGCTGTGTTCTCATCACACATTTTAGAGATGCAGAAAAAAAAAATAATCATCATCTTAATAACAAAAAGCCCTTTCTAGGCTTTTTATGAGGTGTCTATATGCAGCAGGGCTTACGTGTTCTACTGTCCTACTACAGTAATTTGCTTTTGTAAGTGAGTATTTTGCTTTCTCAGCTCGTTAGGAAGTGCACTTAATTCTCACTGCCTGCTTTTCTTTTGACAGAGTTTCTCTCCATCCCCTCTGGGTCTTCCCAAGATTTCCATCAGCACTCTGCCCTCAGCATCTGAAACGAAACTGGCTGAGAGCCAGTCCCACCCATTACAGGAAACACTCTTCTTCTTGGAAGGAGCCTTAGGAGATTAAGGAACACACTATATAGTCTCACACCTCCTCCATTTTCCCTCTCCCAGACTGAAGTTACACCCAAATGTCACTGGTGCTTGTTCTTTTAAGGAGTAATTCATCACCTGTCCATGCTGTACCTCCACCAGTGTCAAAACCTGCCCTGTATAGCTCAATACCCAGATTGTACCTAACGAGCTTTTCGGGGAGGAGGAGGAGGAGTAGGAGTTTAAGGACATGCGTCCTGTCCAGAGGCCCAATACATCTGGAATCCTCATTTAAAAAAAAGAAAACATTACAACATTCAAGGAGGGATCTCATTGCATTTGTGGCCTAAAAACAGGCAGGGGAGCATTTCCTGGAGCTGGGCAGCTGTGAGCCTGGGCTGCAGGCAGTTTGGGAACTGCAAGTGTCACGACCTGTGACTCACCTGCTGTCAAATGGACTCCCGGGCACTCAAGGAAGTTGAAAAGTTTTATGAGCTTATATCATGTTGATCTGACACCTGTTTGTCAAGAACTGCTACTTGAGTGAGAAGTTATATGCTTATTATAAACTTTGGAGATTACAGTAAACTTGTTTCTTTGGCCTTGAGACAGATTTAGACACGTTTCAGCTGAGATCCCCACACTTCTTAAACACTTGCATTCCGTCACACACACAAAAGGTGTTCCCAGTTTCAGCTCCTGCTGCTCCCCAGGTATCAAATAACAAAAAAACCCTCCATGAGTCAGAATAGGAAATACTCTTCTTAAGTTTTTGTAACAGGAAACTAAAGAGAAAAATCAGTTTCAATTCCCCACACTGCTTAATTGCACTCTAACCGCAAATTTTCTGGGGGCCACATCTTACTACAGCACTTGGGATTTGGCAACCGACTATTAACATACTGCTTACACGTGAAGTGCTAGCAGATTTATGGTACTCCCAGCGGTGTTAAAGGAAAGGTTATTAAATCTTTCTTCCTCTCACTCTCTGCAAAACTGACCTGTAGTAAACACGGAAGCTCTGAAGCCACTTCACGCAGCATTCAGGAGGCGGTATTTTCAGGTGGAGAATTAGTGAAAAGTCCGTCTGGCTGGGGAAACCCGCTGTCCTGGCAGACAGCGAGCAGTTTGCAAGCCTTCCACACAATCACCTCATTTCTCACTTTTTGCTGCCCGTGTTTTCCCCTCATCGCAGTCACATCTGCAGAAGAGCGTAGGCAGAGAAAAGCCAGCCACATTCTCACAGCTCCACCCCTCACCATCCCTTTGGGTTGGTAACTACACTTTAACAGTCTTCTAAAATGAAAGCTTTGGTGTCAAAAAAGTCATTACAACTGAATCTGCACAGATTGGACTCCTTGCCCCTTGCCCTCTCCCCGCCCCCTGCAGATGCAGAAGAGCTTTTTAAAAAGCTCTTGAGTTCAGATAAGCTTTATGCTGGTGTAGCAACAGCATCAGCGTGAAGGAGGCTGGCACCAACAGGAGCCTGTCCAGGGCTGGAAAGCCCTCGCCCTCCTGGGAGGCAGCTGGGACCAGCCAGGGGCTGAAGAACCAGGAGCCCAGGGCAAGTCCAGCAGCTCCCTCCCCTGTGCCACAGTTACACCTCCCTCTCTGGGCACCTACCACTGCAACAGCTTCTTTTCAGTTTTTTGGTTACATCACATGATGAATTACTCACCTGCTCCTCCCAGAAACCACATCTGACTGAAGCACAAAAAAACCCCAGCAATCCAACAGATTGCATCAAAGGTGTTGAATTTAAACTGAAAAAAACCCAAAGAAATTTGAAGGAGCATAAATGATTAAGGTCTTTGGCATCACAGAAAATGCAGACAGAAGGTATTGTTTAATAAATTGCCACAGAAAGCCCCCAGGAAATAGAGCAACACAGGTTAAAATACTTTCAAACTGTTTATTACAAAATACAGATTCACAAGTGAAGGCACTTTGAAACCGTTACAAAATTTTCATATAAGCTATTGTTTTAGCTGTTGAACAGGTCCAAATGTATTTTTCCTATCATCACCTAAAAAGGTGAAAAAACCTTAACTGCATGCAGTTGTAGTACATTCTTCTAATGAAAAAACCCCACTACACCTAATGACAACTAATAAGGATTTTAGCCCCAGCTTGCTGCAGTTTCAGAGAATACAGTAACAGCGTAGGAAGCAGATACGTAAGGAGGGATCTGCACATGATGTTGAATTAAAACCACATCAACTAAACTTGTCATGCAGTGTTGCTGACAGACCTACGCTATTAAGCCCAACATTTCCCACCCTTCTGGCTACGATTCTCCAGGCAAATAGAGCAGACTCTGCCAAACCCTACATCAAGGTTCCTCACGTCCCCCAACACAGGGGGCTTGTAGGGCCTGGGGTACGTACATTGAACGGTTGTAGCTGTAACAGCATGATGAGCAGATCAAGACAGAAAGCTGGTTTCTCTTATACTTTTTATCTCAAGATCAGAAGACAAATATTAAAAATTGAATAAAATTAAAGGAACTGAGCAGAAGAATCTATGTGAAACCTAGTCCACTGCGTGGCCGTTTCCTCCTACTGCTGCTCTCTACAGTCAAACCTTTCAGAAGCAAGCACCTTTTTTGGAAAGTTAAAAAAAAAAACAAACCCAAACCCAATATTTAAGTTGTTAAAAATTCAAAAACAAATTACAGAGTTTAGAAACTTTCTACTCAATGCTGAGTAGGGTCCCTGCACATAAACACTTTTAAATACTTTTTTCCTCCATCATTGCTGGCCTGATTCATTAGCTGAGTCTGCTTGAAATCATTGCCGTGTTCTTCCCTGGAAGAACTGCACATCTATGAGGCATATACTAAACAAACCAAACAATGAAGTCAACAGAGCTCCTTAAACAAGTCCTATGTAATCGTTCAATTTTTTTTGCCAGTTCAATATACATATAAACTGAAAAATACAGCGCTGAGAAGTTTCTCTATGGCTCTAATCTTAAATGCAATTATAAAATAAGATCAAAATACTGATTTACTGTAATGAATAAACCGTGACTTTTCTCCATTTTGGTAAAACAGACCCTAACAAATCCCTCAGCATTAAAAACTTCATTACTATAACTGGATGCTGCAATTGGCACATTTCCAATGAATCCAAGCCGTTAATAGCTATAAAAATCCCATATATACAAACATGCCTTATCTGATGGGCTTACATTCAGTGTAGATACTACACAAGAGGCTAAGATCTTCAGGAAAAAATAAAATGAAGAGATATAATTTGTTAAATGAATGTGTGCATTTGAACCGCTGTAAGATGGCCAAAGCCTCAGCTCGCAGCTCCCAGGAGCAGCCTCTGCAGCAGGGCTGCGGTCCAGCTCCCGTGGCAGCATTTGCGGGCTCGAGAGAATGGCAGTTCAGACTCACTGAGCTGTACCTGGGTGTTTTATCAGATGTCAGCATCCAATTTAAGTCTCTGCTATTTGTACTTTTTGATTATTGCCTTTGTTACTGTAAAAGCTGTCTGATCGCAACGCACACTGTCACTGATGTTCTGACAGGAGATGGAGCACAGCACAAATCGTACAGTTCTAAACTGCTCAGCTCCCCCTCAGGCTAAACGAGGGATTTGTTCTCTACTCCAGTTACTCCACAGTAAAATAATACATAAAATTCCATATTCTTTTAAAATAAGGCACTTTTTAAAATTTTTTAAGTTTCTTCCCCAAATACCAAAAGCTTGAGGAAACTTAACTGACTTCACTCATTTCCTTATCATTCTTATTCCAAAAATAAGACCGATATTACCAGAAGCTGAGTTACGCTCAGAACTCACGATGCTCTACACTAGGCTTGAGAACATCCAATATGGCTTTCTACAGAACACTCTTTTGCTAAAACAGCTCAAAAAGAGTAACTTCTAGCCCAGCGTGGCCTTTGGGAATGACAATCATTACCACCTCTCCTCTGGTGTTTACTACTCAACCCTCACTTTTTGCATCCTGTGGAAGTCGGGAAAACATTCAATGTTAAAGAATGTTTAAAAAAACTTGGCAGTTGTCTGTATACAAAAGCAAGAAATAAATAGCGCAACAGCTGTATCCAACCTCAGAGCTTTTAGATCCCACAGAATACTGGCAGTTTCAATGATTTGCTCTTTCACTGACAACATCCTGGAGACGTTTAAGTAGAACATCATCATTTTCCTGGCAGATTCGCTTCGTAGGGGATTCAGTGTCACTATCAATTGTTATCGCTCGTTTCTTACTTCTGTGTTCACCTTGTTTTATCATATTGTTGATGTCCTTCAAACTCTGCGATCAAGATAAAAAAATCACAAGTTACTACAACTCCATTTCAAACTTGCTCTGGTGTTCAGTTATCTGAGGATAAAATGTTATTTTGAACCTCTTGCTGAGCGAGTGATAGATTCTACATGAAGGACTCTACCCTCCACCACAAACTGCGAGACCAGCTCAATGAAACCTCACAGATCCAAATTAGGAGACTAATTCACCCTCTCTCAAATTGACCCCTTTCAACCTTCTGGCCTTCTACCTTGGAAGGGCTCCCATTAAATTTATAGAGTAGCGCAGTTCGAGGTGTCAAGCAGGCACCATTCTTGTGAGGCGAAACGTAAACGGAGTGCTGCTGTGAGATCCGCCGCGGAGACGCTGGCTGCTGCTTAATGCTGGGGAACGGAGACAGAGGAGGGGCTTCCATCTGCAAGAGAGGAGAAATTGCGGTAGGAGCTGAAGCAGAAGATATTTAAGAGGAGGAGGGAAAGATTAACACACTTCTGGATCTTCTTTAGAAGATTTTATCCTGTAACAGTTTAACAACAGATCAAGTATCCATAAATAGAATTTATTGGTTTTCCACGTGTGTTACAGAGATGCTCCACAGGCATTTAAGCAAATGGGTGTTGCATCGATATAAAGAAGCTGAAACTGGGTTGTAAACTGAACTGCAGCTGCACTTGTCCTCCTGAAAGGCTGTTAAAGGAAGTCCTCACACTATTACCTACAACTATTTGTCAGGAAAAACAACTCTGTCAGACTATTAGAGCAAAATTCCAAAATACTTTACTTACTATGTGATCCTGGTTTGTGATATCGTACTTCAGTGCAAATGATTTTACTCTTCCTACATAGACTGCATTGTAAAATTTAATAAGATCCCCTCTCTCCTCTGTTCCCAACTCACTGGAGTTCTCTGCTGAGGATCGTCCCGAGGAACTGCCAGTTTCCACAGACGAGTCTAACAATAAAAGAGAGCTTCAGATTTCAGAAACACAGCATCACCACCTGGGTGCTTCAGATTCAAACTTACAATATCCAACTGACAAGAACTCATCCATAAATTGACTGGTTAATGAGCTGAATTTAAGCACTGTACTTCAGACCGGAGCAGGGTGTGCTGTAGGTGGTTATGAGCATTGGGAGGAGCTACAAATTGCTGTGAGCAGGGAGGCGGACTATGGCCAAAAAGGCCAACCGAAATCCTTATTCCAAACTTGGAAACAGCTGTAGCAAAAAAACCGTAGCACAACTGACCTCTTTCCCATGGTTATTTTGGGGGGTGGTACAAAGCAATTTGTTGCTCCTAAAACTAAGTTTTAAGCAGTCTGACAGCTCCCAGCTTCTGTGAAAGTTTCTAGTGATCAGCTGGCAAAGAATGGCTTCGTGCTCAGCTCACGGCTGCTGCAAGAAAGCCACACCACCATTTGTTCAGGAGCATTATGAAAAGGCTGTTCAGTGGAAAAAGCTGCAGCCACACAGCAAGTGTATTTCCGTTAATGCTCTCTCTCTCCACTAATTAAGCCTGGATACTACCAAATACAACCTTCTACGTTTCACTCTCTGCACTGTTTACTGTCAACCAGGGCAACACAGAATAAAGCCTCTTGCAATCAGTGCACTACGAGACAGACATCAAAAGCTTCAGCTGATACCCGTAAGAGGAACTCCTTAGTGCATTTGCCTTTGTCACAACACAAGTTCCCGTATGCTGGTGTCAAAAGAGTGGGAGTTAACGCTAGAAAAGGAGACACGAGTGTATTACCTGAAGCCTGCCAGGAAAAGCAACAGAAGAACTTTGCAACAGAAGAACTTTGTAACCAAGCACGTTTGTTTGACAACACGCCAGAGCCCAGTCCCACCTCAGATGCTCTATGACACCCAAGAATTGTGGAGCTGCTACAGGATGCTGAACCTATGGGAGACCAGCACTTTCCTGGACCCTGGTGAAATCCTCAAAAGGCATTTAAAAAATGGCTCTAATGCTCGTTCAAGCAGTTGAATCCCAGCCACAGTGGGAACTTACCATATGGAACGGTATTCTAAATTTCTGCATGTACATCTGGCTGCAGATCTGCTCTGCTCATGGGCTCACACATGGGATTGTGATCTCTCCGCCTTTTGACACGTCACTAAAAATGGGCATGGCAGTTTGCATGCTTTTCTCAAATATTACCCTTTTCTCCTCTAACCCAGAGCAAAGAAAGTATCAACTATTTAAAAGAAACCTGAATATAAGAAAATGGTGGTCTTAGAGTCACTATTTTTATTTTCTGAAACAAGTTCTCCCTATTTAAGCCTTCAGGACATGTCATATTAAGTAAAAAACCTGTCATATTCCAGGTACTGTTCATCTTTCTTAACATCACTGACACACTAAGGAAACCTCAACCTTGAGAAACGAAATTTAAGGAAACGAAACATTTTTTCCATATAGGAAGCATATTTTCCATATCTAACATACAGGGGGCTTACTGACAAGATGGTTTCTTTTTCAACAATACATTTATTCTTCTTTAATACATTTAAAACTTGCTTCACTTCTTATCACTTAACAGTTCAGTTCTTTAAAAACCTACAAGTACATTTTTAAAAACAGCAGCTTCCTTTGCTGCACTTACCTTCTGTCATCTCCACATCTTGGTTTGCATTTTTGTCCAACAGGACATCAGCAGAAATATTTCTCAGTAAAACACTCCTGTACACCTACAGGACACCAGGGAAAAAACACTCTTGTCAAGGAAGTCAGAAGAGCAGATGAAATCCACATGAATGAGAATAAATATAACACTGCAGAGGATTTGACTTTTCCTTTATCAGTATGAACATTTGAAAAGCCACTTCTACCTGAGATTTAGAAAAAGGGAAGGCAGTACCATTTACTCACATGGCTGTTGGCTTGTGGCTGATTTCTGTAACTTTTCATTATGTCCTGAAAAGTTCTTTCCTCTTTGGTTACCTAGAAAAGAAAAGGCTATTGAAGACCAAGTGCAAGCAGCAAGGTCGGGCTGCTCAGGTCCAGTCTATTCCATTAGCTTCCATCTATACAGCCTTTTTGTAAGTATTTTACTATGAATACCTAATTTAAAAATGTAGTTCTGGTGATAAGAATATGAAAACCCAAGCAGCTTTCCTGTTCAGGCATTCCTTGTTTCTTAGCTACTAAAGCCTTTTTTGCTTGTGATACTTAGGAATTATTCCTTTTCCGACTTTTGTTCTAGTGACACTAAAAATTAAAGGAAAATATTAAGTCAAAAATGTATTTGTAAATTTGAAAACTGGACCCTTAAACTTTTCTAACAAGGGAGTGAGGAAATTCTGAACAAAACACTAAGCAGATACAAAACATGTGCAATTTCAGCTTTCTTTTATACTTCAAAAGAGCTCACTTTGTTAAAGGACTTTGTTTATCAGCCATGCATCTGTAATTTTAATAGCAGATGAGCAACAATTTTTGTAGTAGGAGCCAGGAGTGAATATATCAAGGTCTCTGTCTAAATTGTCAGATCTCACACTGCACTGGAGACAGCACTGACTATTCAATGCTTCTGGCTATCAGTACCGATGTCAAATGAACCTAAGCTATGCTGCAGTTATTAAGAGCACAGGTAGTCACAAACTGAACATCATTTTCCCTCCGCAAATAGCGCTCCTCTTCATTTGTCTTCCTCAAGAACAGGTAATCCATCCCCAATGTTTTAGAGGAGCCTGGCTTACTTTCACTTTCCTGGATTTGTGTCCGAATCAGACTTGGTGGCCATTGTAATCATCAGTTTTCAAGTTTGAGTCAAACCAATATTCCAGTTTCATAATCCAACTTAATAACACCTTAAATCAATGCTGGCAAATTGAATAAGAAATTAAGAATTACAAGTAACAGGCAACCAGCTCAATTCCTCAGCCTGAATCTTCAAAAGCTAAGCAGATTTTTGTGGAATAGAAACTTTCCATCTATATATAAGGTTGTGAGCTCCTGTGCCGCGGCCAGGAGTAGGGAAGCATGACACAATCAATGTGATTGGTATGTAAGCTTCGTTTATTGAATAGCACAGCTGTCTTTTATACTCTGTTACAATTAGCTAATACATATTCCACAATACAGCATTCTGGTTGGTTAGTCATACAAATGTCAACTCCATCCTTGGTATTATCTACGGTTAGCTACTTCTTCTATTCCATGCAGCTACTCCCCTATTTCCCAGGCCTGAGCGAGCGCAGGCCTCCGGACATCATGTAACAGTTGCAGTTACAAAAGCTGGGTCCGCTGTTTCCCAAGGTCCTGCTTACGTTAATTGATACCTGCTTTAGCTTATCTTGTTCTAACCTATTGCTACATCTTGTTTCTCTTCTATCAACTTCCTTACTTCTCATGACAGTTACCCTTTCATACTTCTATATCCTCCTGTAAACTGCTCCCACAGTAAACGGTCTGCTCCCAACACTCCTGCAGATTTTTGCACCTGCAGAATTTTGTAACTGCAATGACATTTATTTCAGATCACATAGATCATGAAGATGACAAACAAGACAGAAAACACAAATCTGGGGCAACGAGACCTCACGCTGCTTTGTCTATGCTGACCAGTGCTCACTGCAATTGTGCTCAGCAAGAGAAGAAAAATCCTGTCTGGCTGGTTGATCAGAACTTTTAAGATTATGCAAAACAAGGAAAAAAATATACTGGGACTTCATTCACTTCTTGGAAGGACTTTTCCCTTGCCTCCAGTAATATTACATGAATAAAGCAATCAAATTGTAAACTGTGAACACAATTTACATTTTCAATTGATGTAAGATTCCCTGAATTTCTTGAAACTACATGTTACCTTTGCCATGATATAAAAGGCACAGAGGAGGAGCTGGTCCAAATGTCTGTCCTTCATTAGGTCAGCACAATGAACCAATGTGAATTCAAAGCATGTCCATATCTTCCTACGCAAGTCATTGGAAACATCCAGTTTTAAGCACAGATCACGCAAGCGCACACTTGCCAGATGATAAACCTGGAAAAGAGACAGACAAGACAGTAAAGAGTCAAGCCAAACGAGCTTAACCTAGTCTGCAAAAACGAACTCCTCAGAGCAGAGCTGTTCTATATTTCTGCAAAATCCTTCCCCTCTACCCAAGACAATGTCTTTAAAGACTAAGTTGTCAACTCTTTTCAGATCTTTGATCTCTCATGCTTATAGGAAATCTGCTTAAAAGCATCATGACTATAGCTTCTATACCGTATCACTCACCCACTGTAACAGAATACTTCCAACAAGCACAAAGAAGGGACATAAACTTGAAATAACTATTAAGTGCAACATTTATTTCAGAAGTTTTCACTTCATGGACAGTAATTAGGTGCATTCCTTATGTTGGAAACCAGGGTGATGAGTTAATTTCATTTTCACTTGCTCTACTGAACTGGAATAAGAAAGGAAAGTAGGGAAAAACTATTATTTGGAGTATAATGGTCCCTGTAAATAGGAGGCCAAAATTTAAAGACAAATTCAAGCAAAGATTTTAGTTCTCCTCCTAACTAAGAGGAATATGTTGCCTACTACATGGTAACATGACTAGAGCTGAAGTACTCCCCAACAGTAAAGCTTCCAAAATGCAGCCCGAGCTCATGCCTGGCAGCTGGCTGATCTCCATCCATTCTCAGACAGACAGACAGTCACTATCAACATTCAAGAAACAATAGATGAGACACAGCATGTGGCTCACAAGTGTTTCCAGGAATTGGTTTCTGTATTAAGATTTACCTTAAAGATTGTTCAATACAGAATTCTCTAGGTTTACAATACCCCTAAAAGTTGAAAACCTCTGAAAATAATTTCTCTAGTAACAAAATAATAGCAAAAAAAGTCTCCTAATATTTTTGCGAGATTAATTTAGGCATATATTCTTTGCAGACTTTTAGGCAAGTTACCCTGCCTCCTCCAAAGACCCCTCACACACTCCACCTTAGAAATCAAAGCAACTAGAAACAAGTTATCTGAAGTTTCTCTGAAGCACACTCGGTTCATTATGGCAAGAAGTTCCTTCGTTCTAGAAACTTTCAGATAACGTGTTATTCATCACTGCTTTCTGAGGCCCCATACCACCAAGACCAGCACTACTGGGTAGACCTCAGAATATTGCAAACGAGACTCTCCAGATGCAGGATCCAAAACAGTGCAGTTTTGAACGAGCAAGACACAGGAGAATAATCTCAGTTCTGGTATGTCTAACCCTTGCGAATGTGGGAGGCAGTAAAAACTACCAATATTTATTAGATAGCTATTTATAGAAGCTGCTGATTAAAATAAAAGAACCATGAAACATCTCGTGGGGAGGGGAAGGGGGAAAAATTGGATTCTCTGCAACACTTGACATCTTTTCCCTTCTCCTCCCAGGTACTTAAGAACTGCTCACACCAAAGGAGGTACGTGAAGACCGAAAGGTAATGAAAACTGCACAAGGAGACAAGTTTCAGCATGGCCACAAACAGAAGTAAAGCATGATTTCCTAACAAAGACACTTACCTTTCTGTAAAACAGGGCCAAGGACCCCATTTTCTTTTGTTTGCTCGCTGATGCCAGATGCATTTCCTGCGCCTGACTCACCGAAGGGTGGCAGGGAGCCGGAGTCTCCAGCTTACATGGCTGACCCAAATTCATCGAAATGGGTATCAGTGTGATCCCACCCATTTCATTTGCAATACCTGGAAATGATATACACATCCAGAAATAAACCTCATGCTCTCCCCATGCTGCAGAGTTAAATTGCAAGTCAGAAATTCATTCACAAACATTCCATACTGAAGACATCTCATCCTTCTGGATGCTAAAAAGAGTCTTTCTCCCTCAGAGTCTTCAGAAGTGATTAAAAATTACGTTTCTGGTAATGCTTAGAGGGAGAACATGAATATGAATGATCATTTCTAAAACTATCTGAAATTAGAATGTTTACAAGAAAACACAGTTTCTGTAGTCAGTTCCACTCTCCTAGGGGAGGTGGGCATTGCCTCTCTCTTTTTTTTTTTTTTTTGTATTATTCTGCAAACCTGACAGCACATCATATACAGTCCTCATTAGTTTCCTCAGTAGTCAAATTCTCTTGCCTGAAAATCTCCTTGAACATGAAAAGTGGAGGGTTTTTTTTCTTTTCACCTTTATTTATAGATCCAGTTTTTAAATTTTAAAAGTCTATAAAACTCATTTGTCATGTATAATTTTCAGAAATATTCAAGTATCACTCAACTTCAACAAAACAAAAATCCTCCACTATTTTGCTAACGTTTATATCTAGCGCTTATCCAGAAATTCCAGAGCCTTGTAATATTATAAGAGATCTAAATTAAGACAGACAGTAGCAAAACATTATTGGAGTTGAGAACCAAAGTATTGCTTAGTCTGTGGCGAGGCATAACTGGAAGAAGCAAGATCTCCACAGCTTTGTTGACAAGCAGGAATCCTCAGGATGCTTGCCATGTATCAGATGTTTCCACAGGAGACACCAGTATAAACTTTTTTTTTTTTAATAAAGTGATACATGTTCTTTTAAAAAAGAAAATGCGATACATGTTCAAGATGCATGGTTGGTCTAAGCAGATCTTAAGAGCAAGCAAAACATCTAGTAGAGCAGAAAAATGGGACGAATCCGTACCGTGCAGCGGGATAGTCACCTTCTGTCCCGTTTTTCCTGGTACTGTAGCTGCTGTCATGGTCAGTACTGTTTGGCCGGCAGAAACTGACACTTTTTCAGCAGCAATGCCTGATGCTGGAGCGATTGTCAACTTAGTTCCTTCAGTTAAAATTTTTTCCATCTGCATTTCTTTGGGGCTGTCATCTCCAAAGAGCCTTCTCTTGGCACTTCCGGCTGTAGGAGAACTATAGCGCTCGTGAACAGAGATTGGTGAGAGCGGCTGCATGTCTACTACGCAAAAGGGAAAAAAAAAAAGCAACCTTAAGAGAAGCAGCTTCAGGGAAGCAGGAAGAGGCTAACTTCAAACTACAAACTGGAGTACAAGAAATCACTTCTCACAGTTCAGTGTTCCTAGGCCACATGAACAAGGACTACAGATCCTTACTCACCTGCTTAGCAGATTAATAAATATTTGTAAGTGCTATTCCTCTGAACGCTTTCTTCTGCAGGACCTGCCCACATTCCCTAGACATGCTGTCTTCTGCATGTTCTCGGTTTTAAACTCTCCCCAAACTAACCCCAGCCAGAAGCCTCCACCTACCTCCACCTCATCCAACAGGCTTTTCTGTTGCTTTCCAACATTTGCTCCTGAGTAAGGCTGGAGTACACTATGCTCATCTACAGGCATTCTTGCTGACGTCTGTTAGCCGCTTACGAGCACACCAGTGACAGCAGTTTACTATTTCCCATGAAGCAGAAACCTTCTAGATAACTGGCCAGGTAAGACTGATTGGAGACCTTACTTCTAACTCTGCCAGGATGATTTTCTTGGTACCACGGGCAAATAAACATTACCAATCCCTGCCATTTGAAGTTAGGAAGAACATTAGGTACCAGATTCTCATATACAAGATAAAGTCTCACACAGCCCTACCCATAAATAAGACACCATTGCCACGTTGCTTTCCCTTCCATCAAACAACTAACCATAACAACTACAGCAACTGCTTATACAGTCCACAGTGCACCAGCAAGAACCTATGGACTATTGTTTGGAACGCAACAAAAGCGGCAATTCCTAAATAGGGAAGCATGGAAAGCCAAGAGTGGTGCTGCCACTACCTCTTCACCCTCACTGCCACAAGACGCTTCTGTGTGGTTCCGTGGAATCTGCAGGGAGCAGGGCAGTAGTTCTGCAGAGGAAAAGAATACTGCAAAGTATTGTCCTCCCCTCCTGTAGGAAGGAGGAATAAATGTGCCTCTGTACTCCATTTAAAAACATCACCTAAAATCTAGTCAAATTACTGAGAACAAAAAAACCCCAACAAACTGGAAAAATCTGAACAGCAAAGGACAATAAGCCATCAGATCACAACCCACCCAAGAGCAAGGTAACCCTTGCATCAAAAGAGCAGCAAAACCTGCTCCAGGTCAGAAGTGAAACATTAGCACCACTGTCTGCTGCCAGTAAGACACAGCAATGGTTTGACTGGATACATCTAGACTTTCCCTTGATCGAATAAGAGACTTCACAATTCTGAATGCTTAATTCAGATTCAAGGTTGCTTTTTACAATTGTAAAGTCTAAACCCCTTCTCCCCAAATTCACACATTCAAATCATATCAGAAACCTTGAACATACCCCGTCTTGAACTCCCACCAAGATCTGTCCGAACCTCTTTTACTCGAGGATGAATTATAGGAGATATTGGCATGATAGACAAATGCCCAAGCCCACTTCCTCCATTGCTTGCTTCGAAATTGCTGGGAAATATTACCTGAGAAATAAGAAACATCAGTGTAAGATAACAAATAGATTTTCCTTCTTTGTGCCAATCTATTAATACAAATTTTTCTGCAGTAATTGTCTCATTTGAATGGTTTTCTGAATAAAAACAGAAGAAATTGTTTTTTAAATAGGGAAAAAAGGAAGACCTGGGAACTACCCAGGCCGGTCAGTCTCACCTCTGTGCCTGGCAAGATCATGGAGCAGATCCTCCTGGAATTGCTGCTAAGGCACATGATGATTTGTGACAGCCAACATGGCTCCACTAAGGGCAAACTGTGCCTGACAAATTTGGTGGCCTTCTACGACAGGGTTACAGCGTTGATGGATAATGGAAGATCAACTGACATCATCTACCCAGACTTGTGCAAAGCATTTGACACTGTCCTGCAAACATCCTGGTCTCTAAATTGGAAAGGCATGGATTTGATGGATGGACCACTCAGTGGATCAGGAACTGGCTGGCTGGCCGCACTCGAAGGGTTGCAGTCAATGGCTCAATGTCCAAGTGGTGACCAGTGACAACTGGTGTTCCTCAGGGGTCCGTACTGGGCCTGGTGCTGTTTAACATCTTTGTTGGTGACATGGACAGTGGGATCAAAGGCACCCCCACCAAGTTTGCCAACGACACCAAGCTGTGTGGCACGGTCAACACACTGGAGGGAAGGGATGCCATCCAGAGGGACCTGGACAGGCTGGAGAGGTGGGCCCGTGCGAAGCTTATGAAGTTCAACCAGGCCAAGTACAAGTTCCTGCATGTGGGTCAGGGCAATTCCAAGCACAAATCCAGGCTGGGCAGAAAATGGCTGGAGAGCAGCCCTGAGGAGAAGGACTTGGGGGTGTTGGTGAATGAGAAGCTCAACGTGAGCTGGCAACGTATGCTCATAGCCCAGAAATGACCTGCACCCTGGGCTGCATCCCCACCAGCGTGGCAAGGGAGGGGATTCTGCCCCTCTGCCCCACTTTGGGGAGACCACCCTGCAGTGCTGCCTCCAGCTCTGGGGCCACCAACAGCAGAAGGACATGGACCTGTTGGATCAGGGCCAGAGGAGGCCATGCAGATGCTGCGAAGGCTGGAGCCCCTCTGCTGTGAGGACAGGCTGAGAGAGCTGGGGGCGTTCAGCCTGGAGAAGAGAAGGCTCTGGGGAGACTTTAGAGCCCCTTCCAGTCCCTAAAGGGGCTCCAGGAGAGATGGGGAGGGACTCTTGATCAGGGAGGGGAGCCATAGGACGAGGGGGAAGGGGTTCAAACTGAAAGAAGGGAGATTTAGATTAGACATGGGGAAGAAATTATTTACTGTGAGGGGGTGGTGAGACCCTGGCCCAGGTTGCCCAGAGAAGCTGTGGCTGCCCCGTCCCCAGAGGTGTTCAAAGGCCAGGTTGGATGGGGCTTCGAGGAGACTGGTCTAGTGGGAGGTGTTCCTGCCCATGATCTTTAAGGTTCCTTCCAACTCTTAACCATTCTATGATTAAAAAAAAAACAGTAAAAAAAAAAAAAAGAGCATGAATTTTGTAGTAAGAGGGAAACTGGAAACATAACATACTTCTTCACAGGTTGGGACCTTGTTTTCTGAGGCCTGGAGGGCATTCCAGAGTGCCGAATCCCGAGTCCAGGCGAGACTCTCAAGAATTTGTTCCTCAATGCTGTTGAGGTGCTTCACCATGTCTCTGGAAAGTCCTTCCTCAGACCGAATCAGTACTTCAATTACCTAATGGTAACAAGACACACACACAAAAGCACAGCCATATCACCTGTGCTTAACACTATTAAATCATTGTGCATTTCAGGACCCTGTCTCAAACTTCTCTTCAACGCAGAATGCTCCAGCCTCCTCCTCACATCTTAATCTTCCCCAACCCTCTTCTGATCTCTCTTTTTTTAACCCCCTTTCCCAAAGGCAGTCCAGGAAATGGACTGAAAATGGACAGCAGATGTCCCCTCAATGCAGAACAACCCACTCCCAGGGTTTGGTGTGGTGGTGTTGGTGGTTTGGGTTTTTTTTGGCCTTTTTTTTTTTTTAATGGCTCCCTCTCATCATCGCCAAGCACGAACACAATGAAAGCACTAAGCACACACAGCGCTCACCCAGCACCTGCATGCAGATCTAGGAAGACGTTACCAGGTCTATCTGCTTCGGCTGGGTGCATGAGAACCCCAGCATATAAGCCTTCCCTTCTTTCAAACAAGCAGCCCATAATGAAAAGGGTTGAAAACTACTGCCTTAAATTTTCAATTAAGAAAAGGTTAAAACCCTCAACGTGTACAAAGTGAGGCTGAAAAGGCCCTTGAAATATCATACTCCACCCCTATGGTCCAACTCAAGATCCACTGTATTTGTTATTTCTGACAGGGGAACATTCAGCCTGTTTTTCTAAAGCTCCAGAGATGGAAGTGCCATAAAACTTCCCTGGAGGACTTAGTTTCTGTTGTATAAATAAGTAAACACATCACTAAGCACCCGAAGAACAGTTACAAATGGCACAAGTGGAATAATAAATATTGGGTCTCCCGTGTGAGGTCTCTGTGATGGCAATTTTTTTTTTCAATTAAGAGTGCTGCAAGGATGTATACTGAACAGCAAAGAAAATTCAAATCAAATGTAAATCTTTCCCACAAAGTTGGATCTGCACCGGCACATCTGGTATTGACATATGTAGACTGCCAAGAGCCACAGCAATATCGACTGATTGTTTCAGTTTCACTATAGCCCTACATCTGAGGATTAAAGAAGGGAGAAGAGAGAACAGGATAAAAGGGTTCAATTTTTTTTTGTTATCATCTAAACAGAACTACTTCTGATTTATTCAGGACTGACAGCAGTAAGCTGTTAGGTATCTAGTAAAAATAGGAGGCGTATGGATAGATGATAAAAGGATCAAACGAGTCAAAGAACAGAAATGACACTGGAGGCAGGAGAGAATGAGGTTGAAAAAAGAGCAAAAATAAGAACATAAAATCTCTTTTCCTGGATGTTCTCGTTATATAAAATAAAACAAGCCTATGATAAGTAGCAGCAGCCAAAGGCAACAAAGAGTATTATTGCTATTTTATCACTAATAAGCAAAACTATAGCTTGCAGTCAATAAATATGAATATCATCAAAATATATGCTTGAATACTTTAGTCTACTAAAAGTGCATATATATTAAGAACTAAAAGTTGATCAGCAGCACATTACAGTTGAGTATCATTTAAAAAATGGTTTTCTTGCTTTAAATTCAGCTTCGACTCCAGCATTACACATTCCAGGTAATGTATTTAAGGACAGCCAGAATTTAGAGTAGGCATATTACACATTAACATCAGTCCTTCTCCTATTTGATTACCTAGGAAGGAAGAGCATCATTCTTTAAGACTCTGATGTGCCACTTTTAATACAGATCCGTCCTAAGACAGTATTTATTTTTTATTTACCTTATAGAAATAGAATGGGCTGAGGTCAAGAACTTCAATGATCCAGGGAAAGGTACGAGGGGAGCTGTATGCGAAAAGCACGATCTCCAAGCAGCACGCCATGAGAGAACGGTGAAAGACATCTTGTTCCAAAAGAGCCTGAAGAGATTACAGAAAATGTCAGTGATCTGATGTTTGGGAAGTTTGAGTTTTGTGGCACTAACACCACATAGCTTATTGCTGAGAGAATAGCTACTACTTTTTTCTACCTACCACAATCTCCTCTTTTTACAGGAAAGTTTAGAATGGTAAAGGCTAGAAGCAGACTGACAGTGCCAAAACAATCACATTTTTCATACTATCAAATTGACTCCTTACTGTGACTCTAAGCAGCACAAATGCATTGCTGTCTAAAATGAAGTATTGATACTGTTAATTAGATAAAGAGGAGAATAAAAGTTCTGTCGACAAAGTCATGACTCTAGAAGGCAACACAAATTAAGATGGTTAGTTAAGTCAGAATTATACCATTTTTAGTAGCAGTAAGAACTATATTTAGGTACCTCCCATATACTTCCCCTTTTAAAATATTAACAATACACAGACTGCTTTACTACAGACTGCTCTGTTCTGGAGCTGTCTGAAGAGAACCCCCTAGGGAGAGGTACAAAAAGTTGTTCACCTCTCTTGCCAGTTCTTTACTTACAGTCAGATCTTTCCCATGCAGTCTTCGTGTTTCTTGCACCATTATAGTCTCCAAGATTTTATAGTACAAGATCTCTGCCAGTTTTAATCTGTTTACAGCAAAATCTGAAATTTAAGACCGACAGAGATGAAGCCCAATGCCGTTTGAACAAATGGTTTTAAGACTAAATTGACCAGTACTTGTCCTTCTCTGAGAAAATAGTGCAAACATGTGCATAGACTCTGCAAATCGAAAAAGTATGTTGAGAAATGCACTAGTCACAAGAACAGCACAAAATTCTAGAAATGTTTTAAAGGATATTATTTTTTAATATTTCTAGTGATGTAATTTTGTAGATAGTTGCAACAATAATTTTCCTATTTGTATCCCATTTCCTTTTAAATTTTAAATAGAAGCAGAATGCAAATTTACAATTGCTAAGAGGTGCTATGAACTGCAACTTTGGTTTTACTCTGTAATAAACTTTTGTTCTTTACAGTGTTTTGTTTGACAACAACAGTTTTCTGTTTAGATATGTTCTGGGTTAAAAACAGCTCCACTGTATTAAATAATTAGACAACAGTATACGTATGCATTTTATTTGCCCTGGTTTAATATTCTGAAACACCTCACGCATTTCACGCCCATACCTATATGAGATCCTGGCTGTTCATCCGTTGACTGAGTGTAGCTGTGACAGAACCTCTCACCTATTTCTTTCACTCTGCTCATAATGCTTTCCATAGGGCTGCGCGCACAAGACCTGAAGCAGAAGCCAAAGAGAAAGCCTTGTTTATATAAATAAACAGCCAGCTTAAAAAAACTAATCAAACACCACCTAAAAAAAACAAAGCAAAAAAACCCCACCATCCAAATAAAAAGAAGAGAGGCCAGTTATACCAAGCTTTCCTCATTAGGCAATAACCTGCATTACATAGAGAACAGAGGAAAACACAGAACATACAGAAATATTGCTTCCTTTTTTCCTTTCCTAACAGACTTAAGAGAGACTATGTAGATTTTGGAACAAACGCAGGAGAAAGCAAGAGCTACAGTAGCACGCTCAGAAGAAAAACATATGTGCTAGGAGCAAGGTGGTAGGAAGGATGCTACAACAGGCGGCCAAACAACCAATGCATCCACAAGACCACACAAACCAGGCCTGGTTTGAGGGAGCACAGGAAAGCTTTCCAAGTGAAGAGTCAGCATCTTTCCAAAAATACCTTATTTTCTAGCAAGGCAGAGAGGAACTGATGAACTCCACAGTCACTCTCATAAAAAGGGGCCACAGAATCTCTCTGTCTGAAGATGCCCTTCCTGAATGCTTCCAGACTTCCTTGCAATTCTGTATTAGAGGACAGTGGCTTGTAACTACTGTCAAATTAAGACACTAAACTATTTTGAAAAGCTAACATTGAAATAAACTAAGGTTTCATTGAACAAAGCCTTCTAATTAATTTAAAGTTATGTTTCCAAGGAATTTTAATTTGAAAGAGAATATATTCAAAAGCATAGAATGTTACACATAGTCCAAATCACAGTTCTTTCCATTTGTCCCAATCAGGCAGTACATACCCTAGTGCTTCCTGAACTCACACCCAAGGTGAGCAAAGTACTCAACACATCTCTTGTCAGAGGTTTACTCAATTCTTTTCCCCATTTTAAAATTTATATCTCTCTTGACAGAATGGTTTATTACTTGAACAAACACACTTTTCATTAGAGACTGCAGACATGCTAATGCTTCAATTGTGTAACATAAAAAATATCAAGAGTCTTTAAAAAAAACATCAAAGAAAGATTCAGAATAGAAATCTTGCTGAGCATTTGTAAACTTCTAAGAGCAAATGCTAGGAAAACTTTCAAAATATAAGTAACTCCAAAGATGAGAATTAAAAGTAGCATTTTTCACCAATTTATGAAGGTTGTTTAAAAAAAACAAAAAACCAAAACAAAACATTACTTTTGCACTTCAATTATTAAATGCTAATACTAAATGTCCACTCTGATTAACAAACAAAAAAAACCCAATTATCTGGAGACCTTACATCATGTTATGGCAAGGCCTTAATTTGCATGGATGTTAGGGAAACACCCAACAGCTTTACAGGTATTTACTATTAAATCATTGCTTTTTATGGGCTATGAAGATCTACCTTTTGCTGATAAACGATTTTGTTTATACTCATCTGCTTACGCAACAGCATTTTCAGGTGCATTTCACTACAGTAGTGAAGTAGTCGTGCGTCCAGAAGTCAAAAATACAGGTTGGTTTATCTAACTGGGACCCAGCCCGAGAAAAGGTGATTGTGAAAGACTGGGGGTGTGTTCGGTGGTCACTTCCTATGACTTCCCAGTGCCACACAACAGCTGTAAGGGTCGAGCGAGAGGCTCTTGCCTAGGGATGCTCTCACTCCTGCGGGGACACCTGCCCCAAAACAGACACTGCAGCTCAGGGAGAAAACCGGTAAGTGGAAGCATGCTCAGGGAACGGCCACCACAGCAACTAGAGAAGGTGGAAATGCAGCTGCTGTGCTACACGAGAGATCAGCATCCACAATAATTAGGGTCACTGCGAGGCTTATATATGTGCTATAAAGTTAGAAAACACCCTGAAGTTGTATGAAGGAGAAACGGGGAGCCTTTAGGCTGCTTTTAGTCTTATCTTCCCAACTGTTGAAGGCAAAGATTATAACTTGTTGACTCTAACATTTCCCTCCATCAAAACCTCTGTCAACACAGTTACAATATCTTTTAACTGAGCCAGACTTGTTTAAAATTTAAAAAAACAACCAAACAAAAAGCTTTTGGCTTTCAAGCAAACAGCTAAATTAACATTAGCAAAAACTGAAGCTGCTTTATTACGATGGTGGTGACAAGTCAGAGGGGTGGGTGTGTTCAGCTACCCTTCTCCAGAAGAAGAGACCATCTGGAAAACAGATCTTTCAAGTAGAAATAATACAGAAACACAGCAAAAATATTCTGCACCGAAAAAACAAAGTCAAATGTGAGCAAGAAAGCAGTCACAAGCAAGAAAAGATGAGTTTCCATTTGTAGGAGAGCAGCTGCAGGGGAGGTACTTACTCAAAAATAGCTATAAGTTGTTCACTCGGTGCGTTTTTCAATCCAGCCACAATGTTCTGCAACCGGCTCACGCTTTGTGTTGCTGAAGCAACAGGAGTGATGATGGCTTCTTTTTCTCTTAGGTATCTTCTTCCAGTCAGTGGAGTTGAAGGTGCAAATGACCTTTTCTGTCAGACAGAGAAAAACAATAAATAAAGCCAGTCAACAGAACTATTTCAAAAGCCTTTTGAGTGAGCACCTCCTGCAAAATCACTCCAAAGATTAAAACGACACCACTAGTACACTACCTGAAGGCTGACATCAAACTTGTGATTTCAGAACTGACTAAAAATTTATTAAAGTTTTCCCAGGACTCCATAAATACAAAATATAACAAATCTTCAGGCAGATTAAAATTAACTCAAAGGGTTTTTTTTTTTTTGGGGGGGGTGGGGGGGGGGAAGGGGGGATAGGGGGGCGCGTTTGTTTTTTTAAATAAAATATAGGAAAACAAGACTTTAAATCTTAAAGCAAATCTTAAAGCTCACTGGAGTATTGAAACATACAGGCCAAGAAAGAGAAAGCATATGCTTGCATTCACAGCCCCCAACTGCATTAATTGGGTGACACGAGGAGCATTTGGCAGGAGAGGGTCACAGGAAAATCTTCTTTGGGAAACACTGTCTCAGTGGACCTGGAGCCCCCACCTCAGCCAAAGGAGGATGTGGCACCAAGCAGGCAGAGCCGTGTCGACTGCACTCACCTACCTGTATCCTGCTTTCTGGAACTGATGCAATAAAGCAGTTGTTTTTGAATTATGAGAACAGGCTACATTTTGAAGATACAAGGCAAATAAAGAGGAAAGGTTAAGCAGTACCCATAAACAGCAATTAGGTCATTATCACACTACAGAAACTGAAGTTCAAAATTTATAAACTCATTCCAAACCTCTGTCTTTAATTTGCCTGAATACGAAGTACACTTTTATTTTGGGAGAAAAAGCTAAGCCATATGACTCCCCTCACACCAGCACTAGCATCCTGTAGTAAGTATTCTTATTTTTTAATTGACGTTGAAATCAAACAGCATGTGGCTCTTTCCCACAGCCAGCACCATTTCTTCTCCCTTATCCTAGTTTAAAAAGTAATCAACCAAGGGTTTTCCCATGCGTCAGCTTCATTAAGTACATTTTTAAACACAGTGAAACATTAACTCTGTTTATAGGCTACTTTTTGTAATGAAGAGTTAGACTTTGGTGGGTTTATGTCTTGAATGTTATTTTCCATAGAACAATACACAAGTTGACTTTTCCTGTCCTAAAAAAAATGAAATATCAAGAAAACAAATAAATTAATCCAGCGCAAAGTTTCCACGGTATTCTTATGGGGTATAAAAGAAAGCTTGAAGAAAACCATAAGACCTATATATTTAGTTACATTACTGATGGATTTTTCATGGACAAAACCAGACTACACACATGGAAGTGCTCTCATTCTGTAAAAGGAATAGTTATTTACTAAATTCCACAGGAAAGAAGACACCACCACTTCTCCTTAGCAAGGCAGCATCCACTGAAGTCCGCAAATAGCATTCATCATCTTCCTCTCAGGAAGGAGTTCAAGAAATTCAGAGTTTCCTTAGTGATTCAAAGAGTGTATGAGGATGGAAAGACTTGAGGCAGCACTTCAAGTGAGATCAACATGTGAAATGAATCACCTTTTCAAAGTGCTGATGAAGATGACACTCCCCATGAGCTCTTGCTGCCGCTTTCCCTACCGGTACATCTGCAGGAAATTTTCGAGGAGTGCCAATTTCTTCTTCAGCATCAGCTCCAAGGAAAACTCTCTCGTCAAAGTCACCCACTGTCAGAACGTACTCTTCATACTCTTTATTCAGTGCTTTGCTGGAAGAGAAGCCCAGGTTTTATATCAAAGGTTAAACTGGTGAAGAAACTAAAGAGGTTCCAGTGGAGCTGAGGTACAAAACCAAACCCAACACGTGCTGGAAGCGCTCAGAGCTTCCAGCGGTGCTGCTGGGAAACACAACCTCCCTTCCCCAACAGGTCTGCCTGCGGCCACCCCTGCCTTCCTGTCCCACACCTCCCCGTCCCCTCAACGATCCACTGCAGGGACTGCTCTTCCTCCTACAGTACCTCCAACTCCTGGCTCTCAAGAAGAAGAGGAAAAAAACAGCTTTGCTTCCATCCCAGCTGGGAATAACCCAGTTTGGAAGTACTCAACTGATCAGAGGTTAAATCTTTGTATACAGAGCACATTAACAGCAGTTGCATTAAACTAGCTACATTTGATTCCTACTTTTGCCACTTCATAGCCCATAATTTTCATAATTAGGGGAACTATGAGGAATTCACAGAGGAAGGGAAATTTAAGAGCTAGCCGCCTGGATTCCATTTCTAAAATCACCATTGACATACGACACCAAACAAATCTTCCATTTTCTTTATTCCAGCTAACCCAACTGTAGAGCAGGAACATTTAACCTCACAAAGGTTGCAAAGCTTTAAACGTACTCAGGAAGCAGAATGAAACTTTTGGATACAAATCAGAAACAGCTCGTGTCAATAAATCCTGCTTGCACCTTTTTCATGAGACATGAATGATACACAAAGTACCCTTTGCCTGCAAAGCGTCTTAGCAATTCAAGCTACCACTTAAGCATGTCTGTTAATGGAACATAACAACACATTCATGATGCAAGCGATTCTGTGACGCCACAGGAAGCCTGACTACGTCACAGATTCACCTCCCCCATGTCTTTTAGAAAAAGTAAAGGTCAATGAAAAGTTTGGACAAAGAAACAGAGAGGCTTCCAGGTTTCCTTTAGATGTAAAACTACTTACAAAAGAACATGGACTACTGTATCATTCCACATTGACAGTGTTGCTAAAGTAACTAATTTTTAAGTAGAAATACCGAGAGAAGTTCACTGCTTCAAATGGATCACAGCAACATTGTTTCATATCCAAATTGGAGTGTTATCTATCTACATTGTTAAAACAGTTGAGTCTTTGCTCAAAATTCTCATAGCAAACCAACAAGTTAAAAAATTCACCTTGCAAAAACAAATTAGGTATTTTTGGAAGAGACAAAGATACCCACCTTTAAGGTACCCAGAACAGAGCAGCTGCTGTTCATATTTTGCATTTAAATTAGCTTTCAGAAGTGAATTTTAAAAGTTTCTGAAACAACTGTACTTGCCTCCCTTAGAAATGCTCTACCTCCTTTTTGTGGTTTTGAAATTGTTCCTTCTTTTTCGTTTGAGTTGCATTCACAGATTTATACACTCAACTGGAGACTGATAAACAAATCTAAAGACTTCCCTGCTCGGGTATATTTGAGGTGTCTACAGAAACAAATCTGTGAAATTCGGAGTCAAGGTTTTGATTTGCCTTAGATTAGTCAAAGGTCACAGCTGTCAGGAAATAAGAGCAAGCATCACAAAACCTGACGTTAAGGAAGAAACTCTGCAGCTCATCCCCTGACATTTGACAGACCTCAGGTCCAGAAAGCATTTCAGCCAGATAGCAGCTTTGATTGTCAAATAATTTAAAACCCATTATTTATGGGAAGATAAAGGAACAGGAAAATCTGAGATTTAGCATTCAAAGGCCTGTATTTTAGAAATGAAACCAAACCCCGTGATTAAAAATATAAACTATAACTTACTTATTTTCTGTAAAACTGCAAAGATCCAGCAGACATTCTCCTTTTAAGATCTAAGAATAAAAAGCAGAAATATCTTACATTAAAAAAAAAATAATCAAAACTGTTCCAACTCTTAACAGCGTGAGCCGAAAAAGAAATTAGATTTAGGAGCGTAACTGAACTTTTTTTTTTGCCTAGACCAGACTACAATGCCATTAGCAAGACAAACAGATGAGGACAAAGCCCAATTCTACCCAAGCTCTAGATAAAGCCACTCTTCACGACCAGTACCACTATTTAACATCTGTTCCATTGGCAGGTTAGGGACTGACCTGACAAACAACTACACAGAAATTTCCACACAGCTTGGAAAAAATTTCCAGGATGAGAACCAGATAGAACAATTTGTACACCTGCAACCTCAGCCTCTTCCTTCCAAAGCATTTTGCTCAGGTCTGAGACAAGGAACAGGACCCACACTATTGTGACAGTTATTCCATAAAATTATTTCACAAGAAGATTACTTTTTTGCCTGAAAAACATATTATTGTTCACGATTCAGTTTTACACTGTCAAGAAGAGGAAGCAAAGATCCTCCACTGACACAAAAAGCCAAAACACAGGGGACCACTCAGCACACATCATTAGAAGTGAACGTAAATTCTGCTCCAGCTAAAATACAGACAAAGAAACCCTGACCCAGCCCAAGTTCATTTCCCTATTAGTACACTTTCCTGCAGAATTTAAATGGTTTTGAGATCGTTCACCTGAGTCCCACCATGCATTCTTAAAACTAGTGAGATGTACCTTCCTATCAAATAGTTTTGAAATGTATGGTTTAAAGTAGTGTTCCTTTATTCCTTTTGCTTCTACTAAAAGCCCATCATGCAGCTCACACAGTGTGGCAATGATGCAAGGAGGATCTTCAGAGGCTTTGATCTCTGTCATGTGGAAGTCCACTGGCAAGCCTGAGAATAAGGGGGAAAAGGGGAGGAAAAAAAAAAACACAACAACCAACCTTCAACTTCATTTAAAAAGAAACAGGAGAACAAAGCATATTTTATTTTAAATAATCTGTCCCCACCATACCTTTAAAAGATGGATTTAGCAACGCTCTTCTATTTGGACACAAAAGGGCATTTGCAAAAATCAGGTCCAAGCAGCACAGAAGCAAATGATAGGAATTTACTAAATCATCTCCAATCATACGGAAATTACCTTTAAAAGACAGCATATCACATCAAACAACACAAAAGCAGTTCACAACTAAAAACGTATACAAACCATGCAGTTAAGCGATCCTACCCTTAGTGTACACAAAGAGAGTCCAGCAGAAGTTGAAGAGATCTTTAATACCGCATGGCATCCGTCTATCGATGAGGAAAAGGGGAGAAGTCAGTCTTCAGTTCCAGGAAGATGAAGCTTGTTTTACAGTAAGAATTTCATTCCGTTTCCTTGCCCAAAATAATGGTCAGAGGCATTCTCCATCTTAATTTCACACTAAAGCACAGTCTAAGCTACACATCCTTATTTCAGCTTTCACTAACCCACAGTCTCCTACCTCGCCCCATGGAGCATTTTGCAGATGACCCTTTTTTGGGCTAACGGCTGCTTTTGGCCTGTGAGCCTGCACGCACTATTTTGCTGGTGTCATCTCTAACAGAATCCTCCCACAGCTGCAGGCGATGAGATGCCATGGGCTGTATAAATTCCAATGATGGTTTTTGGTTTTCCCCAAATATTTTACTAAAGCATCAGTCATCCCTTCAAAATATGCAACCACAGCTTGTATTACAGCTCATCTGCCGAATTGTGTTTGGAGTAGAAGTGATCCAAAACCACCGGAAGACCAGGGAAGACATTATTCGAGACAGCCCCCAGGGAAGCTAAAGCTGTGGTTACACTAATGACTGCTGCTCCAGTGGAGGAACATCAACAGAACATACCAACAAAATTTCTCCCAACGCACAGTGATGCCACAAAGCCACCTGCCCTATATGAAGGGCTGTAGCAGCAGAATTCTCCTTTCTATCTGTAGACGCGCAGCTACGCTGGAGCATTTTACCAGAACGATTCTCCCCTCTCACGTCCCGAGGGCACATGGGAGCTGGCAAAAACACCTCGCACAGACCCAGCCCAGCTCCCTCATCATTAAGGTTACACTCTCGCCAAAAGCTGCCACAGAGATGGCCACACAGTCGGCAAGGAAGATGGACAAGCTCCTTTAATTAAGGCAGAAGTTCTGTGTGTACCTGGAAGGCAACACCACCAGTTTCTAGTCTGTCACAAAAATGAGTGCATCAGCTGTAACGTTCTTCTATCTGCATGTTACCACTCATCTGGCAATCACACTATAAATCCAGAAATGCGGAGGCCGCTGCGGATGTAACGCTGCTCTGAGCGGAAGGATTAGGTCACGATACCGACTACCTTCGACATCACTTTGCCAAGACAAAACTTCCCTGTGCTACTTCAGTTATTTCTGCTGAACGTTTTAAATGCCTGTCTTGCTGTATCTCAAGTGAATCCGTCTCACTGAACCTCTCCCCAGGGGCCAGTTCCTGCACCTTACAGCGACCTGCGCAAACAGCCAGCAGGTGCAAAGCCCTGCTGACATGAACCCTGTCAAGATCAGGGATGTCTCTGTACTCACTGCATTTCAGAATCAAGGCCACAAAGAGGCCCTGTGCCTCTGGAACTTTACATAAATTTTTAAAGCACAAATAATGATCTTAATTTTCATAAATCTCTATTGGGTACAGCCCTTTCCAGACAAAAGTCCCATTAAATCTCAAAAATACCTCTGCTTCCTGCTTCGCTGGGGTTTCAAAGTTTCTTCGTAAGGGTTTTGAAATATGTCCAAAAATATTGGTTCAAACTTTTTGAAAATCACAGTTGACACTTCAAAATTTCTCTCCAGCCTCTCCACTCGTTCTCGGAATTCCTGTGGTAGATTTGACATGTCCATCCACTTCTTCATTTTGCTAAAGAACTGAATTAAACTTAAAAGACAAAAGAAAAGTCAGCTTTATTTTGAGCTTTAACTAACTTCCTTTATTCTGAAGCTTTTCAAAAGCTAAAATGGAACATATTTACTCCTTAATGACTAATTTGATTAACATACAGGTTTACCTTAATTCTGATAGACTCTCGGACCGTATTTAAGCTTTTCACTTCTTAGCACTTTGTTTTTATTCCTTGACTCTCTTTAAGGCACAGGCATGCAAACAGCAGTTTCACATAAGGGCTGTGAGCGTACCTGTGCCAGCAGGGGAGAGGCAGAAAGGAAAGAGCTCGCACAGCTCTGCGGGTGCCGAGCGGGAGGCAGGAGAAGCAACAAAACCACAAACAAGGGTTTATGCCCATAAGTTACCCACACAAACCCCCGTCAACCGTAGGTGTTGGCAACCCCGGCCCCGGCCACTCAGCCGAGAGCAGAGAACGAGTCCCTGAGCGGAAGGAGCAGCATCTCCAGTTCTGTCATCTCGGGTCAGGGCTACAGCGGAGAGCGGAGCTGCCAGCCAGATCGCCCCTCTGGCACCTCAACACCGAGGCAAGGGTGCAGTTCTGTGTTCCCAGGGCATCGCCCTCAGCAGCGCACCAAGGGATCTGGCCCGAACCCCGAGTCGGGCACGAGCCTTTCCTGGAGCGCTGGCAGAACATCCAGGGGCCTTGTTTGTGTTTCAATTAACCACAAAAAGAAAAAGGAGCGAGCAGCGTGGGCGGAACAATTTTGGTCTGATGCGGGTAGCTTTTCAAAGGCCTGACGTTCAAAATTACGTATTTGCATCTGATTTTCATTTTTAACCACAGAGGATTTATTGCTTTTGCACCGTTACCTCGGGACACGCGTTTTGCGGCGCTTGGAGCCACGAGGACCGGAGCGGGACCCGAACTCGCGGCGCGAGGGGAGCAGGGGCCGGGCAGCCGCTGGGCCGGGGCACGGGCGCCGAGCCCCGGCAACGAGCAGCTCACCTGAGCCTGGCGGAGCGCAGGATCCTGGTCAGCGACACGCCGTTCCCCTCCATCAGGCCGCTCCCCACGGTGGGCACCAGGCTCTTGCGACAGGCGACATAGAGGGCGCAGGCCAGCCAGTGCAGCGCCTCGCCCTGCGGACGGAGGGACGGTCAGCTGCGGGGGGGAGCCAGGGGACGGCCCCGCCCGGCTCGGTACACGCGTACACACACCCGGGGCAGGGCCAGCGCCGGCTGCGAGCGGGGGCCACCGCGGGTGCAGGCGAACCCTCGCCCCGCCCCGCCCCCGACAGGGCCGAACGGCCGCCGCCGCCGTCCCGCCTCACCTCCAGGCTGTAGGTGCCCCGGAGCGCCGTGAAGTCGCGCAGCGCCTCGGCGGCGCTGGCCGCATCCAGGTTGAGCTCCTGGCAGAGCCGCTCGATGGCGGCGCCGGGCTCAGCGGGCGGCGGCTCCGGGCGGGACATGGCGGGCGCCACCCGGCCCGGCCCGGCCCCGC
>KZ505847.1:121536-193950 GCA_002844005.1 Limosa lapponica baueri
GGACCCTCTCGCCGTCCGTTTTGCGCCGGCTCCTGCCGCCGCCGCCGCTCTGCCCCGCCCGCGCCGCCGGGAGGTCTCGGGAGCGAGGGGACGGGGAGCGGGGCCCGGAGCCAGCGCAGCGACCCCGTCCTCCTCCCCCTCCCCGGGGCCGCTCGGGGGGCGCTGGCGGCGGCGCGGCCGCCGGTTCTTTTCGAACGTTCCTTTGCAGAGCGCAGGGATCCCTCGGTGGGAAACCGGGGGCTGGCGGCGCCCGTCCCTCGCCCGGGATGGGCTCAGCTCCCCGCCTTCCCGGCGTCACTGCCCCCAAAGGCCGGCTTTAGGCCAACACCCGCCGGCGTTTGTAATAAGATTTGCTGAAAGAGCAAGGCAAACGGAGCGCCGCGCACAGCCAGGAAAGGCATTTAATTGCTGATAATTTGGCTACGAAGTCAGAGTCCTACAATCGTTATCTATTCCCTCAGGAACAAATCTGTGCCTTCCTTGGAGGGCCCCGAGCTTTGCTTTTTGTGCATCTTTTTCTCTCTTTTTTTTTGCTGCCCTTTCTCGGGGGGGGAAGGCAGTTACTGTGGGGCTTTCCTTTAAAAAATTATTTTGTCTTTCTACGTGGTACAGGCTACTGCAAAATGTCTCCTTTTGCTACAGCGTGCCCAGTGAAAAATAGAACAGCCAAATGCTTGGGTGGAGCCGCCGCAGACACCCACCGTGGCTCCAGCACCCCTCGGTCACTCGCCCGTCGCTGCTATTCCGAGACCTCCCCGAGGGCTGGGGGCACTCGTCTTGCACAAAACGGTGCTTTCGGTGGGACTGAGACAGGATTCCAGGCTAAACCAGTAACATCACGTCCCCACGCAGACCACTGGCGATCGGGCGACAGGCAGCAGCTCAGATCCCGGTGGAGGAGACAGGGGAGCGGGACTGATTTTCTGCTGGGCTGGAGATCTTGCATTGTTTTACGCCTTTTGAGGTGAAACCTGGATGCCCCAGGAATGGGGGCTGCCCCAGCACTGCACCGCTGGCCTCCAGCTACCCCTGGGCGCACCACGAGGCTGCGAACACCCCAAAAGCCACAGCACGAGCCCGAGGGTGACGCTCCCAGGCTACACAGGCTGCAAAGGGCACGCTACGCAGATTGCCGGGAAGGGAAATGAGGGATAAGCTCGATTTCTCTTACCATTGATTTTCCGGAGCTGCCAGCTCTGGACAGTGGCCATGGGCTGCTGTGTGCTGGCACACATGGCACACAGCACTTGGAGACCAGCAACGGTGCTTTTACCTGTTCAGTAAAGCGCTCGATAGTGCTTCACAGTTGTAAAAAGTGATGAGAATTAACGGTCTCCTGTGACTCAGCCTGTGCTCCACTGCCCTGGAGCTGAAGCGGCTCCTGGGCTCTTGGCAAGGTGGAAAATACAAATGCACTGAAAAGGTCAAGTTTTATTTGATACAATCCAAATTTCACTAGAGGAATTGCCCTCTGCTCACTGCCAGCTGAGATCTCGGACCTCAAATCCTTTCTTGTAACTTTGTCAAGACACCAGAGCTGCGACGTCTGCCCTTAGGGCAGGTAACACAGAGAGAAATCCTTAACAACCTTTTTGTGACCATACAGAGAATGAAAGATCCTCTCTAAATGTGTGATGCTTTTCTGTGTCCCATCCAATAGAACAGGACAGGAGTGCAGAGACGAGCAGCTGCAGGGTATGTCACTGCCTTATGCTCCAGGAAAAGGCTCCTGCATCCTGCAGAACAAAACCCAAAGAGAAGCTGTGTCCGCCCACACCCCGTCCGCAGCCCCTACATCCGCTCCCTTCCCACCAGATGGTGAACAGCCAACACACCTCATTCGATGAGACACAGGATGCCGCCGCCGCTGCCACTGACGCTACGGCCTGAAGGCCAGCACAAAGGCTTCTCCACGGACCAAGGGCTGCCGGGCTGCTGCAGGTCCTTCCAGCAAATACTCTGCATTAACGGTGCCAGGGTGGGAGGCTGCACTGTGCGGACCCAGAATTTAAACGCAGACTCAGGAACTGGAAATTCAGAGTTCACACCATTGTTTTGCCTCCTCTGCCCCTGTCTAAGCAGTATCTGATGCCTCTTCTGCCCGGTGTTTTCCTGTTTCTCCCCCCCCCAGGTAAAGACAGCAACAAAATGCCAGGACAAGGTGTTTACGCAAGGGCGGAGGGAGAAAGCAAAACACCTTGGTCTACTCTGTGCCTTTTTTCCTGGACCTGGGAGAAATTATTTAGCTTTTCTTGCACATCTGTTTATTAATCTGAAAAACTGAATTAATACCTACTTTTCTAAAGCCCGAGATCCTTACCTTGAGATTTATGACAAGCACTTATTTGGCACCTATTCGCACTTTACAAGGCTGAGATTGGAGGCGCTTAATATCTCAGTGGGAGGAACCGGGCACCTCCTCCGCTGGGAGGTGCCGTGTAAATGCGAAGGAGGGTAACTGGTATGGAGGGACCTCACGACTGGTCTCTGGGCTTCTGCCTACCCCTTGGGTGCAGCGGGTCGCAGAGACTCCTTGCGGCCGCCGCAGGCTCGGTCAGGCAGGACAGGACAGGACAGCGGCTTAGCCCAGGCGGGAGGGTGGGTTAACCCCTGCAGCGGTGGGTGAAAGAGCTGCTGGCCACAGCTGGGGGGTTCAGCCCGGTCACTCCGTCGGTGGGAGAAGCAGCCCTTCCCCGAGTAACGCACATCTCATGGTGCAGAAGGAGCAGCCCTATGGAAGGGAGAGGTCCATTGGGTTTGAAAGCTTCTCAACGGATTCGTGCTGAGAAAAAGGCAAGTAACGTTTATCACTGAGTCAGGTGAATTAAACATTCACATATATTTGCTGAAAAAAATTATATACATCTGTAGCAAGGCTCTGCCAAGTTTGAAAGATAAGCATCATCTAGTCACTAAATTAAAAAAATAAAAATCTGACTTTTAAATCTTTTTCTTTTTATCCATGTTCAAGAGCACAGACAGTTTATTTTGTTAGCACATTTGGTGAAGAATGTATGTTTGTGTGAGTAGCCATGAAAACCGGTGAAAATCTGGCATTTGTTTTGGATATGATGGAAAATAAGAAGAAGCCACTTACGCCTTACAGTCTAAATAATCCACAGCGTATATCAGGTTGCAAAAGGGTCACAAAGTAGCAGTCAAAGAGAAGCCTAAACACTCAGAGATGCAGCATACATGTCTGATAAGGAAGAACAAGGTATAGAGCATGCTGGCTAATTAAATAAATTTCACTTTAAACCCTGTTCCTTACGCGTGTAACCCTGGAAAAACCATCCCGTAACAAGAAATGGACTCTGGAGAGATTTCTGTATCCATTCACAGTAAGGCTTTGAAGATTTATGAAGTTTTATAGCATTTGTATTTTAAGGATTTAGGGCAAGTACATGTTCTCCTACTGAATAAAAAGAAAGTTAGTACTTAAAAGGTTCAAAAATATATCAATCGTGATTTTTTTTTACATAAATAAATTATATTGATTTTGGATTTAACAGCTGAAAAAACCCTTTCTGCTTCCACTGGAGGCAAAACTGAACAAAATGTTAGTTAAATAGAGATAGCAGCATTTCTAAGAAATCTGTCGATAGTGATACAGTATCTATGCTACAAGAATGTTATTAAATAGAACACATTTAATTATCAGGGGAGGGGTTGCATTATGATTGATTACATACTTAAAAAAAAATCATCCAATCCAGTAAACTGGGAATAAATTCTGTGAAAATGCTTTTTAGACCATGGGTAACAGACTTCTTTGAGATGCTAATTTTAACATGTACATAATTTATAATCCCAAATGTATAAAAGACAATGACAAAAAGCATCATAAATAAATAATGCAAACTGAAATAGTTATGTCAAAACATTTGGACCATCTGATAAATTAGCAAAACTGTAACAGAAAATAAGTAAAAAATACAGTAAAATGTGACAACCAAATGTGAAACCGATGACTAGCACACTCCCAACTCCCTCAACAGCCTGCCTTTTACCTCACTGCTGCACCACCGTGGATTTATTTCAAGTCTCAAACCATGAGCTGCAAGTAAGAACAAGCCCAAGTGAAAGCAAAATTAAAGGAGTGAGGGGAAGGAGAGAGAAGAGGAGTTGTCTGCGGAGGTGTCTCAGTACCCAGAGCTGCGGGGGCTGGCAGCATCACAGCCTGTCCGTTTAAAATGCAGCCGGTGAAATCATTTGCCAGAGGGGTGGGACTTGGAAATACTGTTCAACAGCAAACGGAATGGAAAGAAGAAGCCAAGGTCATCTCTTCACAGTCTAGTGCTAGAAAAGATGAAACTCAAGCTTTGAAAGTCTCAGCGGTCCCTCTCAGAGGACTCCCCAAACAGGAAAGCGGCCTGCAGCCTTTTCCTTGTTTGCTGAAAGGACGTTGCTTCTGGGGTAAGGAGTGGAAAACATAAAAACTCAAACAGCCTCAGTGTTCATATAAGAGCCTTAAAATCAGTGTGGCCTGTTCACGGCTGGAAAAAAACAAAACAAACCTTTACAGGACTTCTAATGCCATAGATGAGAACTAACGCCATAGAGAACTGAAGACTAGCAGAATGATGAAGAAACTGGTAGGTACAGGTACAGTAATCCCAAAAAAGTCATGCAAGATGTGCAAAATCTTTCCAGCTCAAGCTGAAAAGTTCTTGTAACTACCAAGAAAAGGGCAACTAAACTCCACTTAACGTAAAACCAAACTTTGGTTTTAAAAAATACAAAAGAATGTCTACGTCATATTTTCACTCACTGCAGTTTGTCTCCAAACCTTTGAGGTGGGGGGTGATAAAGAAATTATATCACTACCAGTTATGCTTTTTCCTTTCAAAGAAATGAATATATGCATTTTCAATCATTAGTTATATACTTCTGTCTATACTACTATTCTAGTAACCATGATAAAATAGGGAAATACTTTAAATCAAAAATACACATTAGCACTTACTATAGGTGTGCTTTTTACCCCCAAATACAGGCTTTTTCATTCAGTGTCGCTGTAGACAGAATTACCCTTGTCTGCGTATAGACCGAGAGGTAAAGACTTTGCTTTTGCTCCTGGTTTTTTGCTGCTTTTTCTTCTCAAAGGAGTGAGCAATTGGAGGGGGTGACCGAGTACTGGATTTGCTATCGTCAGCTGGGATGAACGACTGGAAAAACAGAACGAAAATTCGGTGCCTCCCATACTAGCTAGACAACACTGTTTATCTAATAAAGTGGCAAGACCCTGCAACTATTAACATGTAGTATGTCACCAGAGTTTTTTTCTGACAGGGAATTAGGTAGATAATATTACTCATGGAAACACAGGTTTATGAAGGCAGAGCAGGATGGGAGGGTAAGTAACAAAGAGTTTATGGGATAAGAAACTCACAAGCCACAATCTTTTTGTGTTTTTTTTCTTTTCAATGAAACAAAAGTTCTAATTGGTATCGCAAGCTGCTTCGTGCTCCTCCTCTGCTGGTCCGTCCTGCTCTTTCTCTGCCGGCAAAGGCGGTGTTTGCTCTGTACAGTTTTGACTGTTTGCAGCTTCTTTCTCTAGCAGCGAGACAGTTTCTGGCTCTGGGTTTGCCGATTCCCCTTTTGCCTTCTTTCTCTTCCGCTTCTGGCTTTCCAGGTTGGCTGCCTCTGAGTGTCTGGCCTGCTGTATGCCAGGCAGCGCCATGCCGATGCCAGGGGAAAGAAACATCGAGGGATAGATCAGTCCAGGAGACATCCCTGGGATAAGAAATGGGTTAAAAGCTACAGGACTACTGGTAGTTATTGCGGATTCTGTCTGATTAGAAAATGAACTAGGACCAGGCTTCTCTTCCGAGAGAGTTTCTTTTTTCACGTCCTGGCTATTCTGTTTATCCTCAGTAGCTTTCTCTGCGTTGGCTGTACCGCTTTTCGTTGTGCTTGTTAACGAAGTCGGAGCAGTCGCAGTACAAGTAGTTGTCATGGGGGGGTTGAGGAGTCCTCCAACGCCGAACATCTGTGGTACGGTAGCCATGCCCGGCAGCATCATGGGCAACATACTCAGGGTGCTTTTGACATCCTCGCCAGCAGGAACTGCTGCAAATCCAGCAGGAAACCCTACCAGCCCAGTCAGAGGGATCCCTTGCATGTTTCTCATGTTCTGAAGTCCTACTAGATCCATCCCAGCAATCAGTCCATTCATGAACAATGGTCCCATTCCAGAAGAAGAATCTGCTACAACGCCGGGGCCTTTAATGAGTTCGCTTCGGGGCCTTCTCCCCCTCCGGCGGGGCCCTGCATCTCGGAGCACAGGCTCGGTCAGGATGCGATTGAATTTGCTTTCCGGTAAGTAGCCCTGAAAATGAAACACACACAACAGAAAACACCTGACAGTTATTACAGCATCACAAGAAATCTGGCTTTTCTGTGCTCACATCTGCATCCCAGATGGTGTCAGCACAGAAATATTTGCCTTTATGACATGGAATTTGAGAGGTACGCACAACAACCCAAGGGATGCTGCCAAGCACAAAACACCCTTGCTCTGCCCTGGCATGATACTGCAGTGCCAACATGCACCGGGAGGAAAAGAAGAAGCACGTTTTGACCCTGCGTTTTCACCCGAGCCCTCAGCATCGGCCGGACACAGCACAAGAAGCACCGCGGCAGCTCCGTCTCAGATGCCAGCTTAGCTCCCTTCCCAGCCTTGATCGTGGCTTCAGCAACAAGTGAAAAATCATGTCTTTTAGATCTGAAGGGCCAAATTTTCAATGCTCTGCAGGACAGCAAAGCTGCACAGGATGACACAAAGAGAGTGGACATGCTGCCCGAGGAGCATGAGACACCAGGAAAGCTCTTGTGAGCACTCAGATAGGGAACCAAAACCCAGTGGCTGCAAGGGGGTGAGACTGTCCGGTTACACAGAGCAGTGCAGGGGGGTTCACAGTGCAGTTTAAAACTCCATTTTTAAGTATCCTCAGCACAGACATTTAAACATTTCCCTTTGTGCCTCCCTTGGGTTTCAGTATCGCCGCTCTTTGAACCATTTCCAGTAATAGATTTAGGTAGGAAAAGTATTTCCCACTGACCTCTGCAGTGCAGAACTGTGAATCAAATGACCCTGGCAGGCTGCACAGCACTGCTACTGCCCAGAGCGGGAGAATCTGCTGCTCTGCTCCCGCCGGCACGTGGGGACACCTGCATGGGACCGTGACGGCGCCTGGGCTCTGTGAGGCAGCCGACCCCACGCTCCCGCTGCCCGAGCGCCTGGAGCAGCCGGACATCTCTCTGCATGCATGTGCCAGGAGGGATGTGCACTCGCCAAAAGCAAAGTGCTGACGGGGCTCGGGGGTGCGAACGCTGACGGGCATGCAGCCACCGAACCAGGGTGCGTGAGCGGGTGGCCGGGGCGGTGGCCAGGCACAAGACTATTCCCACCCCCGAAGACCGTCCCCTGCAAACGGAGGTACAGGAGAGCTGCCTGGCTGCCCGGACGGGGCGCTGATGCCAGCCATTTCCTGGGTAGCGGGACAGACCATGCCAGATCTCCAGTGCTAATTCAAAGCAAACTGGAGAGCAGTACGAACCTCTGAGCCAATTGATCACCCCTCCAGCCCCCTGCAAGGGCCTCGCACAAACCACTGCAGCCACAAAACCAGGGAGCAGGCGAGAGGGAGGGTAGGGAGAGGTCTGGATAAGGCCAGCCCGCAGGGTGGGGAAGGGCTATCTGGCAGCACCCTGTGCCGGAGGGCAGAGTGCTCCTCCTCCTCTGCAGGCTCTGCGGCACACATGGGCAGGGACTGGCTGACAAAGAGAGTGAATGAGTGCTCGAGGCTCGGCTCCCTCCTGCCCCTCTCCTGCCAGTGCCTAAGCCTTCAGGCCTGACGACCTGCGGGCCCTTTCGTGGGCCCAGGGCTGCAGAGGCAGAGTTTGCAGGAGCTAATGAAAAGCCTCAGCTGAGGTTATTTTTGAAAATTTGACCTGTTAGAACATGTTCTGTCCACTCCCTGCCATCCAGCAGCCGAGATGGACGCTCCTAGGGTGTTTCTCTCGGCCCTGTTATTTCTAAGCATGCGAGGCTTTCTGGACAGCCACCCTGGGCTGCTGAGCCCCCTTCCCAGGACGCTGACCCCCTTCTCTCCTTCCCCTGGCCATGCCGCTGAGCTGCAGCATGTGCCCAACCTCCCTCTGTGCCCTGCGAGCGCTGCTGGTGCTGCTGATGCCGCAGCTCTGCCCGCCCACCATCACAGCCGCGGTCCTGCCGCGCAGCTCCCGGACCCTCACTGGAGAAAGGTTGTGGGGATGGGGAGGAGAAAGAAAAGATGACATGATACAGATTTCTCCAAAAGCTCTAACTTACTGAAAGCTTAACAATGTCAGCCCAGTCAGCTGCAACAGCATACTCCAAGTTTGCATCAAGCCACCTTGGCAATTCCTTCAATGCTGGTGCCGTGGCTCCCCCTAACTATAAAACACAGCAGAAGGATGACCTCTATTGCAGAAAGAGTTATGTAAAATAATACAAGAAATACGATTACACTTTCCCTAGCTCCTTGCTTTGGGCTGCAATTTGGCTGGGGCAGAGACTCTTTCCTTGCTACATATCTCGGCAGGACTCAGCGTGTGCCTGCTGCCTCCAGGCACACAGTTCAGGGAGAAAAGGCAAGTTCAGCCTCTGTGGGCCGTCCCATGACACCCCACCCCCACCCCCAAACAAGCATCGGGGATAGAGCTTCTATAAAAGCCATTCTCAAAACCAGACAAACCCATCAATTCACTCAGGTCTCCAACAGCCATCATGGGTGTTTCAGAGGGCAACACAGACATGGCTGAAACAGCCTCTTTCTGCCTCACTCTTTAGGTTTGGATTTAGATGCGACTAATGTCATATCACCTTCTGACCTAGTGCAGTCCTGAGTGTGTTTAAGAACTGAATTTCAGTGGAAAGTATCCCTGAACATCCCTTCTCATTCAGAGAGGTGAACATCAGTGCACTGGAGATTAAACTGCAGACAAGTAAATCCACGCTCCTTGCCCAGTAAGCAAGAAACCTTCCACTTCAAACCCTCCACTTCCTGCATGCCCAGCACTTGGATGGGTATTGGTATGCTCTGTCTGCACCTCATAAGGTAAAAGATAAAGATATAAAAGATATATATATAAAGATATAAAGATACTTGCATGGCAATATTCAAATTTGTGGCATATTGCAGTGAATTCAAGGGAAACAGTCAAATCCGGAGTGGGTAGCACCAGCCAGGGCTATTCTGCTGGTGGCTTTAAAGCCAAAGGCTGAATCCTTTTGCCATTGTGGGGTCTGTGTACCCTGGCAAGGGGGAACACTCATAGACTTCCCTTAGTTCACACAGAAAGTCACTTATTTTGCAAGTCTGTGTCCCCTCGGGCACACACGTGCCACAGGATAGTGTACATCAGTGACATGTTCCAGACTTTTGTCCCATCCATAGGCTTCTCTGGATTAAATCTCTCCCCAGGTGAGCTCGGGTCCTGCTACGGATTTCAAGACACCAAGAGCAGAGCACAGAACAGGCCTTCGCTTACCCGCCGTCCAGTACCCTTATGTACCACAGGCACCCGCTCCTCTCCCGTGAGTGAGCTAATGTCCAATTTGCTGGGGTCCTTGCAGCGTTGCCTCCTCTGCTTGGGCTTGTCTGAAAAATTCTGGAGTGCAAACAAGACAACATTAATGAGACTAGATGGCTTAATGAGCCTGGACAGATACAAGCCCTGCAGGAGAGCAGCACAGATGAGCTCCCAAGGGACAGAGGGTCCCTGCAGGCTTGGGAGGGAGCAGCGGCGAGTGGCACAAGCTGGTCTCTGCCACAGAGCCAGCTCTCAAATCAGCAAAATGGATTTTTGTAGGTATAAAGGGGTTTCACTTAAGACTACTCCAGCCCTTTCTAATTCCCCTCCCATCCTAAAACTATAATCTGGTGCCAATTCACATTCATGCATCTGTAAACGGGGTGCTAACTACAACTAGGAAAGAAACAGAAGAGAGAACAGGTCAGCGCGTGCCATCTCATGTCAGTCTGATACAGGTACCTGCTTCCCGCCCACCCATTTGTGCTTTGTTTCACTCCTATTTCAGCTGTTCCCACTGCAGAACTGCTGCACCATGTTTCTTTGGGATCAGAGCCCTTCAGGACCACAACCTACAGAGTTACAGCTGAGCTGCTGCACACCCGCTGCGTGCACTGAGTCCCGCCACCAACATGCCTGCAGGGAGGCACCATTATAATGAACTACTGCAGGCCCTGATTCCCGAGAGTCAAAGGAAAGAGCCTAAGATTGGTCTGTCCTTCAACAAGCTGAGCTCCTGCAGGACCCTGAAGCAGCTTTCAATCAATCCATCCTGCATGGAGAGAGGACACCGACCTTTACAGTGGAGATCCTGCAGGGCAGGCCCAGGGCACTGGGGGCGAGAGGTTAACCAGGGGCATGGCCAGACTGGGAGAGATCCAGTAAGCCCCCACGGAAGGCAAGGATGATGGAAAGGAGTGGAAAGGAAAGGATGGAAAGCACCTCCACGCCTGCTCCACTACCTGACTGCTTCTTGCAGTGCTCCTGGGAGTCTGGCCTTGGGCACAGAGCTGCGTGTATCCCTGGACTTTGTAAAGCAAGGGCCATCCTGCCTGAGTAAATGCTGGGCTCCTCATGCCTCATCTCTAACAAGCTCCAAGACACTAATGGCTTGCCTGTCCAAACTCCAGGGAATCCCCCACCTCAGGCACACAATCCTTCAGGACCAAGAAGCACAGTCTTTTATGTATTACCGCCACATTTCTTCCTACTGTTTTAGAGCCCGCGTTCTGTCTACCATATGGTCTAACAGGCTGAATAAGCTGAAACCTGGAGCAAACCAACCTGTGAAACCAAGAGATGGATGCTTACAAGACAGCAAGAAGAATCACAGACCCCACTCTCTGCCACTCTGCTTTTTGACGGTGCCTGCAGCCACACAACCACAGCCTTTGCAGCCTGCAACACAGCTGCTTTGGTCCAGTTTTTATAGCAAGGAGATTTCCTCTTGGCTGGGAACCTTATTTAATACAACAGCACTGCCTAAAATGACCCCAGGTGAAAGGGAGCAACACAGACAGACCTTGAGCATCCCATTTCTCTCCCCATCCCTGGTGCTTCTGGAAGACATTGGACTAATTGTGCATTGGGCAGACAGATGCACTGGAGCTGGAGAACGGACCTTGGGGCAGGAGGACACAGCTCAGCAAGTGCCTTTCCCTGGTGTACAGGGAACCATGCCCACTTCCCAAACGTGTGATGAACCTCCCAAACAGCCCTGATGAACGCCACAAGCCACGGTACAGGGAAAAAGGCTGCATTTTGAGGCACTTCATGGGAGCCCTGAACTCAAGAGCAACCACAGAAAACCTAACACAAAGGGCAACACACAAGGCAGACACACACACATGCACGCAGATGCCACCAAAGGCCACGCTTACTGTGCCAAAGCTGGGAACGTCGAGTGTGTAGTCGGACTGCTGACGGAGCCAGTCAAGGAGACTCTTATTCGGGACAGCTTTCTCTGCCTGGCTGCCGGCAGCTGGGACTGGCTGTGGAGTTGAGGTAGCAGCAACCGGCCCATCAGGGAGGGCACTGTTCTGGGGGGGCTGTGGCTGGTCTTCCTGAACATCCTGATGTGGAGGGAGGAGCAGGGAGAGTCCATCAGCAGCACATGTTGACGTTCGCACACCCAGATAAGCAGAGCTCCCAAAGCAGGTCATCCCACTCCCATCACAGATTAATCCACATTTTCCCAGTGCCCATTCCTTAAATCACCACCCACCACCGCATTACACTTCCACTCAGTCCCCAGCACTGGTGGCAAGGAGGGCAGGGAGAGCTGGGAGATGCTTCTGGACTCACCTGGAAACACTCTAATCACCAGGAGGACCAACTCCTCCCTAGATCACTCCTAAAAGTGGTCTCGAGGGACTGGTCTTGCTCCCAGAGCCCCATTCTTCTTTGAGAGAATCCCAGGGTAGAAGGAGAAAGGGTACAGCCTGCTCTTGGCCACAGCTCCAATGCAGCCAAGGACCCTTCCTCATGTTCTCTAGCCCTAGACACCCCCTGAGGTGGGACAATTGCTATGGTAACACTTAGCAGGACTCAGACACTCCAGACAGAGTGCTGCAAGCCAGAGGGAAAACCTCCCTTCCTTCCTGGAGAGGTATCTGCTCCTGCCTGCTCCAGCACAGGCCAAGCTGTCCTGGAGGAGGTCCTGCATTGCCACGGGCAGCAGAGCTTGTAGGGGAGAGCTGGACCATGAGACAAATTGTACTGATTCCATTGGGACCACGTGAAAGGAGGGAGCAAACCCACCTGCAGCCTGGTTGGAAGAGGCCTCTCCTTCAAGAAGATGAGGTCCATCCCTTCTACATTTTTTCTCCTGCCCCGTCTCCTCCTCATGGCAGCATCGTCTCTTCGGAGGCTGCCATTTACAATTTGTCCCGTGACAGGATGGATTAACCCTGCCTGGAGGATGCCAGACAAGTCCATGCCCAGGGAGCCCTGGAGGGTGTTCACGGTCCCCAGTTTGGGCATGTTTGTGTTCAGGGGAAAAGGAGAAGAGTTCCCCGGGGACCCATCAGAGCCTCTGGACAAGTCCACTGCTGTGTCACGCCAGCCGTTCAGCACAATGGGTGGATGAACATGGGCTGCTGCTAGCTGCTCCAAGCTCCTCTGTTTGGCATCTCTCTCCATCTCGAATTCATAGGGCCTCCTGTGCTTCCGCTCGTCCTTTGCAAAGGCAGGGGTCAGGAAACCTTCCTGTGTGTATCAAAGCCACGGAGAGGGTTACAGCCACTCGCGCGCTGCCCAGGGACTTCAAACCAACACTGAGCTAATGGTAAGGCTCTTCTGCCTCTCCGCAGGAGCCCTGAAAGATGCCCTTTCCCTGGGCACATCACACCTCTTTTTCCCTGTCAGGATATGGTGCAGGAGCACCCTCACACACTTTTGATCTCCCAAGGTGCTATAACCCTGGACGCTCCACCAGCTGCTGGGCAGCCGGGCTGCCCAGGCCAGCAGCTTCTGTCTCTGCACTGTGTCCAACAGCAAGAGGAGATGAGAGCGAGCTGGTGACTGGTGGGTCAGTGCTCTCTCCCGCACCCTTTCATTTGGGACACGAAGGCAGTGTCCCCTTTTCCCCCTGACCATGCTGGGTGATCCAGGGCTGACTCTGGAAGCACCTCTACAGCCGCAGGAGCTGTGGAGCTGCTACGTAACAGCCGCCTTCCTAGGAGGGAAACAGGGCTGGCAGAAGGCTGAGAGCACGGGAAGCTCACCAGTAGCTCTTCAGTGGAGGGGACCAAGTGGCTTATGCCATGTGTTAGACACCACAAGTGGCATCAAGAGGCAGTGAAAACCCAGGCCCCGCTTGGGAAACCCTGAGCACTTCCGGGCAATGCTTCACCACAGACTCCCAGGCCTGTCCCTGCGTGAGGGCCCCCCTCACCTTTTGTACCTGTGAGATTAACACCTCGTTATTGAAGCTGGGATCGGGGGCTTCTGACTCAGCAAAGCTGTTCCTGCTGCCAGCATTGCTGGCAACCGTTGGAGCCATCAACAGGCTTTGTGTCTCAAACTGCTGGCTAGAGGATGGCCACTTGCCCTTCAGGATGGCATGGCAGATGTTGTCAATGCGGTTGATGATCACACGGTCCTGCAAACAGAATTGGATGGTGGCAGGCTGGGACTCAAATGTCATCTACATGACAATGACTCATGCATGTCATCTCAGGATTAAAGACAAACTCAGCCCTGGTGACCTGAGTTCGGTGGGGAACTACTTTGGGGCAGGCACGTCCATGGCACAGGTGCTTGGGAAGTTAGAGCATCCGTGGGGAGCTGTGTGGGGAGGACCAGGAGGCAGAGCTGAGGCTGTGTGAGCCACTGCTGGTCAGGACTACGCAGTAACACTTGCAATACAAACAGCATTGATTTAAAATTCACCTTAGGCCACTCAGAGAAGGAGTAAAGCGTCTTCTCCTGCAGCAGCTGCGCTATGGTTGGTGCCCGGGCATCCTGAAGGTCATTGATCTCCCCGGGCAGGACAGAAGCAGAACTCTTGCTCTCTTCCTCCAAGTACTTCTCTGGACCATCTGAGAACGCGACAGAGAACAGAGCACATCACTGCCCTGCCTCTCTCACACTCCTCACACCTTCCCACTCCAGCACCCAGCTGGCTCCACAAGGGTCCCATTCCCCAAACAGCCACCAAGAAATGCAGCAGCCCTAGGTCACAGCAGGTGGCCTATGCTGCTCAGTGTCCTGGGCGGAGGCACACCGCCACACTCAGGAAGGGCCAGCATTCTCCTGGGACAAGTCTAGGGGGCTTGTATTGCAATGGCCCCCATCCCTGGCCATTCCCATACCCGAGAGAGGTGAGGAGGCATATGCCTTTCCAGAAGGAGCTGCTTGCCAAGCAGTGCCCATGCCAGGAAGGGAACAGCATCCTGCATTCCATGGGATGCTCATGGCAGAAAGGCTGCTTGGGCTCAGGGTCAAGGATTCTGGCTAGCCCTGTTGGCAACTGCAGCCACCAACCCTTTGTTCCCCAATCACATCAGCTAGGAGGACCTGAGCTCCTGCAGAGGAGAGACAGCTCTGGGGGCTCGGCAGGCCCAAGGCTTTGGTTCTGCAGGGAGGACAGCAGGTCCTTCCCACCCCAGGCACAGGTGACTGTCAACCAGAAGGAGGTCTCGGAACTGTACCTTGACTCTGGTTGTTGCTGGCTTTCTCCTCCTCACCTCTGTTCTCACACTCTTCTTGCTTCACTCCCTGGGGCTCGGGGTGCAGGGCCTCTCTGCAGCTCACCTGCCCCTCAGCCCCTCGGCCCCAGGCCTCCCCCCCAGCACAGGGGGGCTCTGCCCCTGGGGCCCCCAGCAGAGGTGCAGGCAGGCTGAAAGCCTGGCTCTGAGCCTGGCCAGGTGAGTGCTGCAGGGGGCTCTCCTCATCCAGGCCATGGTCCTCCCTGCCCTCTGGCCCGGGCTCCCCCAGGCCTTCGGGTGTCCCCAGCCCCAGGGACTCTCTCTCGCCATTCACGTCTTCTGGGCAAGTGTCCTCAGGTGTAGGGAGGCCAGAGCTCTGCTCCTCTCCCCCCAGTTCATTAGCCTCGGGGTCACAACTGGCCCTGGTCCTGGGACCACTCAAGCCTTCCACAACATCTGCTGCTGCCTCAGAGTTATCATCATCCTCTTCCTCCTCATCATCTTCCTCGCTGTGGCTCTGACTTGGCCCTGACTTTGCCTCCATTCCTTTCTCCTGCAGCAGACTGATGAACCTCTGCTCAGGAGGAACTTTTATTTCATAGTTATGAAGACTGGGACTGTAGAGCCCCACGCTTATGGCCCCTTCCATGGCACCGTGCTCAGCCAGCACTGGTGCTGGGCTGGTGAGGTCTCCCTTCTGCTGCAAGGCTTCACAGAGCTCTGCTGGGACTGTCCGTGGAGGGTCGCTTTCAGGGCCAGAAGGTGAAGGCTCAGCTTCCTCATTCTGAGTGTCCATTCGGTCACAGCGCACCTGCAAACCCTCCAGGAAGGGAGTCTCTCTCATGGCATCCGCATCACAGCTGGATGGATCCTCATCCCCCTCCAGCTTGCCCTCAGAATGTTTAGCAACACTGCTTCCAACATCTGTGCAACCTGGGCTGTCTCGGGCAAGGGAGCTTTGCTCACTATTACAGGCCTTCTCATCATACATCATGCACACCAGTGAGTCCGGCAGAGAGCTCTCATCATAATTACTGGAAATGATGTCCCGGACTTTAGACATGAATGTTTCACAGTTTGCATCCGGCGGGCTGCCCCCGGCCTGGGACATAGTGTTGTCTGCGGCTTCTAACTTGACCTGATCCTCGGCTTCATTCTCCAGAGATTCGCAAGTTTGGTCCACCTGGCTGTACAGAGGGGAACTGTAGAGTTTGGAGTTAGTCTGGTAAAGGCAGCACAGGGTTTCTGGGCCTGGGAGCCCCGTTCTTTTATGCTGGGCATAGTTCCTGTATGCATCTAAAAAAGACAGCTGGGGGTCATTCATGATGTAGTAGTCAGTGCGATTCAGGCCATGCTTGGCGGTGCCGATCAGCAGGTCCCGATCATGTTTGCCACACTCCCACCACACCGGCAGGTAGAGGCTCGGCCGGCACAGCTTGAGCCGCTCGTGGAGCTGCGGACACTTGAGCACCTGCTCGCGCACCTTCCGCAGAAGCTCAATACGGTAGAGGGTTCTGGCAGCACGTTCCTCCGTGATGGGCTCCACGTAGATGTCAGGGTCTGGGGGACCTACAGCAGGGACAGAAAAGCCAGGCCCCATTACACAGATTGATGAGAGTTACTCAGAGGCAGTGATAAGCAAGGTGAGTTTTAACTCTCGCTCAGGCTGCAGGTGAGGTGGGGGAGTGCTTGTAGCCACCATTAAGGCTTCTTTTCCCAGTCTCACCACCTTCCATTCATTTGACACCAAACGGACCCAGGGGAGTGAACTCCCTTGGCTTTAGCAGCTAGATGAAGGGCGTCATTTGGCTGCAGAGGATTTCAGAGCCTTGTCTGAGCTCTGCTCCACCAGCATCAGCAGCGCTGGAGCTGCCTGGGCCTGCCGGCAGAGCAGCTCCTTGGGGCCCGAGCCCCTTGTAGCCCTTCTCAGGCTCTCAGGAAAGGGCATCCCTCAACTCGTGCAGCTCTTTTGATGAGAAAAATCTACCTAATGTGTTAACACAGACATCCAAGGAACTGCGCCTGAGACCAGACCTCCTGACAGGTCCAAGATGAAATCTTTTCTGCTGCTGTTAGAAGCAAATCGCTTTGCACTTGAATAGCCCCTAAGCAACTTTTCATCTGCCATGTCCCGCACGGTGCCAATGCACTGGGGCTCTGCAGGGCTCTCTGAGAAAACACATGCCCTGTGTGTCAGCCTGGCTTCCCAAGCCTTCCAAGCAGTGGGTTCAGTCTCCCCTGTAGCAGAGCTCTCTCGTCAGCTACGCCACAGCATGGGCACCGTGCGGACTCTGTACAGCACCAGCAGAGAGGCGCTCGGAAAGAAAGCAGCAATACAGATCACCCAAACAACCTCCAGCTCCAGCGTGGAGGAGATTACAACCTGCTGCTTCTCTACTTTTCCTCCTTCACATCTACAGGTTGCTCTCTTGGATAAAATTGGTTGTGATTTCCTGGGAGAGCTCCATGAGACCTGGGGGAGCAGGAGCCCACAGGGCTGCCCTACCTTCCCATTGTGCTGGGGAGGTGCTACACAATGGTGACAAGGCAGCCAGAAACGCACATGGCTTCCGCAAGCCCACAGCCGCATAGCATCTCACTGCCTCCAACTCTCCCTGAAACTCCTCCCTTGCTCTCCCACTCCACAAGAGCAGTGGGACCATTTCTGACCTATGGCTACATAGATCTACCGTTGCCCTCCCACAGGCCACGCAATTTCCACTCACCATCCTCTTTCCACACTGGGAGACCACAGACATTCTTGCACATGGCCACAAAGCTGTAGAAATACTTCTCCAGGCTCTCATCTGTCTTCTTCTCCAGTCGAGAGATGGCTCGGAACTGGGCCCAGTCAAAGATCTTTTTCTCCTGGTCATAGATAACCCCAAAGGAGGAGACAGTGCGGTAGAAATCTGCCTGCTCCCTCCTGGTCCACCTGTGGGGCACGGAGGAGACACGAACACCACTGAGACACGTTCTGGTCCCAGTATGGGCAAGGGACCAGGCAGAGAGGCTCGGAAAGGACTACCTAGTTACTGCCCACCAGTCTGGGGGGAGCTGCCAAGAGCAGCACACGGGGGAGAGTGTGCTGCTCTCTCGCCACGACCTGAGATCCTTTGCCTTATGGTGCATAGTGAGGAGGAGCAAAAGCCATGGGTCCTCTGGCTCTGAGCTCACTGTTGAAAAAACACTCTTGGCTGTTTGAAAAAACACTAAGTGCTGCTCCTGGCTGCGCTGCTGATGGGGCGCAGGCGCCAGCAGCTTCTGTGGAGGCACAAACCTATCTCACCTACTCACTTCCTGCCACATCAAGTTGTCTCACCACCTCCATGGAACGGCCAACTCTCTGTACCAGGAATTAGAAAGGAAGGTCCTGCGGACACAGCTTTCATCCAGCCTCTTCCAGAGCGAAACTGGGACTGAGGTTCATTGCTGTAAGGGTCCCAAACACCATCCACCCCGCTGACTCCAGTGGACTCCTGCATGTCTCCCCCCACTCTGGAAGGAAAGTAGCCGTGGTGACGGGGGGGTTCAGTTACAGCACTGTTAGAGGACAACTTTCACTCTGGCTTGGACTGTCGGAGGTTTCACCTCATGGGGATCATTCAAAGGAATGATCCAGGACAGAGATGTCCTCACAAATACAGCCCTGGCCAAACGGAGCACAGAGGAACAGGCCACAGAGAACAGACCAGAGTGCAAACTGCAGGGCAAGAGCAGGAGCAAGTCACGGCAGAGAAACGCGAGTGCTGTGGGCTGAAGAAAGCTTAATGTCAAATCTCAGGTCCTCTGAATTGCAGCTCTGAGCCACCAGCAGCAAGCAGCTGGGACACATCAAGGGAGAGCAGACAGGGTGACAGCACCTACAGCACTCCCCAGCTGATCAAAATACACCCAATCAGCATTTCCACCCCTGCTCCCAGGGGCTGTGAGCCCTCTGCAGTGATATTTCATTCCAAGAAGGAGAATAACAAGAAGAAAGTAAATTAAAAAATCTGTGATCCAAATCAAGAAGTCCAATGAGGAGTTTGTTGAATGGTCTCAAAGGCTGGTGGGAAACTGCCTAGGACACTCCTGTAAGGAGACTAAAAAAATAAAAAGCCCACAGAATTAAAGAGCACGAAATACCAGGCTGCTGTGGTGTCCACAGCACAACCACTGATGCCTCCACCTTGAAGAGGGGAGAGTACAACTGGAAGAGGTCCAGAGGAAGGGGAGAGGGGAGATCAGTGGGCTGGAGCCACTTCCATGCAAGGAGGCTGTGAACAGAGAGCACAGGGCAGCACAGATACCAAGCGGTTATGTGGGTTCCTGCAACAGGAACAGGTTCACAGGAGACAAAGCCATTGAGAACCGTTGACCACAGAGAGTTCTTGCAGTCAGGAAATCCCAGGGCTGCACACCGGGACCGGCAGCAACGGAGGCAGCATCACCCTGCCGCACGCCCTCCCCGGTTTCTGCAGAGAGCCACTCAGGGTGCCAGGATAGTCTCACCATCCTTCCACTTACTGGGATTCAAATGAAATGGGAGCACAGCACAACCAGGATATGCCGCCCCTGGGCTCCTGAAGCCATGGGCTGGAGGCTAACGCAGCAGCATGAGAGCCACAGGGGTCAGAAAGGCTACACGCAGGGGCTGTGACAGCGCTCATCCGTCACCCCTCATCCACAGCGTGTCCCAAGCTCACAACGTGGCTCAGTAGCACCCGCTCTGCTGGGACTGGGGGGCAACTCAGGATTTGACTCTGAAGAGCTGTCCTCCTGCTTCCTTTCTCTGTGTCACTAGCTGCTACCCACAAACTACAGTGGACACTGCTTCCAAGCCAGGCTGGCTGCTGGAGCCACAAGGCTCCCTCACAGCTGAGAGCAGCGTTCCCTGCCCAGCAAGGACCCACACACCTCCATCACGGGGGCAGCTGGCTGCACGACAGCCATGGTGGCATTTACCTAGGTAAATCCAGGGGGGCAAGGATTTCTACTGGCCTAAATAAGGTTTGGAAAGGACCTTCTGATGCGTTACCTCTTCTGCATTTCTTTGTTCACTGAGTCCATCTCAGATGCTCTCCTGAACATCTCGTCCTGCAGCCAGTATCCATGGTTACCAGGCACCAGCATCTCAGTACGGGGAGGCAGTTCTTTGCGGTTGCAGCGCTGGTAGACAGTGACAAGCCTCCGCAGTCTGGCTGTGAGGGCAGATGAGACAGGCCAGCAGGATCTGTCTGAGTCGGAGCCATCCTGGGCTTCAAACATCAGCAAGGACATCAGTATTTAATGCACACTCAAAGCCACAGGTACCCACGTGCCTCCGGCCAGCTCCGAGAGCTCCCTCTCACCTTCTCTCTCCCATGGGGGAGACCAGGGATCACAGTCATGATCATGCTGTGGAGACCATCCCTGGACCTCTGCACCCCAAAAGCTGCTGGCTCACAGTCTCACCATGTCTGAGCTTCCTTCAGAGAGAGCCCAGAGGCAGAGATCGGGGTCGGAATGACAGCTCTGGGCCAAGCCATGCACGGGAGAGGACTGTAGCTCCCTGCTCGGCAGCGGGACCAGCCAGCCCAGGGCATCTGCCAGCACTGCCTGCTGCAGAGACCCTGCATACTCATCTAAGGCAGGCAACCGCATGGACATGGTCAGGCCAATGGCTTCTCGTCATCCCTGGCTGGCTTTGGCTGGAAACACTCTTTCTTGGGACCCCGGCTGCCACGCCACAGTGCCCATCCCTGGGTAACACGTGACTGCAGACGAGGGCCCCTGAGGGGAGCCTGCCCAGGCTAAGCTTCCTCATCCCCTAACAGCAATGCATCCCCCCAGCCCAGCAGTGTGTCCCCCGAACCCAGCAGCATGTACCCCCAGACCCAACAGCATGTCCCCCCAAACCAGTAGCACCTGCCTCAGTGCTCTGGCTCCAGCTGCACCGTGCCAGCCCCTATGAAACCACACGCCATGCTGCGGGAGATACAGCCTCACCTGCCACTGGCTCATCCCGCTTCTCACTGGCTTCGCCCACCCCAGCAGCCACGATGTCCTGCAGAAGGAAACCATCAGAGAGGGCTCTCCAGCGCTGCAGAGAACCCCCCATACCCACAGCCCACCCCGCCGGGGCAGGGTACAGGGTAGCAGGACAGGCAGGGCCGCATGTCCTGTGCCCTTGGGCTGCAGTCGCTGGCTGCCCTCAGCACATGGGATCAGAGCAGCACAGCCAGGGGAGGTGACAGTTCAGAGGGGCAGTGCTGTCCATTTTGGGCCTGGAGGGGAGGTCCACCACAGTAACACAGGCCAGGGCAAGTAGCAGTGCAACAGTCTCCGCCTCTCAAATGAACCCTGCAGCCTCCCGTGCTGCCTTGTTCCCTGCTCTTCCTCTCCCCTGGGGCCATTTCTTTTGGGACGCCCCTGACTCCCACATGGCTCCTGAAGCAGAGTGCAAGAGCAAGCACCCCTGGCCATCACCAGCCCTCAATCGCCCCAGGTCCCCACAAGGCAAATGCTGCCCAGGTCCACAGCAGACACAGAGAGGCAACAGCAGCAGCTGTGCTCCCGTGAGCAGAGATGACATAGACGGCGTGGGGCAGAGCCCACGCACGGCACAACAAAGCCAGCACAGAGCTGGGTCACTGGCAGCGGTGGCTCCCTGGTGCTCTGCAGCAGAGCTGACAGAGCCAAGCCTGCAGCGCAGGGCAGGAGGGCAGCCTGGCAGCAGCAGATGTGCATCGATCACTGTGAATTTCACTCACCTCCTGCTTTGGTGGCCCTTCCAGCTTTTCTCCACTGCTCTCTTCCTTTTCCATGCTGCCCCTGGGTAAGAGAGTGAATTAGTCCCTGGCAGCAGCATCATAGCCCTCTTGGCTGTGCCAGTTGTCGGCAGGAGGGAGCAGAGAACTGGTGCTCTTGCCATCCCTCCATCTCATCCTGGGAAGCCAGCTGTGCTTAGACACACAATCTGCTTCCTTCCTCCTCCCTGCACACAGCTCACCCCACAGCACTGCCCCACTGCTAACATGGCCCACAGGAGTGAGCCAGACAACCCCCGAGAGCTCGGCTCCATCCCTTGCCCACCTTTCGGCAGCATCCTGGGCCCCATCGCTGATGCCCTGCTCCGCAGAGAGCAGCTTCTCGTCCGGCATGCCCACCTTCTCCAGAAAGCACAGTGCTGGGTCCGCCCGCATGGCGTTGTACCTCTCGTAACCTGCCAACCACCACAGGTCATGAAAAAGGAGAAAAACAGCACAAAGCCAAGCCTGAGGCAAACCTCCCACTCTGTGGGACACAGCTGCCCACCCAGCTCTCACTCTCTGTGCTGCTGTGAGCGCAATTCTCACCCCCAGAAATTCAGAACACACTCCCAAAAGTTGCTAATTTCTCTGCAGCCCCTGTGCAGCATGCAAAAAGAAAGGTCAGCCTTTCCATCCCACCACGCAGCCTTGCCCGGAGAGCTGTGCACAGCACCCGCAGCAAGTTGCAGTTGGGAGCAAACAGCCCCATGGCTCCTGGAAGCCACTGGGGGACTTCCTGACCAGGCTGGGGATGCCGGGAGAGGCTCTGTGCCTTCCTCCTCACCCTCACGTGGCAACTGCAAGCTGCTCCTGGCAAACCAGAGGAGTCTGCCATGAGACCGGGCAAGGCTACCCTAGGCACTGCACTGTGCCTGCCGCACCACCCAAACGAGCCAGCAGCCCCACAGCGGCCCGTGCCAGGGGAGAGCTGCCCTGTGTGGCTACAGTGCATGGCCACCGCTCTGCCCCTCACACTGACAGAACGTCGCTTCCAGGCACCGGAGATGTGGCCAGGTGCTCCACCTGGGTCCCTCTCACGCAGCAGCACCCACCAGACAAGCTGGGTACTCACCATGCTTGAAGACACCGATGAGCAGGGATTTATCAGCTTCAGCGTTCCACCAGTCCACTGGGATCTCCACATAGTCAATGTCCGGCAGCAGCACGTCCAGCTCCCTGCAGCAGACAAGGTATGAATGCCCCTCTCCCAGCCTCACTGGACAGTGGAGCGCACTGGGCACTGCTGGGCAGGGGGAGACAGGAGCCATCACACACTGGCTTGGGGACAGCTAATGAATGCAAGGCTGGCCTGGAGCCCCAGCGTGGGGGACATGCATGTTTCCCTGGTGTCAGAGAGCTGGAGCCGTGGCTCCACTGTGACCCACTGCATTCTTCATCCTCTTTCTCCAGAGATGGAGAGCCCCTCTCCCCTCCAACCCAAGCAACACCAAAGGACTGGAAGTGTTCAAGGCTAGGCTGGATGGGGCTTTGAGCAACCTGGTCTGGTGGGAGGTGTCCCTGCCCATGGCAGGGGGGTTGGAACTCCATGATCTTTAAGATCCCTTCCAACCCAAACCATTCTATGATTTTATGACTAGAGATCCTGTCTGATCTGAACAGCATCTTTTGGGGGAAACCACTTCAAACCTACCAGCCCCAAAAGAAGAGCACATCCGGTGGGGTGGGCTGCAACGTCCCCTCTGCACAGACTCGTGCTGACGGAGCTGTGCTGGGGAAGGCAGCAGCCTCTGCTCAAGGAAATTAAGCTCAGCATTATCACACTTCTCCCTGAAGTACTGAGAGCTGAGTCATTGCAGGCAGGTCAGGAGCTGGCAGGCTGCAGGCTCAGTGGTATCAGCAGAGCCTGTCAGCCCCCTCGTCCTCAGCGCTGGGAAGGGACTGCAGGCCACAGCAATGGGGCATGCTCTGCTCTGAGGTCTGGTCCTGGGAACTGGGCACAGTCTCTGTGGACTCCCACTTTGGATTAAAGGCCAATTTGTCAGGCAGCCCAGGGAGACGTTCTCCTGCAGGCTACAGGGTGCCCTTGAGTGTCCTCACCACGCCCAGGATGGCATCGCAGCCTCAGAGCTGCCCCAACAGGGCTGCCACAGTGGCGGTCCCTGCTCAGGCAGAGCTGCTGTCTAAGGATGAAGTTTTGCCTGAGCAAGACCTGGGGATTTGACTCGCCTGGAGCCATGGTGAGCCTAGATGTGGCTGCGCTGGGTGGCTGTGGCAGTGCTCCAGCGCCACCACCACCTCCCCAAGGAGCATCACAGGGGTTCACTGTGAGGTCCCTACCTGGCAGGGGTCCCCTCAAAGGCTTTGTCCGCAGCCTCCCCCAGCACTTCAGCCTTCAGGTAGTAGAGCATTCGCACCCGCAGCAGAACCCTGTCCCGGGGCAGCAGAGAAGAACGCAAGCTAGCACACAGGTGCTCAGATGCCAGCCTAGGACCTGGCCCAATGACCCTCGCCAGAGCATTTGCAGCGGGATGCTCCGAGGGTCAGCAAGGTCAGCACCGTTGTTTCCCCACGTGGGAAAACCCACTTTTTCAAAGCAGGACGGGCACCGGCCATGTGGTATCACACCACAGCACCCAGCCCTGCGATCTGCTAGGGCCTTGTGGCCGAGGTTTACTGCTCAGGACATGGCTCCCCTCCGACAAGAGGTCCAGCAGCCAGAGCAGAGTGATCCTGCGTGAGCTGTGAGCCCTTTGCAGCTCCCTCCCACCTTCCCCATGCTAAAGGCCCTCAGCCTACGGGCTCCCGCACTCACTTGTTGCAGTGCTGTTTGAGGTGCTTCTTGTAGCTGTCATCATGCAGGACGACCTCGGGGTTGCAGGTGGCAAGCCAGTCTGCATTCTTTATCTCGGGAAGCAGCATCTGGTTCTTCGTCTTCTTCCCCTTCCTGCCTCTGGGCACCGGTGCTGACAAGCCTGTAACAGCAAGTGGCAGCCAGTGAGCACCATGGGCACCGTGGGCCAGGCTGGGAACGGCTGCGAGGCAGCTCCGGTGCTGCAGTGGCCAGGAGGGCGGCAGAGCCGGGGAGCTGCAGGAGGCTGAGCAAAGCTCCTGGCTGCAGTTCAGTGAGCCAGGATGGAAACGCACGGGGTAAACACAAAGCATGGGAGGCTCCATCTCCAAGAAAAACTTGGGAATCACCACAGAAACCAAATTGCTGTGAGTTCTCAATGCAATGCTGAGCCCAAAGCATAACATGGCCCCTTGATGTATAAAAATATCACATAGAAGCATGGAAGGGACCTTGGTCCTGGGCACAGCTCTTAGAGCCTTACCTAGATGCTACAGCCAGCTCTGAAGTTCATCCTACAGGGACAACATAGTTATTTGGGACAAGAGTTCAAACAAGAGGGTCCCAAATGATCAAAAGACCAGAAGACAATCCTGATAATCTGATCTGTAAGGGTTGTTTCCTATTCCATGCATCAGGAGGAGGGCTGCGTGGGAACCAGATCACTGCAGGGGACATTTACACTTGGCAAAGATACCAAAAGGAAAAGGAACGCAGTCCCATCTGACTGACAAAGACAAAATGAGATCCAGTGGCTGGAGCTGAAAATTGAACACATTTTCAACCTTGAAATAAGATCTGAGTTCACAGCAGAACGTGGAAAAAACTCCTGGTGTGGTCATTATTGTTCAGAGTCTTTCGAGAGGGATGAGCTGCCTCCCTGGGCAGCTGCTTCTGAAAGGGTCCTGCAGATGTCCTCTCCTGCCTATGTGTGTGAAGGGGAAAGACGTGCCTCTGCAGTCCCATCCTATTTGTCTGGTTTCACGACACCAGGGAAGACAGAGCATCGCCATGTCCTCAACACCTGCAGAAAGTTGGCAGCTCCAGCCCAGTGGCTGCCGAAGGCTGCAGTGGGCACCAGGGCTTCTGTCCCTGGCACTGAATCAGCCCAACGAACGCTGGGCTAATGCTACTTCCTCAGCAGCTTGGCCTCTTCCAGGATGAAAGGCAGGATGGGGCTGGATCAGTGGAGAGCTCTGAGCTGGGCTGCCCACACGCTGTGCTCACCCCTCGTAGTCACATGGCTACGGGACTGAGAAGGAACAGCCCCAGGGTGCACTGGCAAGGGCTGGAGGTCGCTGCTGCTTTCAGTGCCTCAGGGAGGCCCAGAGCATGTCTTGCCCAGTCAGCTTTCTGCAAACAGGACTGGTACCTCAGGCTCCTTGGTGAGCCACAGCAGCACCCACCACATGGCTGCTCTGCACTGGAGGGTTCTGCTCTCCTCCACCTCCCGTGGTGAGGCTCGACGGTTTCCTTGTCCCTCTGCAAGACTACATGGAGATTTCAGAGGTGGGAAAAGCCACTTTGAAGAGCTGATGGAGAAGCTCCTGGTTGCTTCCCTCCGCTAAATATCCAATTTTAGTACTGCTCTTGCACTAAAGCATTCCTGAGCCTCCAATGAAACTGTGTCTTCGTCATTACTTGGCATTATTTAAATCAAGCCCATTCATATAAGTCAATTCGTTTCTTACTCTTGGCTTTGCTCTCCACAGGTCTCTCGATTCCAGTCCCAGTGCTGCTCTGGGCAAGGCTGTGTGGCAAGGGCAGGAGGCAGCACTGACATTGTTAGAGGTGATTGAAGTAACTTAAGGAAGCCACTGAAGGCCATGTGCTTGGATCTCACACTGTAAAGCCAGTCAGACATTTCCTCACAGAAGGAAACGGTGTTGTCGAGTCTTAAGCACCACGTGAGTGCTCTTAAGAGTAGAAGCTCTTAATAGTAAGGAGCACGCTCTCGGGGCTCAGCAACAGCAGCACTCCAGAACAGCCTTCCCTGTGCTCCGCCACCTTGAACCAACGAAGCCCAGGTTTCAGCTGATCTCCCTGATGCCAAAAGCAGGATGGAGAGTCCCAGCCTCCTCGCTACTCACCTTGTGCCACAGATCACAAGTGCACAACAAGCAGCACACAGCCGTGGGGCTCTGACCACCCCGAGGGAGCACTGTGGCCTCCCCCAGCCCAACTCACCTGTCCCGAAAGCCACAGGACGCAGGCATCACACTGCTGGGTCAGCGCAGAGTCCTCTGACACAGAATGGGCAGGGACCGTGTGTCCCAGGCCACAACCCACCAGTGGATCCAAGGAGCCACTACTGACTCTGTCTTCACATCATTAAAGACAAAAGCCACTGTGGCTGCACAGTGCTGTTTGCATGGTGGGCTCTATTTGCTGTGCTGCTCCCACCCCAAGGGATGCCCACAGAGAGCAGATGCTGCAACTGCAGGCAGGGTGGCCAACCTGCAGTGCCCCAGTGTCTGGGCAGAGCCAGGGACAGAGGGAGAGCAGGGCTGAGGAAGGCTCTGGATGGCCCCTCTCTGAAGCTGAGGATACACTGGAAACCTCCACCCAACAGAATGCAGATGCAATTACAAATTGGACATGTGGTATGTTATGTGGACCTCACACACACTGGAGAGCAAGCGTGTGAGTCCAGTGAGCAGGGAGGGCACAGCCAAACCTGAGATACAGGGTCCTTCTGGATGGAGTGAGAGAAGGCAGCATCACCTGGGTAGGATTCTGCATTGCAGAGGTCTCGGGAAAAACCAACTTTGCATTTCCACCCATCAGGACAGGGACTGCAGACCAGTATGTCTGGGACAAGAACCATGATGAGAGGAGACACAAGCTGGTGACCTGGGGTGAGATGGCTGGACAGACTGCACTGCCAGCTTCCCTGGCGCAGCCGCAATGCCGTGTCTGGTGTCTCAGCTGTCACTGTTAGGCCCTCCCAACAGGCACAGGGAGTGTCCCTGCACAACGATCCACACCGTGTCCTGCAATACCCTGAGGAGCAGCCAGGCACGTCTATACTCTGACTGAAATAAGTACCCTCACAGGTATGTGTTCATCCAGTCACCAGCGCCCCATGAGCTCACTGCCCAGAGTCTCCCCACACAGGGGAACCCTGACAGTATTCACAGGCCAGAGAAAACTTAGCAGTGCCCACTTGAGAGTAGGATGGTACCTCTGCTCCCACCACAAGGCTCTCTCTGCACCAGTCATGGCACTGGGAGCCTGTGAAACAGCCTCTCCCACCCAGCCAGCCCCTGCCACTGACTCTGAGGGTCAGTGTGGAATTCAGTCCCACAGCAGCCACTTTCTCTGTGCAGAGAGTTGCAGCGCTCAAGCACGACTGCTTTCTGGCTGCTTCAGTCAGCTCTGCTCTGACTTCTGCAGCCTCTGACCTGTAGGCTGGCACAGCGGCGATGGGTACAGGTGCAATGGCAGAGAGAACACGCAATACCTGAGTGATTCTGCAGAGCCTGGTTCTGGCCATCCTTCGTCGGTGTGATGAGATCCCAGATAAAACTCTTAATCTTCTCATCCCCCTTATAGTGTTTAACGCAATAGACCAGCAAGGCCCGACAAATCATCTCCATGTCCTTCTCATTCAGGTGCCACTTGAACCGCCCATGGGTCAGGATATCTTTCCAGCGTCCCCAGCTAGAACAGCAGGAATACAGACAGAGTAAACACTCCTGTGCAACTAGAGACCTTGCCAGCGCCTCTCTCCAGGAGCTCGCTCAGGGGATGGCCCTGCCAGCTCCCCTGGATAGGGGTGTTCTGCCCCTACATTAGGGGAGCAGAGAAGGGGAAAAGTTTTCTCAGAACTGAACAGGGCAGAGGCAGGAACAGACTCTGAAAGCACCAAGTGCCAGCTCATACTTTGCCCCCCAAACTCTCCTTCCATCCCAAATGTTTGCTTAGAGCCCAGGTCCCAGCAGGGAGGTCACTGCTGGAAGGAGGGGATATTGCAAGCAGGACAGACAGAAAGCGGCTGGGGCAGCCAGTGGCCCATGTGCGTGCCGGGGCAGCTGGAGGTTGTGACTGCTCTCTCTGGGAGGGGGTGAGACTCACCCAAATATGAGCAGGTTCTTCTCCACACGGAAGCATTCAGCCCGCAGGTACCGCCGTGTCTTCTCATTGAAGCGCCGGGAGCGGGTGGGTCGCTCATCCGAGTCACTGTCCAGCTCAGAGAATTCCATCAGCTCATCCTCTTCGAAGGAGTTGTAGTGTTTAGTTTGCTTCCGCACCCGGGGTCTGTCGATGACCAGGCTCTCCTAGAGGGACAGAGAGGAGAACATGCTCAAGTAAAGGCAGAAACTCCTCCCCTTCCATCAGGGCACATACGTCCTCTTCTCCACACTGTCACCCTGCTCTGCTCACGGCTCGCCAGCCCTGTGGCTAGCCATCACCTTCCCCTTGGGATACCTCCTCCAAATTACCTGTGTGGGGCTCTGCCTGCACACATGAGAATTCCTGGCCAGCACAGAATTCAGCCTGAACAACGGCAGGCTGAAAATCAGGCCCTCTGGGTTCAAACTGCTGACAACCAGCAGCTGACTCACGCTCTTGGCCCTCCCAGCACCGTCTGCGCCAGGCACTCTGCTGAATTTCTGTGTCGGAGGGGAGAGGTGGTCTGGAAGAGGAAGGTAGCTTCCAAAAGGTGCAGAAAGGAGCAATATGAACTTAAATAGCATGTACCTGCCTCCTCTCCTTCCCCCCACCCTGTTGAATGAATCCATGTCATCTAAATCTGTCTGGATCTCAAGCACACGGAACAAACACGCACACAGCTTCTCCCATTCTCCCTGCTGGAGCAGTGAGCTCTGCAGAACTGCAGGACACTCCTCTTGCTGATGCTGCCTTAGCTGGAATTTCGGCAGGGCCCTGGGGCTGCACTGAAGCCAGCTGCAGTGCCCTGCACTCAGTGGAGGCGCAGGAGGAGAGCCCCAGCTTGCAGCCGAGCCCATGAGCTCAGCAGGGCCAGCAGAGAGATGGGACCCCATCTCTCCACTCCTGCTTCCCAACAAGCAGAAACACCAACCCGCCCAGCTCCGTCTCAGCACTCAGCTAGAGAGCTCCTTGCATGGGCAGAGCAGGCAGGGGCTGAGAACAAGGATACCCCAGAGGTCTGTGCTGCCATCCAGAGAGACCTGGACAGGCTGGAGAGCTGGGCAAGGAAGAACCTCATGAGGTTCAACAGGGAAAAGTGTAAGGTGCTACACCTGGGCAAGAAGAATGTCAGGCACCAATACAGGTTAGGCGTAGGCATAGGGAAGAGTGTGTCTAGTAGGTCGAGGGAAGTCATTCTCCCCCTCTACTCTGCACTGGTGAGGCCACAACTGGAGTATTGCATCCAGTTCTGGGCTCCCCAATTCAAGAGGGACAGGGAACTACTGGAAAGAGTCCAGCGAAGGGCAACGAAGATGATTCAAGGATTGGAGCATCTCCCTCATGAAGAAAGGCTGAGAGAGCTGGGACTCTTTAGTCTGGAGAAGAGAAGGCTGAGGGGAGACCTTATCAATGCCTACAAGTATCTCAAGGGTGGGCTGAAGGAGGAGGGAGCCAGACTCTTCTCAGTGGTTCCCAGTGACAGGACGAGGGGCAACGGGCACAAGCTGGAACACAGGAGGTTCCACTCGAATATGAGAAAGAACTTCTTCACGGTGAGGGTGCCAGAGCCCTGGAACAGGCTGCCCAGGGAGGGTGTGGAGTCCCCTTCTCTGGAGATTTTCAAGACCCGCCTGGCTGCAGTCCTGAGTAACATGCTCTAAGCAATCCTGCTTCAGCAGGGGAGCTGGACTAGATGATCTATATGGTCCCTTCCAACTCTAAAAAAATTCAGTGAAATTCAGTGAAATTCAGTGATACTGCGCCCGAGAGATGCTCCCCAAAGGCACATGGGGAACCCCCAGCCACTCTGCTACCAGGCCCGGACAAGCCAAGCACCAGCTCACCGGAGCTCCAGCTGCCACATTTGCCCACAGCTGCTGCTGGGAAGGAGCCAATTTGCCAGTGAGGGCAAGACTCCAGGAGCATTCATTTACAGTCTGCAACCACCTCACCCAGACATGGGGACAGGCCTGCCAGATCCACTTGGCTTTACTCCTTGTTCCCATCCCCGAAGGCAGGACAGCAGGGCTGCAAACGCTGACAGAGGAAGGAGTGGCACAATCCAAACCTGTCCCCACTTGCTCCATCAGGCCAGGAGAAGCCCTGGGCAGCTCCCTTCATCCCTATTAATATTCAGCTTTTAGAGACTTGTTTCTAGAGCAATGCCTGGATATTGAGCCTGACCCACACGGTCTCAAAATCCCTGAGGCTCCAGTGAACGTGGCTAGTATTCAGTTGGATATGGAAAATATCCAACAAGGAGCATGAGGGAGGATTTGACACTAAGAGCAGGGGGAAGTACCAGAGGAGTTGCCCAAACCAGAGCTCCTCTCATAACATGCCTTGTGCTGTCGGGGTCAAACCCAGCTGGCCCGGATGCTCTTGCTTGCACCCTTCTGCTCAGAGAAGATGAGAAGCTGAGCAAGAGGGAGCATTTGCAGACACCACGCAGGGCTGTGTCCATCCGCTGAGGCACTGAGCCCCTGGCAGCCCCTCCCCAGCCTGCTCTAACCTAGGACAGAGCTCTGAGACCAAACCAGACCAGGCATCCACACACAGCAATGCTCTGACAAACCCAGTGCCACAGCCACAATATTCAACCTCCCTGCAACCTGCCTTCGTTTGTAAGCACAAATGAGGTGGGGAAGCAGCACGGCACCTCACAGCCCTCACAGTTTTGGCATGTTCACCATTCCTTCTGCAAAGAGGTGCTGCATTCCAGCCAGCACCCACTGCCTGCTCCAGCCCAGCCAGTACACTGCTCTCACTGCAGCACCCCAGCCCAGTGCTTGCTCAGCGAGGGCTCCTGGTTCCAGGGGTGCCCTCACATCCACAAAGCCGGCAAGAGGCTGGGATCTGAGGGTGCCAGTGTGCCTGACATAAACCTCTTGACCAGCAGTGTCTGAGCACCATCATGCCTCTGCAGCTCCTCGAAACCCTGCCGTGCTGCTGCTGGAACCCACACGTGAAACATCAGGAATAAATCACAACAGAGAAGCATGGTTATTATGGTTATTACCTTGGCATTAAACAGGACCATGTGACATATGACTGCTTCCAGGGACCTGCCTGCTCCCATGTTACCTGCTCCCCACCAGCCACAACTAATTGCAAGTCCACTTTGCTTCTAGGTCTCTAGATGACTGGACCTGCTGCTGGGTTGAAGGCTCTCTGAACAGGCCCATGGGTGCTGTGGCCCTGCAAAGAGCCTGGAGGGCCACCCAGGGAGAGGAAAGGGAGCCAGGGCCAGCAGGCGCAGTTACACGCAGCACGGCTTCCTCTCTGCCAGCTGCTGGGAGAGCCAGGGTACCCAGCCAAGCTTCACCCCAGCAAACACCACCTCTTTAGCCATCAAGACCTGGGGTGGTGGGAGCTGGGAGGCTGCAGTGAAGCGAATTTGCCTGGCACCACAAGCTCCAGGGCTCAAAGGGCTGTAGTACACAAACTCATGTCAGCTTGCCAGGCCTCCTCCAGAGCTGCCAGGCCAAATGCTCCCCTCTGCCCAAGGTGCCAGGGTTCATATGGACTTGGGTTTGGGCTGGGGAATCATTACGCAGCTTCCCCCAAGTGTGGGCAGAGCACCAATCCCCACCCACAGCAAGAGGTGGCATTTGGGCCCCTTTGTGCCCTGCCAGGGCACACAGCAGCTGGGCCCTGGCACGCCAATGTCTCTGGGCTTGGTGAGACAGCCAGAAAGCCAGCAGATCAGAGCTGGCTCCTGGAGGGCAGCACGGGACCCTGCTGGTACTGCTCCATGCCAGAGCCCCAGCCCCAGCTGCCCAGGCTGCCAGCACCCAACCTGTGCTGTGAGGAACTCCGTCACAGCTCCAGTTCACGCACAGGCCATCACACCAGTCTGCTAGGGTGCACAGACATGCCATTGCACTGGCTGCTTCATCCTCTCCTCCCCTCACATGCTGCCAGCCCCAGCTGTTGCCCCTTTAGCCAGGCTTGGGAGTAGCTGGGAGCACAGGAGCACCCTGACATACCAGGCAGACACAGCCTAACGTGGCTTAAGTAACTGGGGCTTTAGTCAGCCCTCATGAGTCAGTCTTCCCTTGCAGTAATTCCTGATGCCTTACACCTATCCTTTCACGAACCCCGCGGAAGCACACAGCTCCTGCCTGGAGACCACGCCACGCGGTGTCAAATCAGTTGTGGGGCACACGGGCCATGAGCTGGACCCTACCTTTTCATTCTTGGCGTCTGTATCAAGCTCTGCTATCTTGGCCCACTTTTGCCAGAAGTTGGGGTCATCTAAGGAAATGTCAGTTCTGTTTCCTGATGCTACGAAGCTGGCCTAGGAGTGAAAGAAGAGAAGTGAACAGGGTGCAACCCACCTTTCAGATGTGTCTTCCCCCACACAGAAATCCCCAACACCTCTGTCTGCAGAGCACAGTCTTACTGCCACGGGGTGTTACATGTCAAGTTGACGCATGACAGAGGGGTCTTTGTTTGCTTAAGGGAGCTGAACCCCTCTGTTCCGCAGTCCTGCCTGACCTGCTGGAAACAGAGCCTGGGTGTGCCACCCACAAAAGAAGGAGGGAGGGACAGTCGGCCCTTTGTGCCCCCAGTGGACACCAGCCACGAGTGTGGCGCAGAGCTGGCTCCTTGGGCTCTCTCCCATGGGGATGTCAGAGCCCCACAGTGCACAGCTTCCCACGGCACAGCAGCACGCAGCTTCAGTCACCATGCAGGCCAGCAGCCAGGTCCCACCACCACCCTGGGGTTCTCCCTGCAGAGCCAGGTCTCACGGCAGCAGAAGAGTGAGGTTGGAGACAGAGATGGGCTGTGCTGCAGGAGGGCTGTGCTGAAGGTACCACAACTTCTTCTCACACCACTGGCAGCCCACGTCTCCACCTGCCTTCCTCCAGACCAAAAAAAGCTCAGCCCATGAGTAGAAGATCAGCCCAGCTCAGGACTGGATCTCACCCAGGCTTTGAACCCTTCCCAAGGAGAGGCCTGATCCTGTCCACAATAGCCCTGGGCAGAGGATCTAGCTCTGAGCATGGCCTGCTTCCAGAGCAAAGAGTCTTTAGCCCATCAGAAGAGCAAACCCTCCACCCTGCAGTGCCCCAACTGGGATGCAAGAGCAGCTCTGCATCCATCCACACCCCCAGCTCGGTGACAGCACACCCCGGGACAGCACCTGGAGGACAGCCCCTGCTCTGCCTTCTCACCAGCCTGAGCTGGCTTCAGAGGGAAAGTGGAAGCTGGCTGAGCCCTCCCAGGCAGCCTCACATCACCCGCTCAGGCTGATGGCCCCCTCCTCAGTGCTCTGCTGACCACCAGTGAGACAGGAGACCACGCTGCTGCCATGCCCCAGCAAGGTTTCGCTCCTCAGCACAGCAGGACAGGCAGGAGAGCTTGGCTGCCATGTGGACATGTCTCAAGAGACAGGCGGGAGATCAGCCCACCACTACTGCCCTGCGTGTTCCCAGTGTGTCCCCCACCACCCTGGGGGAGTCCCCCTTCCCTCCTGATGGAGCACAGCACACCTTGGCAAAGGTGGAGCCCTTCCCCTCAGATTGGATCGTGATGGTCTGTGTCCTGCGCTGGAGGATCTGATCAATGTCTTCCTCGCAGAACTTTGAACCTTCATCCTCCTCATCCATGAGAGCACCGTAGGCACCCTTCCGCAGAAGGTCCTCCACCTCCATCTTTGAGAGCTGCTGAACCTGCCCAAAACATGGGGGCACCACCCACCTGGTTAGCTGCCCTGGGCACTGCACAGGAGGAGAAGGCTCTTCCCTTTGCCCCAGGAGGGAGGGCAGAGATGCCCCAAGCCAACCCCAGACCTCCCACTACCACAGCCAAGAGGTTACTTCAAAACACTGTCTGAGGGACTGTCAGGAATTTCAGTCACCCAGACTGTGTCACCCAGACACAGCACCACATGTGTCCCCCAACCCCATGGCAGTGCAGGGACAGCCTGCCAGGCCACACAGCAGCAACGGGAGTGTGTGGGACTGGGTTCTCCCTCCCTAGATGCCTGCCCAGGTCTCTGCTCTAACCTGGCAGTGACTTGCAGGGGAAGGAGGAAAGCTCTCCTGCAGTGCCTCCCTCCATGCCCCACTCTGACAGCCCACCTACCCCATTGGTGCTGCCCTTGCGGTTGATGTCCTGCAGCACAGCCTTATCCAGGCCCAGTTTCAGGCTGGCCTTGTCAAACATCTCCCGCTCATAGGAGTTCCTAGTGATGAGGCGATACACTTTCACCGCCTTGCTCTGCCCGATCCGGTGGCAGCGAGCTTGAGCCTGAGAGGGCAGAGAGCACAGCGTCAAAAACAGTGAGCCCAGCAGGACGGGGGCTCTGTGGCTTGTGGCCACACACACCACTCACCTACCACTCACCCATCATTCACCCACCTGAGCCACAGTCAGCTTCCACCCACCAGAGCACCCTCATCAATGCGGCAGGGCTCTGCCAGCGGGTGCTGGTTAGCACCAGGCCTGCGCTGCGGTGGAGCAGGAATTGGAGACCCCTGCGCCCCCAGGCAAGGACACGGGGCTCAGGCTGGACCCTTGGCTCTCTGCAGATGGGGGGCACCCAACACTTCACCCCCTCCAACACCAGGTATGGACAAAGTGTTGCCTGGTCTGTGGCCCACCTGTGCTTTTAGAGCCATGATCTCCCCCATGACATGTCCCCTCTGCCTGTACTCCTGCCGGCTCTCCCAGCACGCCCAGTACAGCCGGGTGCTGCTTCCCTTCCCTCCCCAGCTGGCGCGGGTGACGGGAGCTGTGCTGCAGGACCTCCCGGCAGGCTCTCCTGGCCTGGCCTGTTACCTGGAGGTCGTTCTGTGGGTTCCAGTCTGAATCAAAGATGATGCAGGTGTCGGCAGCCGTCAGGTTGATGCCCAGCCCGCCCGCCCGTGTGCACAGGAGAAAGACGAAGCGATCTGAGTCGGGCTTACAGAAGCGGTCGATGGCAGCTTGGCGCAGGTTCCCACGCACCCGCCCATCAATGCGCTCATAGGTGTACCTGCTCCGAGAGGGGAAGAGGCGAGAGCAGGGTCACAGCAGGGCCCAAACTGGCTTAGAAATCTTCTTGCCCCTTCCCCCAGGCTGTGTGTAGGCACGCAGGCAGCCGGGACTTACTGGCAGGACCTGCGCACATGTGGAGGCAGTGTGCACTGTGGCTGTTCCCAAAAGTCATTCCTCTTATGATGGCAAAATCACCATCACCCCATGCACGGTGCATGGATATGGGGCTCATGGGAACCACGACCAAGGGAAGGGCCTATTTCCATTTGGTTACTCCTAGGACTAGCCCTGGACAATGCAGAATGGACAGGTCAGAGCTGCCCAGCTTTGGGGTTTCTGCACTCACCAGCAGACCCTTTGGTACTCAGTAACTCGGACCCTTTGGTACGTGGGCACAGAATGGCCAAATCCCCACCCTGGGCTGTTTCCACTCTCTGTATCTACAGAGCAGGATGGAGGTGATGTGGAGGAGCTGTGGTGAATGCTGAAGCCTGTACTAACCGCCTCTGAATGAGATAGTCTTCCAGGATGTCAAGGCAGCGCACCATCTGGGAGAAGATGAGCACCTTGTGACCACCAGCGATCAGCTTGGGAAGCAGCTTATCAATGAGCACCAGCTTCCCGGCCGCCTGGATCATTGCCTGCAGCTGGAAGTCTTGCGCCTCCGGGCTATGTGTTTTACGGAAGTCTTCCAGGATTTTCTCTTCCGCCCCTGCCAGGTGAGAAGGGACACGAGCTCTTGATGAGGCTGGCAGCGCAGCTGCCCCCAGCCTCCCATCCAGCACAACAGCAAGCCACCATGCAAGGAACAGAACCCATGACAGACAATCAGGCCTAGGAAGGCTGGCGAGAGACCTCCAGAAGCCCCTCCGCTCCTGTGACTCTACTCCTTCTTTAGGGCTTGCACCAGCTCTTGGCAGAACAAGCCAGGCTGGGATGTTGGAGATGGTCCCACGCCAGAACACCCCCAGACATAACGAGCCTCACAAGACCCTGAGGTGCCCACCAGCAATAAGCATCTGTGCGGAGCTGGGCTGCCCGTGAGGGCAACAGGGCAGATCACCGCATCCAGTGCTGGGCCCGGATGCACAACCACACCAGCAGCAGGCGGCATGAGGGCCTGAGCTGGTTCCCAAGCTGGGTGAGCTCTGCAGGTAGTGACCAGTAAATGTTGCAGTGATATCCATCCCCCCACACCTCCTGTGCACAGCCCTCACCATTGATGAGATACGGGTGATTGCAGCACTTTCGCAGCTCCATCATGGTGTTGATGAGGTTGGGCATATTGTGCTGGTTGGCACCCTTGGAGAGGAAGGAGAAGTTCTTCTCCAGGATGGCCCGGTAGTATTTCTTCTGGATATTGGTCAGCTCCACCTCAATGATGGTCTCCTGCTTGGGTGCCAGATTCTTCTCCACATCATCCTTCAGCCGTCGCAGCATCATGGGCTTCAGGATGGACTGCAGCTTCTTCACCTGCCAGAGCAAGCGCAGAGATTCACTGCCCTCCCTGCATGGCAAGCACACGGTGACAACAGTGGAGGGGCCTGCAACACTACAGCCTCCCCAGGCTGGAAACCCCCCACAAATGGCCCTGAAGCAGCTGCTCTAACAGCCAGGACAACTTCAGAGTCTGGCTTCCCTGGGGCAGGCACATGAGTGATGAGCCCTGGGCCAGGAACTCCACATGCTTCTGCTGCTGGCAGGCTTAGGTAAATGCATCTGCTGCGGGAGGAGAGCTGAGAGCTTTGAGAGCAGCTGAGATGATGGTTGCTCCATGTGCCTGTGCCTGCTCCCTCAAAATGTCTTTGTACAATCTCCACTTAAGCCAGACATTCAAATGACAGCGAGACAGACCAGGGAACTAAGTTGCTTTCCATGACCCGTGCTCAAGAGGAACTTTGGAGGAACGGCTCCCCAGGGGAACCTGACAAGGGCGACTGACACATGGATTTACTCCCCCTATGCTCCTGTTGGTCTCAGGGACAGACCAGGTGGGAAAGCTGGGAGAACTGTGCTGCCCAGGCATGCACGGGCCAGTAGGAAACCAGGTGGGGAGCAGACCACTGCCTCGGCATAGGCTGGTCTCCTCTCTCCAAAGCAGTGCTGGGGGCTCTGTTGCAACTTCGCTTCTCCTGGCACGAGGAGTCCTATTCGCTTCCATAAAGCACATGTCTGAGTGCGTGCCTGGCTTGGTGACCCTGTGGCTCAGCGGCCTGTGGGAACAGTCACTAAAGCCACCCTTCTAGGTACCTGCTCCTCTGTCTTCAGGTCTCCAAACTCCTCCAGAAAGGCTGTCTCTGAGGGGAACTGCTGTGGCTCCAGGAAATTCAGGAGGCTGAAGAGCTCCTCCACCGAGTTCTGCAGGGGGGTCCCTGTCAGCAGCACCTTGTGCTCCTGGGTACACAAAGAAAATGGGTTGAGGACACAAACCAAGAATCCCACGGTGCTCCCAGGCTTCAGCCCTGCCCTGGCACAAGACCTTCAGGCAGGGCTTTGCTGGCATCGGACGGGGACACTAACAGAGCCCAAGCCTACGCGCACCTGAGGGCAGGATGTCCCTCTCTTCTCAGGGCTCAGGTAGAACGAGTGGGAACACGGCCCAGAGCCATGTGATACCAAAGGGCATCAGGGACCTGCTGCTAGGGCCAGTGTGAGCAGGGTGCTCCAGGGGCATGTATGACTGTATCAAGTGTCTACTGGGAACAAGGGGGAGCTGTTACTAGAGGTTCACCATGTAGATACATGCGCAATAAAAGGAGACAGGGGTCCAGACAACCCCTCCAAGACCTGGGAGTGTGAGGAGCAGATGTCCACTCAAGGAGAATGCACTCCCTGTGCTGGCCCCACAGGCTCTGGCTGCAGGCACCACCAGGTGCTGCCTCCCGGGGCGCACTAGCCACTCTGTCCCAGTGCCAGACACTCGGGCACTTGCTCACTGCTCAGGCTAATCCTCCTGCCCAAACTAATGCAGGGAAGGTCCCCAGGAGTCACCAGTTACGAAAGAACAGCAATTGTAAGGTGGGAGGCTCCCACAGGACTTGTACAAAGGAGGGTGATGGTTACGAAGGGGGGGCCAGCAGCAATCCCGCTTTGCCTCAGGCTGCTCACAACCTAGCAGGGACCTGCACAACACACAAGGTCATGGGGAAACAGCAGGGTCTTTGGAAACTGGAGACATAAGACTATTAATTTTCAGAGGCCTGGCCCAGCTAGAGGTGAGCGTGATGGAAGCTGGGCAGGGCTGGGAGATCCAATAGGCCTGATGGCCCTTGGTCTGGCAAAAAGCAGCACTGCCTTTCCCAGGGCTGGAAAGGAGCTGGACATCCAAATTCCTTTCTCAGAGCAGCTCACTGATGCCTTTTTCACCACCCACAGTCCTGCACCTCCATCCCTGGCACACGCACAGGGCACACCACGGCTAGAGGATGCTGTGTACCGCTGGTCAGCAACTGCCTCACGTGCTGCAGCAGCCGCCGCTCCGCTGCAAGGCCAGGCAGCGCTCTGCCAGGGAGCGCACACAGAAGGGAAGGCATGGGAAGACTTGGCCTGCTCTGGGTTAATACTCCCCTTCAGCAAAAAGGAGTTTGTGATGGCTGCAGGGCACCAGTGCCCCATCCATCGAAGCATCAAAGGCCTCCCCGTCACTGGCACTGCAACCTGATGGGTCCTGGATGGTTTTCGCTCTGACAGGGAGCTCTCAGCCCTGGCACTGGGCCTGAGCAGCTGGCAGTGGCATCTGACTGCTAGGCATGGCCGCCTCTGGCCCACCCTGCTCTCACATGAACCTGGGCAGGACATGCTCACCAGGGCCATGAGCTTCAGCCCCTCCAGGAGTTTGCAGTTTCTGTTCTTCAGGCGGTGTGCCTCATCAATGACCACGCAGCGCCACTGGATCTTCTTCAGCTCTGGGCAGTCAGCAAGGATCATCTCAAAGGTGGTGATAACCACCTGGAACTTGAAGATCCCCGGGAGAGGGTTACCCTAGGAAGACATAAACCATATGCAGCGCTTGACTCCCGCAGGGCAGCAGGACACTGTGAGACATCTTGTCAACGTATCAGTGTTAGCGTATGGCTTCTAGCTGGGATTTCCCCAGATTCATCTCTCTCAAGCAGTGGGCAGGTTCCTGCAAGCCTCCTTGGTGGCTGCAGGCTGCATCTCTCCAAACCAGACACTGCTCCAGGGCAGACAAGCAGGCCTGCACAAGAACTGCAGCTGGGGCTCTGCTGCATTTTCCCTTTTCTGCATGAGTTGGGCCTGTTCTTCACTCATACACAGTGCACCCTAAGCCCATGACACCAAAGGGGTCTTAAAAGATCATCTCTCCCTCTCCAGATGAACCACAAGCTCCACAAGCAGCTCAGTACTTCCCAAGTAAAGGAAGCCAGGGCAGAGGGTGACATCCTGGGAGTGTTGTGTGTGTCAATCACCTGTGTGTCCCTGTACACCATCTCGTACTGCTGGATCATCTGCCGGCTGATCTGGCTGCCATGGTACACGATGGCATTCATCTCTGTCCAGGTACGGAACTCCCTCTCCCAGTTGGTGATGGTGGAGAGAGGTGCGATGATGAGGAAGGGGCCATGGATGCCCATCAGGAATATTTCTGAGAGGAAGGTGATTGACTGGATTGTCTTCCCCAGCCCCATCTCATCAGCCAGGATGCAGTTCTTCCTGCGGAGATGGACAGGGGCAGGTGAATATGGCTCTCAGGGGCAGGAACCACCCTGTCACCAACTCCTCGATGGGACGTCAGGCACATCAACTCCACCCACACCTCTCTGACCCTGCACATTGGTACAGTGGCTCAAACTGGTCTGGGTAAGCCATGCTGTCCAACGTCTTGCAAGATGATGGACTCAAAATTAGTGTGAGAGATACCATCCTTTGGGTGCACACTAGCCCGTGAAGATGCATCCGATGGCCTGCTGCAGCTGAGAACATGCATATTCCTGCACTCCTGCTACAAGAATGGGCCAACACCAAAAATCAAGGTGTATGTTAGACTGATAGCTAAGCCCTACTATCTCCAAGACTCATTTACCAGGGAGAAACATTCCTAAAGACTCAGTTGCAAAGCTAAACCAAACACAATTTTTCTGGCAGCTGCCTGCCAGCTCCACCACTGGAAAGTCTCAACCCTTTTTGGTCAGCTCTACTCCCCAGTTCCGCTGCTCCTGTGACCACGCACACCAGAGCCCCACTCTCAGCAGGACTCCTCCTGGGAGCCCAGGGCTTCAGCCCCTCCTCACCTGTTATACCAGTTAAAGAGCAGCCAGTTCATTCCCTCCAGCTGATACTCCCGCAGCTGGTTGCTGTTCTTATACTCCCGGGACTTCTCCAATTTCTGCCAGGACTCAGATGCCGGACGCTCCTAGGAGGCGAGAGCAGGAGCAAGGTCCACGGAGAGCAAGAAGCTAACACTCAGTGAGGCCAGACCCCGCTTCTGGGGCTGCACATCAGGACAACACTTCAGAACAGTCATTGACAGCTGATTCACAGCAAGGTCTTGGCCTCTGGATCCCACCCTCGGATCCTACTAACTAACCCATCCGGAGGGGAGGATCTGGGCCTTGCACTGCAGCAGCAGGTACAAGAAGGTCAGCACTGCTGGACCTTGGCAAGACACAGATAGTCCCTGCCTGTCCACAGCAGCGAGCTGCCAGCCAGGTACGTTACCTCTGGGTACGTTACCATGTGCTTGATTTCTGGAGGGATTTGGAGGGCTTCAAACTCTTTAATTTTCCCTGGGTCGACATCCTCCTCCAGCTCCCAGGTGCTCTCCTCGTAGGGCAGCGAGCACCACTTCACCAGGTAGTGAGTCACCTCCTGCAGCACGGAGACACAGGCTCAGAGACAGCGGGGGGCTCGCAGCCACCCAGCCCCAGCGCAAGGGCACAGATTGCCACTGAGAGTGAGTCATGGGCCTGGTCAGTGGCCCTCCACCCACCCCTGTGCCAAGGGGTCCCTGGGGACAGGGCTCAGGCTGCACAAGGCTGGGAAGGCCTCAGGGTGCTTAGAGATGACACGCGATGAACATCGTGGGTCTGGACCTCCTGCCAAGCCTCTCTCCTCTCTCCTCCCCTCCCTCCGTGGGGCGAGCAAGCGATGCAGCCACTCACCTCCCCGGTGTCAGGGTCCTTTGTGTGAGCCACCTCCAGAATTCGATCTACCTCCACATAGTCCGGGTTGAACAAATCCTCATCAGGCTGCAACAGCAAAGGGTAAAAAAGAGAGGTAAGTTTAAGGTGATTCCAGGGTTAAACAGATGGTGGGCATGAGTTAACAGCTGTGGGGCATCTGTCCCCAAGATGCTGCTAACTGTGCGCAGCACACCAAGTGCCCTGGACACAGGTACGTGACATCTGTCTCTGGGCAGGGAGGACGCAGGAGCCAAGCAGAAGGCAAAGCTCTTGCTTTAGAGCAGCCGTGGGCTCCATGCTGCCCTTGCTGGGAGGCAGGAATGTCCTCTCCAGCCCATCTGACTCCCAGGCACAAAGCCCTGAGCTGTGTGCTCCAGCTTACGTGCAGCACTCAGAGCTGTGACTGCCACAGCATAGAGCTACACGCAGCACTGGATGAACTCCACTCCTCTGCAAGGGATGATACCTTGTTCTCTGTCTCTGCCTCTCTCTGTCCCCACCTTCAGCTCAGCAGTCACCAGCAGTAACCACCCATGTGGCAAGGGCTCATCCTCCTGCCAGGAACACCTGGGGAGGAGCGGGCTTTGGACTAGCAGCAGTCCTCGGAGAGACATACTGTCTAGGGCTTGGGAAGGAGAAAAAACAGGCTCTGTGTTCACAGCTCCCCAAGCCCCAGTTAGTCACAGGAAAGAGCATTTACTCCTTGCTAAATTGTTAGTGGTACAGTGCGTTCCAACACACGCTTTTTCTTTGCATCCTGGGAAAGACCCCAAACAGACTTGGGAGTGAGAAATTTGATGCACACCCCCAGCTTTCCAACTGCATCCATGGAGAAATTTTCACAGCCTACTGGCCTGATTTACACTCGAAAGGGGCAGTTTGAGGAGATCCAAAACTATCTCCAGAGCAGCAAGACAAATTATAGAATACCTTTCATATTAAACAAGATTAATCTGTTTATAGAGCAGAGCAGGCAGGACCTGCCCTATGCCCAAACAGAGATGCTCTCTTCCATAGCATCTCTGCTCCACCATGAAATCACCTCCAGCACTGCATGCTGTCCTCCCTCCCATTGAGCAACACTTCCAGGGTTGACAGTGCCTAGCATGTGACGTTTGTCACCGTCCCCGTACCTCTGCCAGTGACACCACAGGTGCTCAGGGCACTGTCACAGCCCCTTGGTTCCAGCATCCCCACCACGCGCCCTCTTGTGCCATGTCTTGGTTCTAAGCAGCCTGGAAGCTCCAGGCGCCATCCTGCTACATGGGCATTGCCACGGTATCAGCAAGGGGTATCAGCAAGGGGCCACAGGGAGGGCTCTGGGCAGCACGCTGGGATCGCTGAGCTACAGCAGAGCTCAGGCAGGGCAGGCACAGCTGCAAAGTGAGCCCTGCCTACCCACTCCCAGACCTGAATTTTGGCCCTGGTGATGGTCTCGCCTGGGGAGGGAGGTGCCGGGGGCAGCACTCAGCTCTTGGTCTGCTCAGCCACCACACTGAGCCCAGGTGTGCTGGGGTCGGGCACAGTTGCTTGCTGTGCCCAGCTCTCACCTCTGTAAAAATATGCTTCATCTGAGCCTGCTTGTTCCGGAAGCGCTTTATCTTCTGGGAGATCCTGGGGTCCTTCTCCAGCTCTTCCAGAGTTGCCCACTTACAGTGGAGGTAGGAGCTGCAGAGGAAAAAAAATACAACAAAATGTGACCAAAGAGGCCTTTGGGCCCATTTCCATCCATCATGCAGACCAGCAGGGACCTCCCAGTGACCCAGAGAACAACTATGGCTCGCCATGTGAAACCCCAAACTGGAGGAAGCCATTGCCCAGGTCCAGGCCAAGACTGAGCACTGTGGCTGCAGGAGCCTTCCTGCTTCCCGCTGCCGGGGTTGGCTCAGGAGGGCGGGGGCAGTGAGACATGGATGCTGGGGCTGCAGCTGGAGGTTGGGACAGAGGTGGGAGCACACAGCCCTCTCCTGCGTGCACAGGGCCCGCTGCTGCAGCACAGGGCACCACAACGCCACACGTACAAGTTCCTGTACTTGACGTAGAACTCCTCCATCTCGAATGCCAGGCCTCCGGGATGAGCCTGAAACCAAGGGAAGGAGAATTAGCGACAGTCAGAGCCTTTGCAGAAACTGGGGGGCATCCTCTGTGTCCTGGGCACAGACAGGCATTCCCTGCCCGGCCACAGGCTCCAGGCAGGCTGAGCCCCACAGATGGCAAGGATGGCCGGGCACTCGGCATGCTACCTGCCCCGGAGGCTCAGTGCCGCTGGGGAACGTGGTGTAAGACCACCCTTGAGCACAGGGGACTCAAACACCTCCTGGGCATCAGCCCAGGCCTGACTCCTCTCCCGAGGCTTTCTGGCACCCAGGGCAGGAGAGGCACCACATTGATCCCCAACCCAGAAAGGTGCCAGTTCTGGAATACCCCAGCAGCACCCTGCGAATAGCGAGTGCAAGGAATGGCACAGCAGCATTGACTGCTGCTACGTCTCATGTCTCTGCTGCACAAGGCAGCCAGGTCCCGTCTATCCTCTGCCCAGGGACCTCCAGCCCCATGGACATCTTTGCCACTCACCTCCTTCTGCACTATCCTGGAGGCAAGGATCTTCTCAATGATATTGGCATCATCCTCGGGAGGCTCCTGGGAACAGGAGAGCAGGCTGTTTTCCTGGCTCATTGTGTGGCTTGGTCTCTAGCATCCTCCCAGCCCAGAACGGCCGCTTGCTCCTCTCCAGCCCACCAGCCTGGCAGGAGCTGCGCTTGGGGAACCCTTGCTGGGTGCCAGGGTGCAGAGGCTGCCAGGCCAGCTACACTTGCCCTCTGCCTGTGCTCCCTGGGCCAGCGAGGCCACAGCACTGTCATGTTTAGCTGTGTGGGTTCTTCCAGCTAGACCAGGGCAGCCAGAGAGGGTGGGAATTCTCTCAGAAAAGAGGAAGGAGCTTGGATGCTTCTGCCCTGACTCAAGGAAGGGAAGATACCACAACGTGCATATCCCCTGCTCCTAGCAGCTCTCTGCGCCAGACCTCTGACTTGCCTTGGCACTTATATGACCCTATAGTGGTGGATGGCTCCAAGGGCCCCAGTAGAGCAGGGCTGCTGCAGGCATCCTCCATTGCTGCTGCCTGCCCATGGCCACATGACACGGGCAACAGCACTTCAGCCCCACCACCGTCCATGCAGCTCCTCCCAGCAGGCTCAAAGTGCCGCCTCCTTCCCTCCACAGGCTTCAACTCTGCCATTAGAAAGTACCCCATGAGGCCGCAGAGACCTTCTGCTGGCTACCCACAGGCTCCCACTCCCTCACACTCAGCACACGAGCTGTGCTGGAGGTGGCCCTATAACACTGCCCTGCGTCCAGCTCCAAGACAGCAGGCACAGGGCAAGTGGGGGGGCTGAGGCTCTCCCAGACGTGTGCTGTAGCAGGACCGGCCCCACTGAACACCAAGGGACAAGAGAGCCGGGCTTGTGCCTGTCTGTGCTGTAGCAGAAGAGGCATGGAAAGATTAGGGGAGAGGACAGACAGAAAAATTGTGGAGCTTGCTTGAGCATTAGAAATTATAGTTTTGCCCTGGCTGGGAGATGGTACAGCAGCAGGAGGAAGAGCGAAGTGCAGAGCAGAAAGGAGGAGGACTCTGTTCATCTCCTTCAGACAGAGGTAGCCTGGTCCAAGGCAAAGCAGCTCTTAGATGTCCCTTTGCAGACTAGAAAGATCCTCCCAAGAAAGGCACAGGGTAGGCTGGGGAGGGACAGACAGCTGGGGCATCCCACACCACTCACCCAAAAGGGCCTGGGAAAGCCAAGGCAGTGTCCAGGGCTGCAGCAACCACTCTGTGCTGAGCATCCCCCTGCAGTGTGGGGCAGGATGCTGGACCCAGCACTGCAACACAGCGAGCAGGGTAACAGCAGCTCTGTCTGGGCCCCTCAGCTGCAGTCCCATGGCCCAGAGCAGGGTTTCTGCCCTATTTCGGGAGCTCTGGCCCATGCCAGGGTAATACAGCCAAGGGGAGCATGCAGAGATGCTGCAACCACTATGCAGTGCCCATTTCCCCACACCCAGGCATCCACCGTGGCGCTGCTGTGCTCCAAAATGTTCACACAAATGCTGGCCACAAAGATTTTCTGCGAACAAGCCCAGAGGCACAGTGCTTCCATCACAGCCACCTCCCGTGCCCCGTGGCTGGGAGCTCCCATGCTGACCAGCTGGCTTACACGGGTCAGTGGCTCATCACAGGCGGCCTGCGAGCTGCTGGAGGAGCCCTGCACCACCTCAGAGAGCTACTGAGGAATATGGCCAGAATTCAGGAGGGAAAGCTGCAAGTCCAGGCCATGGGGAGAGCAGCCCTGAGTCCTCAGCACTCCTATCTTGCCCTGCTGGGTCAGTGTCAACCCTGGGAACAGCCGTGGCCAGGCCAGGCCAGGCCAAGCCTGCTAGCAGGAGCCCAGAGCAGCCACTCAGCAGAAAGCCTTGCTGCCGTCAGACACCAGCCTTAATAATTCATCTGAATCAGGACAAATTGAGGTAGAAGTCCAGGACTAAGGAGAGTAGGGCAGCAGCATGGACACATGCCAAAGGCAACCCGTTTCCACCTGCTGTTTTGAAAATCTCACTTGGAGAGATCACTGCCAGGAGCCCAGCTGGGACACGGCCCCGGGCAGCAGCTGAAGCAGCACCAGCAGCACCTTCCGTGGGTGTGGGGCAGCCTCCGTGTGAGGCAGGGAGCATCAGGCCAGGTCTTATTTACTGGCTCAATAACAGAACTGACTAACACCCACACCAAAACCTTGTGAAGAAGGGACTAGAGAGGGACATGAGAACACTATGAAAACAATTAGTGACCATTATTAATATCTGGCAGCTTTGTTAGCGACCAGAGAGAGGGAATGAGCTGCAGGATCCAACACACAGACCAGGAGGTGCCAGCACCTACCAGGAGCCAGGGATGAACCTGTGGGCAGAGGAGACAGGGCAGTGAGGCCCAAAATGCAGTGACACTGGCTGGTCCCTGCCACACTGCCCAGATCCTGACCACACTGCCTGGCAGATCAGCTTGGCTGGCAGGCGTCAGGCTGGGCATCTCTGCATTCTGAGGCACTGATGGAGAGCAGCAATGTGGGCAGAAAATGATCACCTGGCACCTACAAAGCCCTCGGCTGGCAGAGCCAAAATAACAGACTAACCTCATGGACGGGAGCTACTCAGACAGGAGCCAAAGGTGAGGATGGGCAATGGGTGGGTCATGTCTTCAGGGAGATGTCCAGCTACATGACATGTTCCAGAAGCCTTAGTCTCCAAGCAGCAGGGGGACAGTTGGACCTGCACACGTCTTGTCCATCCCTTTGTGCACTCACAGTCCCTGCAAAGCCAGCCTGCACCCTCCCAGACAAGCACACTCTCACCCCATCCTTGTGCTGAGATCCTCCACTTCCTCGAACCTTGGCACTGACACCCCTGGGGCACCCTGTGGGAGGCAGGAGGGCCCCGTCACCCCATCCCACATCCAGCCCTACCTCTGCCTGCCACGCCAGAGTAGAGGCGGAGAGCGCAGAGGTTCGCCCAGCTCCCAGCACGGCTATTGTCTCGCCATCATCATCCACCACCTTGAAATCCAGATCCTCATTGTACTTCCTCCTCTTCACTTGCCGTCCTGAGCGGCGTTTCTGTGTATGGGATAAAAAAGGCAGTCATGGGCGAGACAGGCAGACCAAGTACCTCCTCCTGGCTTGAGCAGAGGAGGGAAAGCCCCAGGGCTGCCTGATCTTCACCCCACTCCCTGACCCAGGGGGATGGAGGTGGTGGGAAGAATAGACACCCCTTGGCAGTAAACCCATCACTGCAGTGCTGAGGTCTCCATCAATGTCTGACCCACACAGCCCCATCAGCCCCCGCGACCTGAAGCAGCAGAACCCTGCAGAGACGCAGGCAGCTCTCCAGCCCTGCGGGGCCGACCTGCATCCCCATGCTGTGCTGGGAAAGCAGAGCTGCCAGGAGCCATGGAGGAGAGGGAAACTCAAGGCTCAGGGATGGGAAGCACCCAGGGCAGCAGCATGTGCCCAACCCAGGGGCATAAGCTGACTTCACGCAGTGTGGCTGGTAGACCCCAGGGCCACGTTTTACCAGCCACGCTGCTGAAAGAGGTCTCTGATGGCTGTGCCCCGGGGCCCAGCTCTTCTCCCACTCAGAGACATCCGGGATTTCCCCCACCAGCAGCCAGCCAAGGGTTTTGGACGTACCTGGCTGTCAGCCGACTCTGCAGACTCCTCTGGGCTGTGCACAGATGGGCTCAGGAGATCCTGATCCAAATCCAAACTGTCCACTGGTATCTCATTTTTCCTCTTCCCTTTCTTCTTCTTCTCCACAGGGGTGTCCTTGCTGCCAAGACAGACTGACAGTTATATCTTGTCCTTGGGATGCCAGGGGAGAGCCAGCAGGCACCCACACAGGCTCTGCTCCCACCCAGAAGCAGCTCAAGGCTCCTGGAGCCTCCCCCAACACTGAGAATCCCCAGCTGGTGATGCTCATTAATCACCGTCAAGTGTTTCTCCATCCAATTCCAGTACACTGGGATGAAAGGGTCCACCTACCCCACCCTGGTGTGGGGCAGAAAGGGGCTTGGGGCTCCCACCAGCCAGGGGAACAGGGGCTGTAGGAGCTGGGGTTCAGCTCGTGGTCAGCCCTCAATGCTCCTTCGGCATGGGGAGCCTGGATGCGTGAGGTCAGGATGCTCGTGATTGTGGCTCAGGCGTGGCAATGAGCTGGGAGGAACCAGGCCAGCCTCTCTCCTCCAGGCAGGGTGACCATGAAGTCTCTGCAAGCGAAGGCAGGTCCTGCACCAGAGCACGGCAGCCTCTGCCCCAGCTGGGAGACCGAGACAGGGACGTACGTCCAGCGCAGGTGCAAGGAGCATCTCCCCATCACCAGCCCCAGCAGGAAATGAGGTGCCTGCTCTGAGCACTGGCCGTCCTGCCAGCCACCTCTCGTGTGTGCTGCAGAGCCCTGCCAGACCCCAGTAGACCTTCACACCAGCGTTGAGACAGAAGCTGCTCCAGCTCGTGGTTTGTGTTCCCTGAGCCACAGCACCAAGTTCCCTCCCGAGATGGCAGCTAAGCAGACACTGGCCTGTGCCTTCAGCCGGAGGGAGTTAAGCCCCGTGACTGCCATGAGCACGGGTAGAATGCAGGTCCCAGACTCTCACCAGTGCAATAGCCCATGACGGCAGTCACCACCACATTCAAGCGCCTGCCGTGAGGCTCTGATCCACCAGGCAACTATCCTCCATGCTCAAGTCACAGGAGGGGATTTGGGCCTTGCTCCCAGTGAAACCCACCACCTTCCTGCAAACATAAACCGTGCAAAGACACAGCCCAGCCCCCATGGCACACCCTCGGGGTCAGGGCCACCCGGCCCGTAGTGGCACCCAGCACCCACCACAACCTGCCTGTGCACAGAACATGCCCAGGAAGCACCAGGGTAAGAAATAACCGCTCCCAACATGCCCGTCCATCCTTACCCTCTGCAAGGAACACTGTTAAGGGAAAGATTTCAAAGAGCTGGTGCCTGTCCCTGAGCTGAGCAACGTCCCCTTCCTCACTCACAGCCCCGCCATCCGTCCCCTCCAATCTCAGACCTGCGCAGCAGCAGAGGAATGATTAGTTTCAAACCCACGTCAAGGTTTTACACGAGAAAAATGCCTGGGACTGGCAAAAAACAACCAGTTAAAAATCTGCTGTTCAGGCCAAAAATGCCCTGGCCGTGCACCCGAGCTTCAATCAGAGGCCCTGAAAATGCACCGCGAGCACTGCTTCCACCCGAGCAGTAACTCCCAAGATATTGATTTGTAAGTCACAATTAACAACTGCTTCATTCATAGCAGTAGTTGGCTATGATTAGAAATAATTTAGAAGAAATTATGCCACCATTATCTGCCACTTAGAGGACTCCTAGCAATCATTTCACCCGCACGGAGCGCTTAATTCTGCCTGCCACTCGCCTCCCCTGCCTGCGCTGCCAGGGGACCCCCATCTCTGTCCCAGGCAGTGGGCACAGGGGGACACACAGCCCTGCTGCCCTACAGAGCTTCCACCTTGACACCCATGGGTGCCCCCACCCAGCAGCCATTCCTCCTGTGGGTGACCCAGAGGCGGAGGCAACAGTTTGAGAAGAGGCTCAAAGAGGGGCTGCGGAGAGAGGGAAACAGTCCATGGGCTGGACTCTCCAAGCAGCAAGGGTGGACCTAGGTCCTTCTGGAAGGTCCAGGTGAGCAGGAGGAAGCACCTTGGCTCAGGATCCACTGGAACAGGGCATCAGGAAAGCACAGAGCTTTGTGGCTCTCCCAGACTCCCACACAGAGTTTCTTCTGGCTGCGTGATGTATTACGGAGTTATATTGATTGGTATTTTTTGAATGAAGTGCTCTCTTCATCAGGGCTCCACACACTGGCCCCCAGCACAGCAAGCAGATCCCCCTTTAGCCCCCATCCTGGTACCCCCAGATCCTGCTCTGTGCCTTTGCAGGAGAAACCAGGGTCTCCAGCTCTTCAGCTGGGATTATCCCCCTACAATCCCTAGTTTAGCAGAGTGACCTGCCCACCACCTACCCACAGCAGGTCGCACTGGCACGGGCTGCTTTTAACACCCTGTGAAAGCACTGCTGGCAGCCAAGGGACCTGACAGGGTGGCAACAAGCTCCTGGGCAAGAGCCGTAAGTGCCTCCACAGTCTGCTCTTGCCCAGGCTTCCCCTGCTTTGGTCTGGTCCCAAAGGTCCCATTGCAGGGGTGGACCCCTGTGAACTGCCCATATGGCAGTTTCTTACTGGTGGAGCAGAGGTGTCATTAGGAAAAGCTGTGTGCTGCATCCCTCATCCCAGGACCTCTTCAGTGCCCAATGCTGTCTTGTCTTGGGTTTCATCCTTCCCTCCCTTGCCTGCAGCCCCTCTCCTTCCCCCTCCACCTCCAGCCCCTCTGCTGCAGCCCTTCTCAGAGCCTCAAAGAGCCCCTCTCTCACCCTCCCAGCACTGTCCACTTGATCTGTCCATCCCCATCTGCTCTGGCTCACCAGCCCACGACTGACACGGGGGCTTGGCTTCCTCATGTGCAGAGCCCCAGGCTTGAGAAAGACCAGAAGTGACAGTGCTACGGAGCTCAGGGACCTGCCAGGGACACGGTGCCCAGCTCTTGCCCTGCTGAGGTCCCCACTAGCCTGGTGTGAAAGCTTTGCTGTCCCACATCTTCTTCTGTTCAGCACCAACCCACGCCAATGGTAGTAACAGCCACCTGGTGTCAGCTCCGCAGCCCTGGCCTCTCCAGGATCCCGCCCTCACCAAGCTCCGAAGGCACCAGGCTGTGAAAGACACAGACTCCTTGCCCTGCACATGCGCCCTGACAGCAGCCACGGCAGGAGGAAGGTGGGAAGATCCCACAGACCCTGGGACACCCATTCTGGTGACCATTTCCAGAAAGTGCCCTCGAGAAGCTCTACCAAACTGGTGTTTTCTAACAAAGAAACGTTTTGCTGAAAATTTCCCAGCTGGCTCCTGTACTAATCCTGTTTAGAGTAGAAACATATTCATCCTGTGGGTTATTTACAGCCCACGAGGAGGGCCTTTCTTTGTACAGGACTCTCCAAAAACCACTTATTTTTGCAAGTCCATGACAGTGAACCAAATGATGTTGGTGCTGTTGAGTCCTGCTCAGCTATCTGCACATATTCCCAATTAAAAAGAAATCAGAGCTTCTGGCCAATCAGCCTGTTAATTAAAAGAATGAGGAATTACTGGAGGCAGTGGCATTGGGCTGTGCAGTACGAGGGAGTCCTCAGGCCTCCCTGCTGCCAGCCTTTGCTGCCAGCACAGCTCTGCAGCTGCAAGGGAGGGAACGGGTCCTGCCGTGCCGGAGAGGGAGAAGATGGTATGTGCTCCACCATCCTCCCAAACCTGAGCCAAGGGCAGGCAGGCTGCTGGCCCCCAGGCGTACAGGCATGGTCGCTTGCACAGATAGCCCAGGGTCAGGTTCGTATCACTCACATACCCTCTGCCCAGGCCCCAAAACAGGTATGACAGGCCCTCTGCCATGCAGTACCTTGCTGTCCTGGTGAGACACCTCCCTAAGGTCCCTCTGCCCCCCAGGACACTCAGAACAAAGGCCAAGGAGAGGCCAAGACTCTTTGGTTCTCTTCTGGATCTGGGATCTCACGGGGCCTCATCCCCAAAAGGACACCCGCCTGTCCTGTCTGCATGGCTGCAGAGCTCCTCCTGGCCTCCTGACCAGCACATCCATCCTTCAGGACGAGGAGCTCATGCACCCTGCAATGTGGTGGCCCAGCGCAGCTCTCCTGGCCAAAGCTCGTGTGAGCCTAGAGCCCTGTCCGCACCAGGCACAGAGACAAGGTCACATCACCACCCACCTGCTCTTCTTGGGTCTCGCTCTGGGGCCAGGCTCAGACCCACTCTTCTTGTCTTTAGGCTCCTTGGGGGCTTTGGGTTCCCGAGGTTTCCGGGGCTTCTTGGCTACCTCCCTCTGCTTGGGCTCCTTCAGCTTCTTGGGCTCCTTAGTCTTTTTAGGCTCTTTTGGTTCTTTAGGCTCCCTCCTCCTCTTTGGTTTCACCTCCACAGCTGCTTTTTCTCCCCCTTCCTGCTCTCCCAGATCCTTTTTCTTCCGTTTCTTCTTCACCCCTGTGCCTCCGCCCCCACTGTCCTGCATCCCGTTCTGAGTGCTTGTCCGCTTCTGGGAAGCCCCGTCGGGCTCGTCTTCTGGGCGCTGGCACTGGCCGCCGGTGGCCGTGGCCGTCACCGTCACCTGGTGGGGCACCTCGTCCTGCTCCTCGCTGCTGGCAAAGGGGTCCTTGCACTCCCAGGCATCCGACATTGGGGAGCGGCTCAGCGCTTTGAGGCTTGGCGGCTGCAGAGAGAACAGAAAGGTGGCATGTGAAGCACATGGCACATACAGAAATAGCAGGCACTCTAGGGGGAACTGCAGCCCCAGTGAGGCTCTAGTCACCTGGGTGCGAGCAACATCCCTCGATACACTGGGGACTATGGCTAATGGCCACCACACGCAGATGCAGCTCAAAGGAGAGGACCCCCCTTCCCTGCCTGATGGAGGCTGACAGATTAGAGAGGCCATTCAGTTCCCCACCAGCCCACAAAGGTCCGGAGCAGAGGCACCCAGCCCTGCTGCTGTATTGCTGTGTCCTGCCTCTGATTGCACACTCCACACCCAACTCTGCTGAGACCCAGAGCAACCCACACACCCAGGCCACCTCTTGCCCACTGCCCAGAGTCAGGGATTGTCCCAGCAGGGCAGGCAAAGGGAACTAAGGATGGCTTGCACATCCTCCAGCGACAAGAAGCAGACCCCAAGTCGGCTCAGGACAGAGTTCAGGGCAGAAGAAGGGGGTTAGATGGACACCTCTCCCAGGAGCTGCTGGGTGCTGGGCTCCCAACAGCCCAGGAGAACAGAGCTGCTCTTTCTGCTCTGGCTCTTCCTTCACTTCATGCAAATTTTCCAACACTGAACACTGAAAGGCATTCAGCTGCACACCTGGCCTGCTCTGCTGGGCAGGCCCAACCAGAACACAGCACAAAAAGGCCCAGCTCTGCTCAAGCCCAGGCTTGTGAGCCTTGACCTTGGCTCCTCCAGATAAGCCCAGGCCGGTGGGGCTGGCAGGGGACAGCCCAAGGAAGGGAGCTGTGAGTGACAATTCGTACTGGGGACCAGAAACATCCCTTGCAGCAGCTGCCAGAGTGAGCAAGGGATGCACAAAGAGCCAGGCAGAAGCATAGCTGCACGCAGCAAGGACGGGGAAAGTAATGTTGGGCTCTGCTTCAGCTGCTCTGCCAGTCAGTTCCCAGCGCCCCGGCACAGGCAGCGCCTGGCTCTGCTGCACCCTCAGCCAGCCCACTGCACCTCTCTGCTCTGCCTGTGGTCAGGGGGCCACTGGAGAGTGGCTGGGGCCATGGCCAGCACCGATCTCTCACGGTACTGCCGACAGCCCACTGCCACCGCGCACCCAGGCAGGTCTCTGCCCGTTGGCCCGGCAGCACGGGAGTCTGAGCTGCTCCCCCGGCCCCACAGCAGGCGGCAAACCCCAAAGCCTTCACAGGAGATGGCACGCTTTTCATCCACAACCACCTGATTAACTCTTTTTAACGCACAGCTCGGCCATGAGCAGAGGGAAGCTCCAACCATCCCCAGCCTGGTTCACCACCGCAGGGCTGAGCAGATCAGCACCAGACCAAACCCAGCAATGCAACTGGGGCTGCAAAGCTGCTCTTGAAGATGGGTGTTTGGTGGATGTTCCATGAGACATGGCATGGGGCTGAGGCCCTGCCAGGCCTGAGGGAAACTGTGGGGTAGCTGGTGAGTGGCCTGGGAGCAGTGTGCCTGAGGGGACAGTGACAGTGCTCGCCCTGGCACCCTGCACCCACAGTTGCCCCGTGTCAGTTGTGCTGGTTCTTTCACAAGCCATTTCTGTGGTGATGAGGTGCCAGCGCCTCTGGCAGCCATGGCCAGGCCCTGCAGACTCCCAGCACCAGCCAGCTCTTCAGAGACCCCAGAGCTGTGGGAGAGAATGTAAATATTTACATTCTATGGGCTGAGGACTGGAGCCCGTTCAGGGTGGTCTAGGTGCAGGGCACTCTGTATGCTTGGATTTCTGATTTGGATTAGATGGAAGCATTAAACGAAACAGGCTACAAAGGGGAAAAGAACCCCAATATCCCTGCAGCCACCCATGAATGGGGCTGCTGGTACCAGCATCCCTGCCTGCAGACGGTCACCTCCAGCGCTCTGCCCTGGCCCCTGCTGCTGGTCCGCACCGGTGACCTGGGATGCGGGAAAGCAACCATCCTGTCACACAGACAAGCCATCAAAGTGCACCTAAGCAATTACAAGGAACCTGTTCTGGGCCGGGAGAAAACCAGCACCACAGATGGTGCCCCTGAGCCCACAGGCTGAGCAACAGGATCAGTCCCAGCCTTTGCATTCCTCAGGTCTTGCAAGCTGGGGATCAGCTGGAACAATTTACTGGATTAGCTACAAAGCTCCCAGACCCCCAAGAGCCTGGATCTCCTTTTGCTTCTGCTCTGAACAGCAGCCAAGTGCAGATACCAGATGGAAATCAAATCTTCAGCATCTTTGTAGAGCATGCCGGTGAACTACTCCTTCCCAGCCCCAGCTTGTAGCCCTGAGTCTCACAAGGGGCAGACCACCCAACAGACAACAGCTCTGGATACTGCAACTCTAGTGCCATCCAAGAGCAGGCGATGCCACCTGCCCTGCCAGAGATGGGCTCCTGGCTCCCCCACAGGACTGGACCAGAACTGGGCTGGGAGTGGTGCTGAGCACCTGGAGCAGCTCCATCCCCAACAGCCTGTGCTTGGGGGAGCTGAGCCACGATGGCCAGCCACAGGGACATGGGTCCCTCTCGTTGCGTGCATCAGAAATTCCCAGCAGACCAGCATGGAGTAGGGAATGGCTCATGATTTCCACTGCCGTACACCAGCCGAGGGGTCCATAGCTCTCCCTTACTCCATATCTCTGTCTGCATCTACAGCTCCGAGCCAGGCTATGGTGCCCAGGCTGGTCCCGCTCGCCATTGGCTCCTCCACTGCCCGGCAGGAGCCCCAGGCCCCACCACATGAGAGAGGCTAATAAAGCCGTCAGGAGAGCAGGCCTCAAACCATGACCTCCTTCGTGGTGTCTGTCTTGTGCTTGTGTTGTGCTGCTGAGGCAAATCAGAAAGGGCATTTCGATGGTTGCTGCTGAAGACATCCCAGCCTGCCATAAGCCCTGCTGCAACAGAAAGTTGAATGCTTTATAGAAACAACCACGAGCTGCCAGAAGGCTTGTGAAAATGCAATCCCCCTGCTCCTCCTGCATCACCTCTCGGCTACCAACAGCCCCTCCAGCCTCTAGGCATGCCCATCGTGGTGGGAGAGCAGATGTGTCCACTGCAGCACACCCTGCAGGCAGCACTGCAGGCCCCCACATCCAGCAGTGCCAGCGCTTTACCACGGTATGTCCCGTGGGCATCAGACATCCCAGCCTGCTGTGGCCGGGAGGCAGTGGTGGTGTAAGTCAGCAGCACCTGCCTCCAGCTGGAGCAGCCAGACGCTTCTGGCACAGGCCCTGCCATGAAAGGGCCATCAAACACCAGCCTGTGGGACCGAGCAGCTCATGGCCAGGGCTTGCACAGGCAGCAGAAGCACACAGGGGCCGGGAAACAAGGCTCCTCCACGCCGACTGTGGGCAGGTACTGCCACCCCCAGAAACCCTTCTGCACCCAAGGCTGCTTGGTTTGTTTTGAGGATAAAAGGCTCCTTGTCAGGCTCCTGCAAGTCCATAGCAAGCTCCTGCCATCCACATGCTGCAGAGTACAAAGCTGCCGGCAGAGCTCGACACACTGCTGCGAGCCAGGGAATGAGCTTTTCCTACTTTCCCTTGATGAGGTTCAGTTTATCCTGGCTTCCTGTCAACAGGAAAAGCCTGAGAAAGCAGTGCCAGTGTTATCTGTGCTCTTGCATGGCTTCAGAGCATGCTCGCAGCTTGCCTGTGGCAGCCCGGCCAGCCCTTTGGGGGAGGCAGGAGCACACTGTCCCCATGCAGCCAGGGGGACACGGCTGCTGCCCCTGTGCCGAGGGAACCACCACCTCTGCTCCAAATGATGAGGAGCTGAAGGGCCCGTGTCACATTGATGGGGACACAGCAGCACAGGGAGCTCTGCTGCAGTGGCAACCTCCAGGCTGAGTGGCCCGAGACACACGTCTCCACGTGACATACTACCGTGTTCAGACCCTTCACGGGGGAGAAGCACATTCAGCTTCAGGAGCCTAAACGTGGCAAATTGCAGCCTCAGGATGCTGCTACAGCAGGCAGGCAAGGTGGGCTTCCCTTGTCTGCTCCGGACCAGCCCAGGGCTGCTCTGGGCCACTGCTGTGACCCCAAATCGGGGAAGGAGAGCGGCAGGGCAGGCAGGGTGCGCTGCTGCCCCGGCTGCCCAGGCTGGCTGCGGTTCGGGACCTCCAGTGGCAGGACTGCATCCAGGCCATGGGAGCTACAGCTGCATGAACCCACTTGTAACCATGGGCGCCAAAGCACCCGGTGGCATTCAGTACCGCAAACTGATAAGGCAAACCCCACTGATTTTCTTTAAATCGTGCTGCCCTCCTAGGTGGCTTCTAGTTCTCAAGGTGTGAGAGTACAAAGGAGGGTTTCCTTCTAACCTGCTCCACCCCATTCACTGTTTGGCCGTTCTCCATCACATCCTTCCCCTGCAGAGCTCTCTCAGCCCAGCTAAGGCACAGGTGACACGTCTCCCTCTCCTCGCAGATGGGCTGGGCCAGCTCTCAGACCATTGTCTCATCCTCTTCTAACCCCACCAGCTTTGGGGTGGCAATAGGAAAGCATGCACTATCAGAGAGGTACCACAAAGCAGCAGGAGGGCTTCTGCTCTGCTCCTTCTCCCTTTCCGAATCGCTGAACGAGCCTCTGGGACAACCTTTAGGCAGATGCCAAATTCTCTGCCAGTGTTTTACAGTGTCCTCCAGGAGCAGGGACAGCCCCGAGTGAAGATTCCCACATGGCTGGCTCCTCCATATGCGTTACTTGGCACATCTTAAGACTTTCTTAAACTTTTCGGACTCCGTTTCCATTTCAGCATATCAGATGATGGCAGGAATCAGCTGGCACCTTCTCCTCTGCTCCATGCCATGAAAGCAGAGACATTTTTCCTGTACTTTGCTTCCTAGTCTTTAACCAGTCCCTAATTCACAGAAAGACCTCTTATCAGGACAACGCTTAACTTCTTTAAAAGCATTCAGTGAGAAACTTTCTCACCAGTTGTTTGGGAGTCCATGAGCACTGTACCAGCCCAGACCAATCTTACCCCCGCGGTCTGGCTATCTTTAAAATTCTTGGCAGACTGCAAGGATTTTGCTTTGCAAAAGCCACACTGACTATTCACCAGTGTAGTATTTTCACAGATAAAATGTTTATTATAGTTCCTAACGATTTACACAATACCCAGTAAACTTATTGGCTTTTCATTCCACATTTGCTCAACCTCCCCTTCCATGGATGCAGCTCTGATGGGCGACAGCCCCTAACCCTATTTATTAGCAATTCCCAACATCTAATCAGGCTCCTTTACAATTCTAGAGTAAATCCCATCAAAGCCTGGCGGCTTGTGTTACTTTGCTTAAAAATGTCTTTATCAAACTTTTTAATTTAAGGGCAACTCTCCGATGCATCGGGCATCGAGGGTAGCTCTGGGTTGGGAGCCCTCCTGAACCAGTTGTTCTGCCAACATCCCATTTCCACGAGCACCTACTTGACACCTCAACCACTTATTCACCCTGTGAACCCTATTAAAGGCTTTTTAGTCCTGAGATATTTGAAAAAAAATTATTAGACTGTATGTCTTTAGCAAGTGGTTCCTAAAAATCTTTTTACTCCTGCTTTGTAACAGGTTTACTTTTAAATTCCCAGAATATGTGTCCTTTTTCTACTACATCTTTTTTTACCTAAAGAAAAACATCACTTTACATTGAACAGCCTCTTCTACAAGTTTTCTTACATGCCCACCTAACCACGCAGGTTTGTTGTTTCCAGGGTATCTTGAAGGGGAGGGGGAAGCAAAGACTTGCACGAATTGGTAGGTGATGCCCATCTCTGAACCTCAGGTACCAGACCCAAGCAGCATCCCTATGCCCAGTACACTTTTTATCCTCAGAACTGTGCCTTTGGACTGTCTCTCAACTGGCTTTTTTTTTTTTTTGGTGACAACTGTAAGGATTTTACATTTTCAGAATACGCTTTTATGTAACATTTGTACATTTTTTTATTCCCAGGGGAATCTTCTATAAATTACATTTCATACAGGAAAGCAAGTCCCTCAGCAGCAGCTGGAGCACAAAGTCTTGTCCCATGCGTCTAACTACTGTCAAAGAGAAGGTCAGGGGGAAAAAAATGTTTAAATCTCCCCCGAGAGCCGTGAAGGCTAACAGCGAGCACTTATAATTGCATGACCCCATTAGAGGGCAAAGCCGAGGTTAGGGTGGGCCTTAATGGTATGTTTCCCTAACTTAAAATTGTTTCATTTCATTTATAGCCCCAATCTGTCTCAACTTCTCAGTCTTTATTCAGGACTTAAGGGAAAACACCACCAGGAGACGTGACGTAAAGCGGCTCCTGCCCTTGGTCCTTGGAAGGGCTCATTCCCCACTGCTGAGCCTGCAAGATGCACCAGCCGCCCTGGCCCACAAGGGTCACGCGGCACCCCTGACCCCCTCCAAGGCCTCTGGCAAAGAGTGGAGCTGGGATCACAGGGACCTGAACGAACAGTTTAAGAAGTCCACTTGGCATGTGTGCAGGGAGCTTAGGAGGGAGCAGTGAAGTTCAGCAGCATTTTCCTGCCCAGGGCATGCACCAGCCCGGGGCCAGCAGGACTGAGCTGGGTCCAAAACCCTTGCTCTCACCCTGCCTGCCCCAGGCACCTGCAAAGGGAACGGCGGAGAAGAGGAGGGAGAGGGAACAACAACTGCAAAGAGAAGGTGGGGAGGGGAAGAGGGAGGAGACAGGGACAGGGCGTCTAAGACAGAGGGCCAGGATGACATTATGGGATGAGAATCCTAAGGAGCAAGTGAGAATGGAGAACAGCAGGCAGCTTTGGGTGAAGACAAGAGAAAACTGGGGCCAAGCACCTAAAAGAGGTACAGCAGAAGGGGTCAGGCTTGGCTGGATGGGGTAGAAGATCCTGCACCTTGTGCTCAGCCAGGAGGGAACCATCATACACCCAGAGCCGCGCTCCCTCCACAGCCTGTGAGACCACATCACCTTCCCTGCCTCTGGTGCTCCTGGGCTCCCACCCCATGGCTGGGCAGCCCAGCATCACCTTCTGCCCCATAGCGGTGGCACTGACTCTACAGCTTACACACTTGCCATGTGATAGCTGGAATGGCAGGAGCAGAGGGAGGCTCCCCTGGACTCAGGCAGCAGAAATCACCGGCCATCCCTGCTGGGAGGTGTGCTGGCGATGAAGTGGACGTTGCACTGGCACTGCTGGGTGTCAGAGCCTCCTCACCTACCAGCACCACTCCTCATCCAAACCCTGCAGCACCACAGGAGTTTGGGGGTGGGAAGGGGAAAGGAGAACAGCCTGATGTCCACCCCGCTGCCCATCCTGCACCTTGGGGCCCTGCCCTGAGTCCTGCAGCTTTCCCCCCCAACAGCACAGCATTCCCAGCAGGGCAAAGCTCTGCCACAGCCTCAGGGTCTGAATGGCAGCTCCATCCTGTGAGGAGCCCATGGCTGAGCCCTTCTCATAGTCATCGCCAAGAGCAAAGCTGGCTTCCCTGGCTACCAGGCTTAGACAACCTCCACACAACACACTCTTGCAGGGCAGCACAACCAGAGCCAGCAGCAGTAGCCATGCTACATGCCATCTTGCAGAAAAGCGCCAGCACCATTCAACCCCCATTCGCTGGAGGCTGGGCCAGGCCTTCCCGCAGTCCCCCAGGAGAAGCAGGACACCCATCGAGGGCACGGCTTAAGAACCCTGCAGAGATCTGTCCTTTATGTGGAGTGTCCACGGGGACCCTGACTGCAGGGGCCATCAAAGGTTTCCATGCTCTTTAGACAGAGGCCAATGTCCGGGGGCTGCCCAGCGCCCCAGCTGCTCAGCTCCCTGCCATGGCACTGACCAAAGCCCCCAGCCAGGCTGCTGCCACGCCAGAGCCCAAGATGGGCACCATCACACAGCTCTGCCTCCCGAGATGGTCACGCTGGCAGCCACCAGCCCAGTCTATCTGCGCAGCCGGCTGCAGAGCCCCATGGTGGGAATGGCAAAGGCAGCTTCTTCCATACCCAGCATTTTAGCAGGCTGATGAGCCACCCTCTCCAGCAGCTGCAATCCCCACTGGTGGCATGAACAGCATGGGCTCTTGAATTCTAGTCACCGGGTGTCCACACCCCTCGCTTCCAGTTCTTAATGCAATGCAGCAGAAGCTAAAAATACACAAGTGCCACCCTCCGTCACGTCTCTGAGCAGGCTCTGCAGTCACCATGGGATGTGCGTGATGGAGGTGGGGCCTGGCTCCGTTCCCGAGACACTCCACCGAGACGGAGCCCCCAACAGCTACAGCCGGAAAGATCCATCCCGTGACTAAGCTTGGCAGCAGGCACCATGTCCCTACCGCCCTGGCACAGGGCACGGTGGAGGCAGAGGACAACACTACTGCCCTGGGCTGGCCAGGCTGTCCTCCCCGCTTAGTCCTCTCTCGCAGGGTGGGGAGCATGGAAAGAGGAGGGCCTGAGCAGCAGCAGGGTGAGGAGCCCTTGGGGGAGGACCAGGATCAGCACTCCTGGCCGTGGGTGGAGGCGCAGGGCACTCTGGCAGCACAAGCGCTTCCCTGCCCTTCATCCTCACCAGAGCAGGTGCCCACAAGCTGCTCAGCAGAGGAAAGCTCCTGCACGCACCCGGCACCAAGGGTCATTGCACCTGACAGTCTCATCATGGTAAAAAAAGCCCCCAGACACAGCCTGGGACAGAGCCACAAGTGCCCGCAAGCTGGAGAGCCCCGTTCCCCTGCATCGGCTCCAACTGCTGCCAGGACTCTGCTCCAGCCTCAGGGGGCTCTAGCAACAGCCCTCAGCAGTGCTTCCAGCACCTGAGACATCAAAGCTCACGTTTCACTTAAACAGACCCATAACATTCAGGAAAACCCTTCATTTTATGCAGTGAATGCTTGAAGTAAAAGCAAGCAGAGCTCCCACAGATACTCCTGGGGCCTACACACCCTGATGTGTCCCGGCTGCGAGGGGACAGCAGCCATGCAGTGCCACAGCCCCGGGCTGTTCCCTGCTGCCTCCCCACACCGCCGGCTGCGCACTGCTGGGGATGGGGACATTCCTACTGCCTCCAAGCCCAGGCTGAGAAGTCAGAAAAGTTCTCCAGAAGAAGGCAGGAGCTAAGAGGCCACAGGACTTCCCATCCTGTCCCGCTCCAAGAGGCAAGCAATGCTGCTCTGCTCTTACAGTCTGTGCGGGCTGGGAGCATTTCAATGACTGTAGAATAAGATTTACAGGCACTGTGGGACAACTGCATTTATTTTAGTTCAATATTTCTCAGGTTATTCAGCAAGTCAGGCCTTGGCAGAAATAAGCAGAAGACCCTTTAGTACCCAGGGAGGAGCAGGACACAGACGGGAGAGGAAGCCCAGGGAATGATGGTGCTGCCGAAGCCCTCAAGGAAAACCCATTGCTTGTCACTGCTCCCTGGGGTAGGTGGCACCCCTGTGCCACCTCCGCCAGCAGACAAGACACCTTGGCACGAAGCCTCGTAAGTCACGAGGGAAGTGACAGGTTTCATGAGTTAGTCACAGCTTGGTGACAAATCCACCAGATTTTCATGCATTACTAAGGAAGAAGAGTCATGCAAACACAGACCCTGCCTGTGCTAACAACAGCCCCTCATCTGGTGCACCAGTTGGCAGTGCCCTGCACACCAAGCCATCCCAATCCGTGGAGGAAGGGTGGCACTGCTGCAAGGAGCACCAAGGGGGCACAGAGAGGAGCTCCTCCCAGGACAGCCTGCTGTGAGACCCCAGGTCTCCAGCCCATACTTCGTAATCCACTGGTGGTGGACATGGGCAGGACAAGACTCAGGGTAGCCACGGACTTGCGAAAGGAGAGAGCACATCCATAACCCATTCTCAAAAGAAGCTGAAAGCTCTCCTGCCATCCCTCACCAATATGAAGTGTGCCAGCATTTTGCTAGCCTTGTACCCATAGGACTGAACCTACATGATGACCAAGATGGAGCTTCTGCAGGTGAGAGGCTGGCAGGGAGACAAGTACAGAGACGCATGGCCCTTGAGAGCCCTAGGAAGCACACAAGCATCTCACCTTCTCCAGAGAGACTGCTAAATGGACTTTTGAAAGCAACAGCCCTCCTTGGTACCATGAGGAGTCTGTTTACAAGGTGTGGGAGCTCCTGTGCTCAGGTGTCCCAGGGGGATGTGGAATGGCACCCCTTGCTAGTCTTGCCTCTGATGCTGCTCAGCAGGCTCTGCAGAACTCAGCAGGGAGCCACCCACCTCAGGGAGCAGCCGCCCCCTCCACCACATCAGTCAGGAACCCAGAGTACCCCCAGGAGCCCTGTTTGGCCAGGCTTTCTTACAAAACTCTGAACTCACAGCAGCATTTCTGACTGCTGCCCAGACCCTTCCGGGGATATCCCAGCACAGCCCTTGCAGAGCAGGAATGCTGCAGCCCGCTTTATGACATGCTGCAAGGATCGCCCTTTGCTGCTGCTGGTTCAGAGAGCTCAGGACACGAGCAGCTTGACCCCTACCCCTCCTTGCTCAGACTGGCATGCCTTTATCTCCCTCCCAGACTTTATCTGCAGGGGCAGTTACACAAAACACTTTGGCAGCTGAGCCCTTTAAAATCTCTGAATGCTGGGGGAGGGCATTTTTGCTGCGCTTAAAACCCACGTCATTTCAGCAATCCCATTTCCAGAGCAGCCAAAACCTGCTATATTAGTCCAATGGAGTGGTGGGAATTTCTTACCTGGGCTTTGCTACCAGAGCAGAGAGATCACTCACCTGTGCCCCGAAGCACCCTGCTCTCCTCCCGGCCATCCCCCTGCTCCAGCAGCAGTGACCCAGCAGTGCTGGGTGCTGGTACACAAGCCCTGCCGTGCTCCCCTCCCCACCTTGAGGCTGGCTCTGCTTCTTCACAGCAACTTGAGGACACACTGATAAACTACTTCCTACAGTATTGGTGCTCTGTACACACACCTTCCTATATCTGCAGTGTTTGGCTTGCTGCAAACTCCTAACAGCACACTCGGCCTCTTCCAAACCCTTCCCTCCCTTCCTCCTCCCCATTAACCTGCCATGACGGCGCAATCTGCAGCTGCCCTGAGCAGCACGAAGACGCTGCTTCAGAGCTGGCCAGAAAAGGCACCAGCTCCAACAGATTTATCCCTTAGCTCAGCGTTCAATTTAATGGTTTCCCATTAAAAGCATAACAGACACAAATCAGCTCAGGGTGGACCAGTTTGTTTTATACCTCCAGCCATATTTCACTCCGGCAGGCAGGGCGAGCCTCCATGCATGTGACAGGTCCTTTCCCTTAACAGAGTGCCGATGGTCAGGTTCTTCCTCTGCACATGGTTACTACAAAGACCACTGGCTCATAAGTCTCCTCTGGGAGCAGCAGGAAGGTATGATCCAATGCGGCAATTCAGAAATGGCAGCTTGGTGGGATGGGATTATTTCTGAGCAAGGGAAGATTCCCTGGCTAAGCTCTCACAGCCCCACAGACGTGATCTTCCCAACCTCCCGGCTGCTGTTAGTCTTGGAGCATCACGTCATTAGCAGTAATCCCAGCAAACATGCGGTTTTGTAATACATATATGATGAGATTCAAACAAGAACCAATACTAGGGACTTTGAGGGAAAGGAAGGGTTTCTCCTCCACAAGAACACAACCAAATCAAGAGCATTTCCATGACTGAAGATAAATCCCACCTTGTTCAATAGCCCACACCAGACTCATCGCTCTGGGCCGCAGCTCAGGTCAAATTTCGACTTGCTGAGCAGCAGCCCTGCCCGGAAATGCAAGGCTTCCCCCTTCCCCCCCTCCCCGCCATCAGCAGCAACAATTCACACACAAGACATGGTCCCCAGACTTTGCCAGCTGAGTTGGGAAAAGGAAAGAGGGTCACAAACCTGCTTTTCTTTTTTCTGTATTTTCATTATCATCAAATCTGGGTTGAATGTTATTTCTGCAAGACACAACACACAAAAAAATTCACAATAAAGAGACTGTTCACCAGTCTTAATCATTTGTTATCCTGAGGTACTCCATCCTTCCACATCACCCCTCTGAGGCCGAGCCAACCCCGGTGTTGCTCAGAGCAGCAAAGCTGCAAGAGTAAAATGCTCTCAGGGCCAAGCTTGGGGACGTCTGCTCTGCTGAGCCACTGCGAGGAGCCCGACACACAACTTCTCTCAGCTCGGTGCTACCTGAAGCCCACTGGGCAAGACCAACGCGGCAGTCACAGTCCCAGCATGAAGTGACACGCTCGGGTCTAGCAGAGACGCTGTCTACCCCCCAGAGCCCCAAACCCACCCCAGGCACCAGAGAGACGTGTAGGGTGCTGCCAACCCTGCAGCAGCAGAGGGAAGCAGTAAACAAACCAGCCTCTGCCAAGCAGCAACAACAGCAGTAAGAGACCTGGAGAGGACGCAGGAGCTTGAAGCCGGCTGTGAGCCCTACTACCAAGGAAGAGCTGCTCAGGGGACCAGGACAGGGCAGGCATGGAGGGGGAAGAGCCATGCTGGCAGACACCATCTCCCCTGCCAGCTGCAGCAGCCCTCGAGGTGGGTGCTGCATGAGTGGCACCCACCTCAGACCCACAGGAGGAGAGGGGGCTGCAGGCAGAGGTCATTCCCAAGCAACCCCGCCACACCAGGCCTGGCCAGAGGGGCTTGCAGTTCCAAGTCCAGCTCTTAGCAGCACCTCAGTGCCAGAGGCAGAACTGCCTGTGCGACCAGGTCCCCATGCTGTCCCCCACCAGAGGAGGGGACCAACTGGCGACGCAGCACCCAACAGCAGTCTGGGGCGAAGACTGTTCCCCCCGAGCCCCCCATACCACGGCTCAGCACCCTGCACCCAGTGGCTGTGGTCAAGCTCAGCCAGCGGCACCTTTTAGCCAGCCTCTCCCCGATGGCCACAGCTCCCTGCAGGCACTGCCTGAGCGGAGACCCAACAGCCAGTACACCCTTCATGGCTGCCATGCATCCTTAGGACAGGGCTAGCTGACGAGGAGACGTGGACAAGCCCAGGCCCCATTTCTCTGGCGATGGGGCATAGGCTGGACACTGCCAGACGCAGGAGAAAACCAGGCTCACCGTTTCCCTCCTGCTGGTGCTGTGTTGGTAGAAAGGCCAGGAGCAGCCCCACCACATGTGGGGTCAGCATCAGAAACAGCACCGATCCCGGGTGGACAGGACATTGTTGCAGCTCCCCAGAATGAACACACTCACCAGCTGTGATTGCCAAGGGAGCACAGTGACGTTACAGCCCCATGCCCTCCCCACAGTAGCCCCAGCTATGGTATACTTGACAGAGCTGTTGGGGTTTCCCCAGAGCCCCCTGCTCCAGGCAGTAGATGCTTTTTGGGGAGCCAACCCGCTGCAGTTGTCTGCTCCCACAATGCCAGCAATGGGTGCCAAAGAGCCCAGACGTATTTGACAAGTGTTTTAGACACAAATCCCACAAACACCTGCCTCTTGTTTCCCTCCCGTACCATGCAAGCCCCACTGCACCAGCCTCCCTCACGCTGCAGCTGTCAGACTCGCTCAGCCCAAGGTCGCAGCTCGCACCACCACAGTCTGCAGGGAAGGCACAGCGACCCCCCAGCACCCTCCATCATGTCTCCCCGCCGCCAGCAGGAGCACCCTGCTAGGCCCAGACCTCACCAAAACCCAGAGCCATTCCTCCCCTCAACCGGCGCCTCTCCTCCCAAAGGGAAGGGGCAGCCCAACAGGTCCCAATGCATCAGTGCTCAGGCTGGATCAAGAGGGGACCAATCCTGCAGGCTGATGCTGGTCCATGGCTCACACCCACCACACCAAGAAGAAGCAAAGGCTTCTATTTCTGATCCCAGATACATGATGCAGGCCAGGCTAGCACATCCCACACGTAAGTCAAGTTTGGTAGCAGTAAGGCAAGGCATCCAGTGCCGCCAGCTGAGTGGGGAGGAGTTTGATGGCATCTGCAGACAGGACGACACAGAACTTCATCATGACTAAGCCTGCCAGCCCCTCCTGTACTCCTCCAAACGGGCCCGAGAATGGCCTGGAGGACCAGGGGCTAAGCCAGGCTGGAAGATGTGTGCAGCTGCAGCAATGGTGTCTCCAGGAAAGACCAGGTGGAAATTTCAGACCAAGCGGTCACTGCAGCTCAGAACAATCCTGCCAGGCTCTAGCAGAGAGCAGCCCCATCCCAAGGTTTTGCTCAGAGCCAGAAGTGTTGGAGGTCTGGGTTCGGTTAAGCTTTGACAGGGGCCTCTGGGCTGCAGAAGACTCCAGCTCTCAAAGAGAGCATGCTCATCTTCACGCGCCAGCCCCAGCCTGTGGCCAGCAGGTCCTGCCAGGGCCCATCCAGTCGCTCTCAGCTCCCAGGGCAAGATATGCTCTTGCACTGACTCTGCTTCCAGCCTTTGACTCACAGATCTTCTTCTGGAGTAACCCAGAAGATGGATCCTGGAGCCTTCAGCCCTTGTGGGCACTAGCACTCTCTTCCTGCTGTTTTCTTTCCATCATCAAGAAGCTGTGAGCTCCCTCAAGCTGCTCCTTCCCCAGAGCCACGGCAAGCCATGGGGTCCCCTCTGTGCTCAAGGAGCTCTCCCCATCACCTCCTCGCCCCAAGTACTCACTCCTGACACTTAATTAAGTGGCACGCTTGTCACTTGGCAGATACTGAGGCTTTTTGCAGGCTAGTCCCAGAACAGAGCTCACACAATGCAAACAACCTCCTGGGCACCCAGCGTTACAGCACTATGGTGCCTGTGTGCGCCTCCGGCAGCCTCCTGTCAACACAGCCATGGGGACGGCACCAGGACGGGGTCCAGCAGCACCGTCTTCTCCCACGGCAGGAGAGCAGGACACTGGCAGTTTTCATCCACACTCCTCCAGGAGCTACTGCATCTCACCAGCATGGCCCTGGCCACCTCCAGAGCCCAGGACAGGGCCAAAGCCAGCGCAGAGAGGGACTACAAGGGTGTTTGTAGCCCTCTGCCCCAAGTGCAGCAGAGCCAGGGCCCCACAGTGGAGCACACTGGCAGTTTCACTGAGACCCAGGATGTCAGGGAAGGACAAAGGCTCAGACATTGTCTGCAAGGCAGCAGCCCAGCACCGCTTCTAGCAAACAAAAGCCAAGATAAATACCTTGCTACAAGCTCCTCCGCACTGGGCTAGCTCAGGCTGGAAGCCCCTTATCGTGTGGCCTACAAGAGCATGCTCCTATCACTCAGCTCTGAGTTTTCAGGGCTTTTTTTTTTGTTAAAATAAAACAAACATCACACACATTTAGCAGCCCATCATGCTCACCACCTTCCGTACAGTGGTAACACAGGCAGTTGCCAGCAGCTGAACAAGAGGGCTGAAGGATGGCAGGAAGCTTGGTGCCACAGAAGCAAGTGGCCCAACCCTGCCATCTCTCCAGAGCACAGGCAAGGGCTGCTGGACCCTGCTGCCATCCATCTCGGTGGCTCAGTCCCACAGACCTGGCCTCTGCTGCCACCCACTGCTGCTTTGGCATCTCCCCACTATTACTTCACAAGCACTGAATACTCGGGCAAGGGTCGGATTGAGAACACGGGCCAGCAGGACACTGCCTGCAGGCAGGGAAGGGCAGCCAGTGCTATCAGCAAGCTGCTTCAGAGCAGCCATGCCTTGCTTCACAAGCCTCATCTCTAGCAGCAGGAGCCAGACATGGGCTCTTCACCAGGACAGCGAACGGCAGCTGGTGCGTGCCACAGGTCCCACGGCTGTCGAGAGCAGGGATGGTCCTGGGCTCCCCAGCAGAAAGGAGAGCCAGGATACTGCTGCCAAGGCAGCCTTCTGCCTGCAGCCTGCCAGTCTCTTTCCCGGGGCACCTTTGGACCAGGCTGGGGCAGGGTAGGCAGCCCGTTCCTAATATCATTTTTTCCCAGGGAGCACACAAGGACTCACCTGCACACAGATGGCTCATGAATAACTTTTACCAGGTTAAAGTTAGTAACAGGGAAGGACTCGGTTCCTGAGTGTGGCAGGCTGCAGACCACCACTGGCTTTAGGGGTTTGCAAGAGGCACGGCAGCAGCCCAGCTGCTGGGCTACTCAAGCCATGGCTGGCAGCACTGGCACACAGCAAGGGAGAAGAAGCTCTTGGCCAGCCCTTTGGCACGCTCTGAATGAGAGGGGACAAGGGCACAGGTTCAAGGAAGGACATGGGAGAGCAGAGCATGGGAGGAGGTTTCTCGATGACAGCAGCAGAGTGGTCACTTTTTGGCACATACCTTTGTTTCCACTCAGATTTACACTCACAGGGGAACTGTGGGAGACCACAGCTGAGCCCAGGGAGGGGTCTTCCACAGTGCTGGCTCTGTTCCCAGCAGGAGGCAGCTAACAGGCCATGCTCCCCCTTTTCTAGGCAGCGAGAGCTGCCCACAGCCGCCAACAGAGCCACTCTGGTCCTTGGCAGGGAAAGTGCCTGGGAGTCCTCACTGCAGGCCACAGCCCAGGACAGACTGTGCCTCAAAAGCCCAGGCCACAGCCAGCAAGGGACAGGCAGGAACGGAGCAGGCAGACCCTTCTCTTACCCAGCTCCCTCCCAAAGAGCCAGGAGGAAACATCTACAAACCTGCCTTTTTCTCTCTATCCCCAGATACAGCAGCTTGAACGTACCAAGCTCTACATGGGCATCACCGGCTTTTTTCACATCCCATTGCTGGCAAAGCCCAGCTGCCTAGCACAGCGAGAAGTGCCAGGGCCAGAACAGCCCCAGAGGCAGGGCAGCCCCACCGTCAGCAGCAGTCCCAAATCACTAGCAGACAGGTCTGCTCTACACTCCATCCTCTTGTTCCAGCTGGCGACAGGCACACAACAGTGCACCCATATACTTCCATAGCACTGAAGTCAGTGTGTGCATCTGTCTTGATAAAACAAGGCTGGGACACCAGTTAGACCCAGGAGACAGTTTAACAGAGATACCTACTCTAACCATGTGCAAAGTCACTTGAGTGCAAGGAGAGGCCCAGCAAAGTCCTTGCAGGTGTCAGGAGAGAGCACTTGGTCTCCCATCCCCACACAGAGCTAGCCACAGTGAGAGGCTGCCCCATGAGGATGGCCAGCACCCCAGGTCCTCCTGGGGTTCCACTGCAGCTCCCAGGATGATGTACCATCCTGGGTCATGGAGGGCTGCGTTGAACTCTGTGCTCGCCGGGGACCAGTGTCACTGTGGCCACTTGTGAATCTAGATGTCAGGGTACCTGGGGCATTTACCACATTGTATTGTTCATAATCCCGTGGAGTAAGCATGTCCTGCCATCACCTTGTAGGGGACAAACTGGAGAGGAGGAAAGGGACATTTTCATGTCTGCACAGTGCTGTGGTCTGCTTTTGCCTGCTTTATCCAGAGCATCTCGCTTGGCCTCAGAACCAGGAACTAGTCCAGCACCTTGAGGGGAAACACGCCACCTGCTAGGGAGCACCACCACACTGGCATGTGGATACATACATTGAGAACCCCATTTAACTAGCCATTTCCATGCTAATTAAGTGTTTGCAGATTAAAGAGAAACTCTAGTCTCAAATGAAACAGCCCAATTTTCTAAATGAGCTTATGGTTTTCATATGGAGATCAACACGTTCCCACTAGCACGTCATGCAAGTGCTCCAGGCTGCAAGATTCAGTTTTATTGCGACTGTCACAAGTGGGGAGTTTTTACTCCCCGTGCTCAAGTTTTGTGCCTTTTTAAACCCAAGATAATTGATGCACGTCCCACACCAGCGCAGTCACCAGTGCTTTTGGCTGCCACAGCCAAAGGCAAATCCTCCAAACCGCCCTGGCACCAGGCAGCACACACAAGTGGCAAGCACACCAAGATGCTGGCAGGGTGACCATGCGCTGGGGACCTGTCTTCTTGCATTTCAAGAGACAAGCAAAGCAGTGCTGAAAGCTGTGTTTTGTCCCGTCACATGAGCAGACCAACTCGCTGAGGCACCGCCTCTACAGAGCATCTGCTGCTAGCAATGACATTTTCAGTTACACAATTTGGGGCACATCAGGTTACTATCCTCATCTCTTGGATTTATTATATTGTTCTGAAAGCGCAAGACAGCCCTACACCAGACTGAGTCCACATCATGCCAGTATTTCCTGTCACTCCTGCCTGGGCTCCTCCAGGAGTTGCAGCATCTGTGCACAAACCAAAAACTTAATCAGAAATTCCACATCTGAGCCAACACCAACCCAAGACCATGTGCTCTTCCCCTTCTACCAGCCCTCCCACAGGAGTGGCCAAGCTCTCCTCTGCAGCTGGAGGATTGATTTTCCCAGTTCAGAGGCTGAGGCTCGCTAACACGTGGCTCACATGCTCCTGGATCCCTGTGGACACGTACAGCAGGCAAGCATTCTGTGACAGCAACCACAGCTCAGTGCGGGCAACGATAATCTATCCCATTTGTACACACAGCTCCATCAGCGCATGTCCCCATGGAGTGGTTCACCTCTGTTTTCCCTCAGAAATGGGAGATCTTCTCAAGATGATCTTCAGGTGGAAGAGAAAAAAGGGCATTGAAAATGAGCTGACAGCAAAGGCAAGAAGAAACTGCAGTGGCCCAGGCTAGTCAACCTGTACAGATCTTCTCCAGGGCTAGAGGAGAACTTTTAACATGCTTCAGAAACATTCTAGCCAAGTTTGGAGGAGGCGGTCAACATATGAAGAATGTGGTCAACACGCTGGAGGGAAGGGGTGCCATCCAGAGGGACCTGGACAGGCTTGAGAGGTGGGCTCATGCAAACCTTACAGAGTTCAACCAAGCCAAGTGCAGGGTCCTGCACCTGGGACATGGCAATCTCAATCACAAATACAGGCTGGGTGGAGAATGGCTGGATAGAAGCCTTGAGGAGAAGGACTTGGGGGTGTTGGTGGATGAGAAGCGCAACAGGAGCCAGCAGCGCGCACTGGCAGCCCAGAAAGCCAACTGCATCCTGAGCTGCATCAAAAGAATCGTGGCCAGCAGGGTGAAGGAGGTGATTCTACCCCTCTACTCTGCTCCCATGACACCCCACTTGGAGTACTCTGTCCAGCTTCAAAGTCCTCAACACAGGAAGGACATGGACCTGTTGGAACGGGTCCAGCGGAGGGCCACAGAGATGATAAGAGGGCTGGAGCACCTCTCCTATGAGGACAGGCTGAGAGAGCTGGGGTTGTTCAGCCTGGAGAAGAGAAGGCTCTGGGGAGACCTTAGAGCCCCTTCCAGGATCTGAGGGGAACCTGTAGGAGAGCTGGGGAGGGACTCTTTGTCAGGAAGTGTAGTGATAGGACAAGGGGTCGCACATTAAGGAAAGGTATAAAATCCGAAAGTTTCGAGGGTGAAATATAGCAGCAGCTGGTACGCGAGGAATCCACTCCACCTGTGATTCCCTGAACAATCGTGCTTGTAAAGCAGCCCAGAGGGTGGAGTGGAGTGAAGATTCCACGGCCAAGCTCTGTGACTGCACAGCAGATATGGGAAGAAGGTGATCCGATGGAACTGATAAGCTGCATCTTTGCTACCCTGAGCCAACAGTCTGTCAGACGTTGATGAAATGCTGTCCTTTGGGCCAACTTTGCTCATTCGAATGTCATTCTAATCCCAAAACACACCTCCAGCCCGGAGGCTACCCACCCCCGAGGGGCGACCACTCCTCCTTGAGTCTGCGCCCTGAATTTTTCGTAAACTCTACCTTTAAATGCGAGGCGAGAGAATTTTACAGCAATCCTAAGCAAGGGATTTATGACTAGAGTCACTCCAACTCCACCTTGAAGGTAAAAAATAGTCTAAAAATAGCCCGAGAAAGGGGGGATACTAGGGAAGACCCCATCGTGAACAAGTCAGGGAGGACCCCATCACGGACTGCCTTTGACTCCCGGGACCAGCCGAGGGGCTGAGCCTTTCTTGCCCCCCATAGGGACGCCTTTGGGTAAGACTTAGACTGTACCGAGTGCTTCCTCGGGAAACTTAGAACTCTCTCTGGAGGGTTACCTGTTCCATTTATGGCCAGGCTGTGTTGTTTGTAACTTTGTCCCGCGCTTTGTACCATT
>KZ505847.1:194164-213881 GCA_002844005.1 Limosa lapponica baueri
TGCAGTCCACTCTTAGTGTATCCGGAATGGGGATAGTTTCCTCTATTAAACGCGACTGGGCTGATGGTGGTGAATTGGGCATCACTCGGGATTTAAACCTCGCCGCCCCTAGCCTCCCCCCTCGGTGAGGAGTGTTAGAACGCAAGGGGGGTTATTTTCTGCCAAAACTACTTTGCCTCTTAACGCAATAAGGGGTAATGGTTTTAAATGGAAAGAGGGGAGATTTAGATTAGATACTAGAAAGAAATTCTTTACTGTGAGGGTGGTGAGAGCCTGGCCCAGGTTGCCCAGAGAAGCTGAGGATGCCCCATCCCTGGAGGGGTTCAAGGCCAGGCTGGATGAGGCTTTGAGCAACCTGGTCTGGTGGGAGGTGTCCCCGCCCATGGTGGGGAGGTTGGAACTCGATGGTCTTTAAGGTCCCTTCCAACTCCAACCATTCTCTGATTCTATGAAAAGAAATAAAGCCCTACAGCAGTAACAGGGATATACCCAAAGGCATGTGTGAGCTAGTCCGTCTTGGCCTCGGTTAGCCACACCGCTCGCAGGGCATAGAGGCTGAAGCCTACGAAGTGCAGAGCCCTGGCGTGCTGCCCAGTACCATGTAGCACGTTAACTTTTTCATAGGAGCAGAGACGGAAGAAAACAAAATTTTGAGACCACAGAAGTCGGGAGAGGACTAGATGTGTGCTAGGACTGCCATTCAGCGCTGTCACAGACAGTCCCCAGCAGCCCCAGGGACTGCCTAGGACAAAGCCATCACAGATGGGCCACTGCTGAGGGTGCTCTTCAAGATCGTACCCGATGGAAAGGCAGACTGCTGTTGCCTACACCCTGTTGCTCAGAAGGAGAGGAGGGTCCTGGCACAGAAGTCAGAGCGGCTTTCCAAACTTTCCACCATACAACATGTCTCCACACCAGAGCATCCAGTTTCTTGCTTGCTCAACACCATCTGCTGAAAGTCTAGCTCCAGGCAAACAAAATGCACACTTGTGCACTCACCCTCAAGTGCAATCTGTGACTGATGCACGAGCTGGGCAACAAAAGCAGAGCACTGGGGACTCCATTTGTACATGCAGCTGCCCCAGCACCACTAGACCAGGAAACATGCACTCCTGCACCCAGCCTGCAGCGAGCCACCACGGAGAATGAGAAGCACCTGGATGTAGCAGAGCCAGGAGAAGTTCTGGAGCAGCAAGTACACCCTTCGGTACATGGTGGCAGCAGGCACCAAGTCTACAGCAGCTAGACTCATCCCTGAGCACAGCAGAAAAGGTATTAATGCAAACCCCCAGGGCAGGAGCCTGGCAAGTGGGACTCACAGCTGGTAGGACTAGCTTGCTCCAGAGAGCAACACAGCTCTCCACACAGCTCCTCAGGGTCCCACTCTGCCCAGCTGCCTGCAGTACCTTCCTGTGACTGCTCTGGGCACCCCACAGGGCCCTCTCAGCACCCCACGGCAGAATGCACTTCTGCAAATACCATGGCAACCTGAGGGTTCTCAGGGCACCCTCTGCACAGTCTCCCACATTACAGGCAAGGATTTCACAGCTCCGCAGGCAACACATCCTTCCTGGTTTGTAAAAAGCTCTGAAGTACGGAAGTGAAGCAGCAGGTACTCAGACAATACCTTGACAGGACCAAACCACCTTGGAGAGGCAAATTCACATGGGCTGCAGTTCTCCCTGCACCTTCCTCCACTGTTTTAAACCACCACCTTCCCTTGAAATTGGCTGCTCAGCTGACACTCCAGCCTGGGTGAGCGTTCCCTCCCCCTGACACCTACCAACAGCCAAGCTACAGCAGCGTTCAACATCAAAGCTCTTGTCGGGGCCATCCATATGTCAAACAGCATGTCCCTGCTGCTCTGTGCTTTGGAGAGCCTCCTCTCCCAGCTCTCCCTCGAGTTCCCATGAGGGCCAGTGCTGGAACGGGAAGCTTGGCTTTCTCCACCTATCTTGCTTCTCTCTTCTTATAACTTTATATTATAGTTATATACTGTATAGCAGGCTAAAATGAGCAGGCAGGCAGCCCCACACTGGAAAACCAGGAGGAATGCCACACACGGCTGGACCCCTGCTCTCTGCTGCTGCTCTGCATGCCTGTGGCTGTGCTTTGAGAAGGCCCACCTGGAGTCAGAGAGGACTGAAGCTGAAAATAATATGTTACTCGCTCTTTCTGCACTCAACCCCCAGGAAAATCCAAGACAAAACTCTGCTTGGGGTGATCAGCAATTTCACGGCACACACGATGCTTGCAAGAGCTGGCATCCCTGAGAGGCAAATGGGGCAAATTCAGGAGGCTGGGAAAGGCTCGGAGAAGTTTGGGCCAGACAGTCGGCAAGGAAGAGTTCCTCTCCAGATGTCTGTCCGGCACAGGGGACTCTGGGACCCTGCCTGGCGTGCCACCGGCAGATCTCTTCAGAGCATATTGCCCAGAGGAGGTCACCAGCCAGTCTCCAGCAGCCAGCCCCAGCAAGACCAGCTACCAGCCTTTTCTCTCCAACCGTGCTGAACATCCAGCGAGAAAGTATCCCCGGCTCCTGTACCAAGCCTCCAGAAGCACATCTCCAGCCACGGCGCGTGCACAGACCAGGGGCCAGCCTAGGAGAACATTTCACAGCCCCTCTGTGAGTTGGACCCCACCTGGAGGAGTTACTGCAAGGTCAGGCTGACCCGGCAGACTTTGTTCTCAGGCCCACACCCACCCAAAGAGCTGAACGTGTCCTAAATATCACTGTCACCAGGCAATCTGAGAAGTCCTTGGGCCAACAGCAGGGCTGGGTGACAGGCATCTGTGGCAGAACCCTCCAAGCAAGTCCCAGTATCCCCAAGGACACCAGTCTGCAGTATCTCCTGCATGGCCATTGCAATGGCATGTGAGGCCTGTGGAGAAACCCTGAAACACTGCTTCAACCACAAGGCTATAGAAATGTTGCAAGTCCCAGTGCTGGAAGCAGGAAATCTAGAAGACAAGCTGCCACAGGACACCAACGAACTTCTAGTATGTGGTTTGTAAAAATAGTTAGAATGCAAGCTTGCCTTCAATTGGTACACAGTGTTAAAACAAGCAGCTCTTCAGGGTCCCCCTTTATCCACGAAATAGATCTGGGATAACCTCAGACATATCCCATAGCAGTCTCAAAGTCATGACCCAAAGAAGTCCCCCCCATTTAATAGGGGAAGCGTATTTTTGGCCAGGTTTTAAAACTTTAAAGACAACAAAGTCTCAAACAATGTTCTCTAGTATTAGTTTCAGTTCCATACTGCATAGCTCGTGGTTTGTAACCACAGCAAGCAACATTGTTCTGCCGCTTCAGTCTGCCTGGGAAAAGGCCCGCCGCGGCACACACCCCACAGCAAGGGGCGACCAGGAGAGAAACCCCGCGGCCAAGGGTGCAGGAAGCTCCCCGACAGCCACTAACCATGTCTCAGCACCCATAACCTCGCTTCCCGAACTGACGGTGCTTAATATTATTGCAGAATAATAAATAATTTCTAATACTCATCTTGTGTGATAGACTAATCTCGTGTGACAGCAACAGCAAGCTCTGTGTGAAATTTGCTCATATATCGAGCTCATTTTGGGAACTGCAGGTCTCCAGGCAGCAGGGAGGAGGCTGCGCACGTGTGAGAAGATGCTCCACGGAAACAGGCCCCTCCACGGGAAGCCCAGCACTGAGGGATGTTAACAGGGCACCGCTGGAGCGGGCAGCTTGCCAGGGGACAGCTGACAGCCCGGGACACTGTCTGCTCCTTCCCAAAGCCAGCCTGGGTTTCAGGGGTGCACAGCCTTCAACCCAGGACCCCGCCCGGGTCAGCTGTTAGCTCTGAGAATAGCTCAGATCAGCTGCAGAGGATCAAATAATTGTCCCAGGGATGGGGAGCACTAACTATTTTCAGCTTTCCGGGAGCATTGCTGGGCTAGGGGAGAGCAATCCCAGAGGAAGCAGTGCCAGCCACCTAGCCCAGCAGCAGGAAGAGCTTGCAGCTTGTTATGCTCTTCCAAGGCCGCCTTTTTCCCAAGAAAAGGAAAGCGTTTCAAAGAGGTTTTAAACCTTAGAGCGGCTTTTTTGAAAAAAAATATCCCAGACTGCAGAGGCTGCAGTTTCACACCAGGAAAATATAAAATATGCAGATTTTCCACCAGAGGCACAATCCTGACATCTCCCACCCGCCCTCCCAGAGCGGCAGACAGTGGCTCTTTCGCAGGTTGCTGCCCACCGGCCCCGGCACGAGGGACACGCAGCACCTTGGCCACGCTCCAAGGGACAACCAGGGCCAGAGCCGGGCAGCGCTCCTGCCCCTCAGCACAGGCACTCTGCAACTTGCGCTTCGCTCCTCCTCCGTGAAATCTTTGCAGGTCACCTTTAAAAAGCCACACGAGAGCCCTAAAACTATTTTACAGCCTGCAAAATTATTTGTGCCCATAAAGACATTCTTTATGGCAGCACGCGATGCCAGCTCCAGAGCACTGCTGCTTCCAGGCCCAGGCAGCAGCAGGAGCAGCTGCTCCCCACCCCACAGACCAGCACCTCTCGGGGGCAGAGCCTGCCGTCTGGGGTGCTGACAGGCCTCAGCTGCATTTCAACCACACCACCTCACATCCCAAGAGGATATTTCAAGGACACTGATGGAAGCGCTCGAAAGCCTGAAAACGCTACAATGAAGGTTGCACAAGCACTATTAATTGAACTTCTGTAGGTGGCTGTTTGTCCTGGTTTTCTGTTTTCTGTTCAGTAATTTTACCTTTTTAGCTGGGCCTCTTCTAACTAACTAAACTCTGAAATTAACAGCGTATTGTTCAGAAACCGTTCAGTCTCACAGTGATAAGACCTGATTATACCAAGGAATGGTGTGCAGAGAGGCCCTCGCTTACACTTACTGCTATAACAACCAAGGTCAGGCAGATCTGTTATTTGCCCTGTTGGAGGGTCAGAAGCAGAAAAGCATAGAGGGGTCACATCTGTAGGGAGGAGTGGACAGGGCAGGTGACCCAAACCTGACCAACAGGGTATTCCATCCCATCTGCATCATGCTCAGCATAAAAGCTGAGGGATCAAAGGGTCAACGCCCTTCCTTCAATGGCCGATGCCCGAGGAGGACGCTGTCTGTTCGTCTGCCTTTGGTCCCGATCCGAGCATTCCTGACTCCAGATCCAGAATCCAGCTCCTGTCCATCACCGAGTCCAGCCTGGGACTTTCCCCTGTGCCTGCTGGTGACATGATGATCATCCTGGGAGCTTGATAGGGTTTTGTATATACTGTATACTTTTTTTTTCTTTTTTTCCCCTTTTCTTATTATTATTTATTATTTATTTATATTTTTCGTTAGTTTAGTTTTTTTCTAAACTCATAAATCTCTTTTTTATCTCTTCCTCTCCTCTCTTTTCCTTAGAGGGGGGAGGGAGGGGCCATCTGTCGTTCTGGTTGGTCAATCCGGTCAAAACCACGACACTGTTCCACGGGAAAAGCCTTGCCCACCAACACCGCATGCTAGCAGCAGCGCCAGAATCCAAAGCCGAAGCCTGAATCCAGAACTGGGAAGGAGCAGCCCGTCTGTGCTGGCACCCGCATCCTTCAGCAGCCTTGCAGACAGGAGAAGGCTCGGCTGCTGTGCCATCCCCTGAGAGGGAATGAGGAGGAAGGGAGAAAGGGAAACGAGTTCATGTTGCACAATATCTGTCCAACCACTCAACTTTGAAATAGCAGGTTTTTGACCTTAAAAAAAAAATAAAAATCCAGGAATTTGCACATAAAATTTTAAGGTACCAGGAGAGGAGCCCCAGTGAACCTCAGTTCAGCTCTGCTCTGCTCTGCCTGGGGAAGGGGACCTCCAGGTGCATAGGCCAGCCAGGGGAGTGGGGCTGGGAAAGCACTGCCAAAGCCAAGTGGGAGCTGCCGAAACACCGGGTCTGGGAGAAGACTCACCTGGCAGCCCTTGTCTGGGGTTCAGATGTAAAATTAAGGTTAGGGTTGAGAGAAAGACAAAAGTTGCAGTTCGAGAGAGGCTGGAAAGGGCTCACTTGAAGAAAGTGGGGGCTGGCAGAAGACCTGGACTTGCAGAAACCTTCCACAAGGATGACCTTGTCCAATGTTCAGCCATAAGATTAGGGTTGAGACAATGCGGAGACAAATTCAGAGCTGCAGCTGGACTCGGGCTGGAAAGGGGCTGCAAAAGTATCTGACAGCTGCCAAGAGACCTGGGTTGGGAGAAAACACTGGTCCAGGTAACTGGTAGCTTCCCAGGAAAATCAGTTATGGCTAAGAAAAAGAAAACCCAGAGGTGCAGGAGCAGCGAGGTGGGGGAGAGCTCGCCTGAGCAAAGCAGGGGCTGCAAGAGGCCTCACCTGGGAGAAAGCCTTCATCAGGGAAATAGCTGGGGGCTTAGCTAAGGCTCAACTGGAAAACTAAGGTTAGGGTTCAGAGAAAGAAAAAGTCTAGAGCTCACATGGGGCTGGAAAGGGACTGCCAAAAGGAAGAGGGGCTGCCAAAGGTTCCAGGCTGGGAAATGGCTCAGAAGCCTTCCCTACAGCTCAGCTGGAAAATAGCTCCTAGGGTCGGGGTCTGGACAGAAAGGAAAGGTTACACTCGCCATTGGGATGGCGCTGGAAAGGGGGCTGCCAAGGGACCTGGAGCGGGAGACACCTTTCCCCAGGAAATGGTTGGGGGGGCCCTTCCTCATGGCCCAGCAGGCAAACGAGGGTTTGGGCTGAGAAGCAGAAAGCCGGGCGTTACTGCTACAGCGAAGCTGGAAAGGTGCTGTCAAAGTTAAGCGAGAGCTGTCGAGAGCCCTGGGTGAAGAGAAAGCTTTGGTGTGAGCAATGGGTTAGGGGTCTTCCTTACAGTTCTTCACAAAAAAAAAAAAATAAGAGTTTGGGTTGAATAAAAGGGTGAGCTTACAGCTGAGCCTGGGCTGGGCTGGGTCAAAGTTTTCATCTGGGCGATGGCTGTGGAGCCTTTTCTATTGTTCTGTGGGAAAACGAGAACTAGAGCCAGGGTTAAGCTTATGGCTGAAAGAAACCCTCGAGCTACAGCTGGACTGTGGCTGGAAAGGGGCTGCCAAAGCCAAGTGGGGGCTGCCAAGAGACCTGGGCTGGGAGAACTCTTTCATCTGGGTTTCCACGTCTAAAGCTCAGATGGAAAGTGAGAACTAAGGTTAAGGTTGGCAGAAAGCAAAAGCCTAGGGGTTCAGTTGGAACAGGGTTAGAAATGGGCTGCCAAAGATTATTTTAGGTTGCCAAGAGACCTTGGCTGGGGATCATCTTCTGTACAGCAGGTCTTGTCAAAAGGTTCAGCTATAAAATTAGGGTTAGGGTAACGCAGATGGAAAGAGAAAGCCTAGAGATACAATTGAAGCAGGGATGGAAACAGGCTGCCAAAGCAAAATGGAAGCCTGCAAAGAGACTGGGGCTTAGAGAAACCTTTGGTCTGGAACATGGCTCAGCAGCCTTCTCTAAAGCTTCCCCAGAAAGGAAGAGTTAGGGCTTAGAGAAAGCCTGGAGCTGCAGGCAGTGGGGCTGGAAAGGAAACAGTTAGGAGATCTGTGCTAGGAGAAGTCTCTGGTCTGCAACACGCCATCAGGGCCATGTCTACCCATTCCCAAGAAAAATGAAGGCTGGGGATAGGACTGGAGAGCTGCTATTGGAGCAGGGCTGGAAGGCAGCTGCCAAGACACTTGGGACGGGAGAAATTTTCAGCCATGCAACGCCTGTGAGTCCTTATCTAAGGGTGAGCAGCAGAATGAGGACTAGGTTGGAGAGAAAGATGACTTCTCCATTTAAGGTTAACACAAAGACAGTCGTGGTAACAGGCTTCTGCCCTCCTTCATTCAGGTGCAAAGGGAATAAAGCACAGTGACAAACAGCATTTTTAAAAATCAAATGTTTATTTTCAGAGGCTGGTGCTTTGCTGAGACTGGGTGAATTTTTACACGGACAGGTAAAAGATCAAATTTTGCCTTCTTCTGTGACCTCTTTCTCAAAAACAACATCTGTTCTTGCTGAAACCTTACAAAAAAGCCAGCCTGAGGCACTGCAAAGATTTGCACTGCAAAACAGTGAGAGCTAGACAAGGATTATTGCGACTGCGCAGAGAAGCTTCATCACAGAGAGGACCAACACCACCTAAGATTGAATTACATTAAAACGTATCTTGTGGGAATGAGCTGTAATTAGACTGGCCCACAAGGCTGACAGTCTCCACGGCCAATGAGCTGAAAACAGAGCATGTGTTAACAAGCAGAAGAGGACGATGCCCACAGGTCACATATTCCAAAAGCAGGCAACGGGATGAGTCTGCACCATCCAAGTTGCCCTCAGTTGATGTCCCACTTGCCTTTTAGGAGACTCTGCTGGTGAGCCCTCACCTCTGATACTCCAGTTGATTTTGCAGTGCACACCCCCAGAAAGGCTTGGGCTAATACAAGTTCATTAATCACCAAGATACTGGTAATCTGGTTGCCTCCATGTAATAGAACACACACACAGGTGAGGATCAACCAAACAGGGCCGGTCCTCAGGGTCCCATGAGGACAAGCACTTTGGTGGAACAGTGCAGGGGATGAAGCTTTAGTTCAGTTTTGGGCCCCTCACTACAAGATATCAAGGTGCTGGAGTGCACCCAAAGAGGAGCAACAGTGAGAGGTCTGGAGCACAAGTCATTAAAGGGGAATAAGAGCCCCACACTTCAGGCTGGAGGTCCCCCTGCTTATTACAAACCAGAGAAGTACTCTACAACAGTACACCCAGCCCTACACATTCTCACTCATGCCCCAGACTAGCTGGCGCTAGCCCCGCTGGAGATGCACCCCCCCTGGGGTGACCCCATCTGCCAGCCATGCTCCCTGCAGCCCAAGGGTCCCCTTCCCAGGTGCAGGGACAGGACCAGGCACAGCAGGCTCTGGGGAGGTGCCAAGGACAAGGTCTTAGTGCAAGCAGCTCCTCTGGATTAGAGGCATCAAGAAGTGTCCAATCTCCATCTGTCCACAGACTTCTGGTGACGCTTCCTTCCAGATGAGGGGTGCAAGCCTCGCTCACCTCCTCACCACCATGTGGCCTTTCTCTCTCCTCCCTCCTACAGTTCTGATTACAGAAAGGATCCCTTGAAAATACAGATTCCAAGCAGGCATGTTGCTGCTCATTCCAAGCAGGCATTCCACTTTGCATGCAGCCCTAAAGGACAAGCAGAAAGGTAGGGAGATAAAGAACAGAGGAGAACTGCACGGCCATGCCATGAAATTACTGATTCTCAGACAATCAGGTCTGCTCTGCTGAAGCGCCTCAGAAAGTACTGCATCTCCTTAGTGTCTGGGCACAGCCTGAAGGAAAAGACATTAGTCAGGGGTGCCAGGTCCAAAAGCCATGGACTGCAGGTAGCCCAGGTGGAGCTGGGGAGACCCAGCACACCCTTGCTGCTCTGGTACCAGAAGATATGCTAACCTGCTCTGAGAAAGGCTGGCAGAGGTCAAAGTACAGACTGACGAGAAGATGCAGATCTCTCTAGAGCAGGAGCCAGTGCTCCCAGCAGCACAGAGCTGCAGGCAGCTCCCACAGCCACAGGACATGGACCCTGCTCAGCCCTTCCAAACACAACACAGCAAGAAAGGGCACCAAGCAATGGGCAACCAAGAGCTTTCAGAAGACTGTCTCACATGTAAAGGCCCCTAGTCTTTCTTTTGCCCCTCACCACCCCTCTGCCAGTCTCAGCAGCTGTCCTTGTTCATGCACACTGTTTCAGGGTAGCGGGGACATCCCCGCTACCTCACACAAGCTGCAGAAGCAGCTCTTTGCAGGGAAGCGGTGCTGCTCCAGCCCTGGCAGCCTGAGAGCTGCTCTGCTGCCCACCGCCTGCTGTCCTCGTGGCAGCAGCCCTTGGCTCAGACACAGAGGAGCAGTGTCTCATGCCTGACAACAAACCTTACAGCCTTGAGGAACGGGGAGAGGAGCCAGTAGCCGTTCCCTACCATGAAGAGATGAAACTCACCACATCATTTGTGTATCAGGGTCAGGCATCACATGAAACCCTCCAGGCCTTTGCAGAGCTGAGGCATTAATACTGCTGCTCCAGCAGGAACTCCCAGAGTCCCGGTACTGCGCAGTGCTCAGAGGCACAGGAATAGCACGAGCATCTCACAGCATACCCTATCCTGCAGCCTGAAGAGCCCCTTGCATGAACAATCTGTATGGGGCCAAGCTAGATCAGTGTGCTGGGAGTAAGGGACCAGCCTTGACAAGCAAACCCAGACCATTCCCAAAGAAGCAAGGGTTATCTGCGTCTGCACGAAGACAGTCAGGAGAAATAAGTACTGGCCATTGCTTGTCAAGAGGTTTGCTGCATTGCCCTGCTACTCCTGCCCTAATCACTAGGAGCACTATGGAACAGCAGACAACAGGCCAGGACTGACAGACTCTGGACAGGCTCTCCCAGGCAAGCTGAAGCAGAAATCCCCAGGGCTTGGTGGCACCTGCCCATCAGAGGGGCCTCCAGAGCACTCTCCACCCTCAGCAGTTTTGCTGTTGGAAACGCAGACAGCAAGCCTGAGGACAACCAAGCATGGCCCAAGCGTCAGCCATCCTCCCTACCTGATGTATCCACACCGCAGGTGAGCAGCAGGAGAGGACCCAGGGGCCCAGCAGGGACAGAGCGAGAGCAGAACTCAGAGCCTGCACTGTCCTTCATTCGCTTGGCTCGACCAACACGCTTCTCCAAGATGCCAAACAGCAGAGAGAGAGACATCTGCAGTCCCCTGGTGCTGTTTGGTTCTTGCTACCTTATCAATTCCCGTTTCCAGGCAAGGCTGCGCAGACACGTCTCAGCCAGCAGAGCTACCGGAGCTTGAAGCCTGAGTATCTGTGGTGCAATCCAGAGGGACTTAGGCATCTACATTCCTGTGGGCTGCACGGAGAAGGGGCTCTGCAGAGACGTGGCCCTGCCACCGGATTTAGAGAGGTGCTCCTGCTCACCTGGGGAGATCAGCACTGACAAGACAACTGCCTGCAAAACACTGAAGGGGCCAAGCTAGGGGAGGGGAAAAGAGAAATACAGCACAAGAATGACACTTCTCTCCCTGGCTCCTCCCCACCAGCTCTCAGCGAGCTGAGAAAGGGAGGGCTTCGTGGCCCAGCAAAGCCTCCTCCACTGGGCAACCCAGCCAGCTGCTCCTCACAACACGCTCAATCACCCGAGAGCTTCTCTGTGGGATACTCTTTGAAGGCGGTATCCAGGCCCCGTCAGAAGCCACCCGTCTGCAGGCTGTCACGCAAGCAGCCTGGCAGCCCCGAGCCCGGCTGCCTCCCCACCGCCTGCTGCAACAGGATTTGTTTATGTGTCTGCAGCTGCTCTGTGCATTCACCATGGGAATCCAGGCTGAAACTCCAGCCGTGCCGAGCAGAGAAGCAGCCTCCCCCCCCTGCGCAGCCTCGCCGCTCAGCGTGCGGAGCCCGGCAGGCAGAGTGCTGCGGGGAGCACGAGCCCCTGGAAACAGGCTTGCTGGAGTGGTGAGCCGCATTCCCAGCCCTCCGCAGTGCCTCCCCCACATCCTGCCTCCAGCCCTCCGCTGGGGGTAGAGAATGCAAATCTCGGGTTGTAATTTTTCCAAGTTAAAAATAACCCAGTAGTTTAGCAAGAGAGAAGCAGCAGCAGCGAGACAGGAGGCTGGGGAGCCTGTGAGCTTGCTGCAAGGCAGCTCTGGCATACATTTTTCCTTCCCAAGCAGAGGCTATGGAGAGGCAGCCTCCCAGCTCTGTGCACACAGCTGTGGAAAGCTGTGTAAGACCCCTTCAGCATTTCAACTGCAGCAGCTCCGCTGAGCACGCAAATGCTCTTCGTTTCACTCTCTCCCTGCTCCCCGGTGGAAGGGGACACAGACCCCACTCCTCTGAGCACGACGCAGGAAGCAAGAGGAGAATGGAGCATACGAAGAGGTCCAGATCATCCAAAGTCAGGGAGCAAACACCCCCAGGTGGGTGTGCATGCCCAGGGCAGGCCAGGCAGAGCATCACACCAACAGCCAGCCCCAGGGGAGTCACAGCTGTGCTCTAAGCAATTTTCTGATCTTGGAATATTTTAATCTTTAAAAAAAAAAAAAAGAAGGGGAGAGGGGGAAATTAACTGTGTTCTCTGTGGGGCCACAGGAGCAGAAAGATCTGCTGATAAGGGCACCCAATGCATGTGGCAAACCTGCCAGCCAAACCATGCAGCACCTTCCCAGGACACCCAACTCCACCACCCCACAGGGCATCGGGCAACAAGACTTTGACAGGCAGGCAAGAAATAGCCACAACCTCCTTGCCACTTGCTCCATGGGACAAAGAATATGGCGATGCTGTACAGCGTTCCTCCTCCAAAAAGCGTGCTCTGCACCAACACTTCTGCTCCCAAGCCCTCCCAGTAAGGCTCTCAGCCCTAAAGCAACAGCCACGTCAGAGACCCCAGGGAGACACTTGGGACAGTGCCACTGCCTGTGCACAGAGGATGCTCTGTTGGCACCCAACAAGCAAGAGAGCACACGCAGGCTGGATGCAGCCCCTGGTAATGCAGCTTCAGTCAGCTGCGTTTCATGACTCTCATGACAAGCTCACGTGGCAAAAACGGCGATAGCTCCTTCTTGGAGAGTTTTCAAATGCAGCTCCTAACCCAAGGCCATAACCACAGTGACCTTCAACAGTTATTTCCAAGCTGCCCCGTGCCACAGGGCTGAGAACTGAGGGCTCACTTAGAGTCCAGGGAGCACAGCAGCAAGCAGGGACCAACAGCAGAAGGGGTGAGAATGCTGCAGAACAGCTGGAAACACCTTCTGTTTTGTTCAAGCAAAGGCACATCATGAAACACAAAGCCACGGTGGCCAGCCAACGTGCGCACAAAGACACAGCACCCCATCTTGCTGCTAAAGAGAGCAAAACCAGGTCTGAGCTCGCCCTAAAATGTTTTTCTTTCACCACCTTCATGGACAGCAAAAAATGAGGGAACACACCACCACCGTGGGGACACACCCAGCGCTGGCTGCACCCCCTTCCCCACACTGCTGCCCTGGTGTGCAGGAGCAAGACAGGTTTCTCAAGCCTACATCTGTTGTCTTCTGATCAGCAGGGCAAGAGTCTCACTCAAAACAGTTGCTCATAAGCCCAAGGCAGTGAATTTTAATCCTCAACATTAGCAAGGCAAAAACCAGAGGAAAAATAAAACAAATCTCTACAGCTCAGTATCTATGCAGACAAGGAAGAAAGAAGGGAGGTAGGCCAAGCCTGCCCAGCCTCACAGCTGGCACCCAGCAGACTGGGCTCCTGCAAGCCACAGGCCCGTGACCACCCTCAGCAGTGCCGAGGACCAGGATTTCAGTGGTGAGGCTGGCTGGTGTGTGTGAACATGTGCAGCACCCCTGTGCACACAGGGGACCCACAGCGGCTCCCACAGGGCAGTGCCCCACCAGCATGACTCACGTGCCGCATCAAGAGCGTCACCAGCTCAAGATCCTGCAACATCGGCAAAGCCCATCCCATGGACCTGGCATTTTCCAGACTTCGCTCCCCATTAAACACAAACATGTTTCGGTGTGGCATTCAACCCAGGCCACCACACAGGCCAAATTAATGGCCTTGTCTGCCAAATCTTAAGCCATTTCTCCATCTACCTACTGACCAGCCAGCCAACAAGGAAGGACATGAATGGGGTGTTCAGGCTGAAGGCCATAAAGCCTCGCACTTCTCCCATCACACTCCCAGCACTTAATTTCCTACTTTAAAATGAGGGAAAACGCAGTATCTGTATCCATGTGCTGCAGGAAAGTCTTGAGTCGCACAGGCCTATGGCAGACTGCCAGTTCCACAGCTCCCACACAGCTCGCCAACCCTGCCGGTGCCCCACTGCAGGCAGGAGGCAGACGCTCACTGCCTCCTTCCCTGCCTGCTGGCAGCCAGAAGCACACTCCTCACCATGGCAGCTCAACGCAGCTGCAGGACCAGCTTGCCGGCAACCAGAAGACGCCTGGTGGGGAACTCCTCTTCCTTAGCCTGGACCGTACCCCAATTTGTTCCTCCACAAGGAAGGAGGTACACATGCTCGTGTACCAAGGAGCATGTGCTAAGGCTGCCAAGGAGACTGTGCAAAGTCTCGGGTCACAGTGACAACACAACCCTAGCTACATTTTAAAAGGAAATGGGCAAAGTAGTTCTGAGGACACACTCTCAGTGCAAGAAGCAGGCTCTCTTCTCTGGAGTGCCTGGCTAGTACCCCTGGGCAGAGACAGGATCATGGGCTCAGCTGCTACTGGCTTCCTGGACCAGCGGTCATGAGGAGCCAGACTTCCCAGTAGCAAAGAAAAACACTCTTCCACATTACTGGGCCTGTGGGAACACAGAGGTTATTGCCAGCTGCTTCAGAGGCTTCTTGCAACAGGGCAAACCACCCAGCTGCTCTCCAGCTATCAGGAGGAATATAAAGGTTTCAGCAGAAACCAGCACCCTGCGCACTCTGCACATTTTCCTGCTGGCTTTTATTTCTCACACACAAACACTCAGAACTTCACTTAGCTGCCCAAGTCCATCCTCAAGGTCACCGGCCCTGTAAAGATGGCCACCAGGCACATCATTTAGCCCACAGCACCTTTATTAGTATGAAAGATGTACAAAAGCCAGCTCGACCAGTAGACCTTGACAGCTGGCCAATTCAAAGAACCTTTTATAAGGTTACTGCTTGAGAGATACACACCGAAGAGCACCGAACTCAAGCTATCCCAAGGCAGACGGCCAAAAAATGAGATGGCATACCTGAAAGCACAGATCTTCCCCTCTTGCTCTTGTTAATAGCCTGCACAGCAAACTCAAGCTGTCAGAGAACAGCTTTGCCACACTGCAGACAGATCCTCAAAGGCAATCAGTGCCCTTTGTGCCTCTATTTTCCAGCTTCAGAATGGGGATAAAAATCACCCTTCACAGCAGTGCTACTGAGAAGATGAACAAGTGCTTGCAACACACCTCAAGACTTGGTTGTAGACACATGAGAAGCACACCTGAGACTCAGAGCAGATTTCCTGCTGGGATGGCACAGCCACACAGGCCACTGCTCCAAATGGTGGCGGAGACCCCACTGCAGAGTCCAGTCCTGCTGAAAATCATTCCTTTAGGCCTTTCTGTCAGTCTTCTCCAGTTGAAACTCCCTGCTGTAGACCTCTACAGTGGATCACCTTTACCCCTGCCAGCCATCCAGTGTCCTCACCCCCCTGTTTGCTGCTGTTACCTGCCACCTTTAAGTTATTCCCCATTGCCCTTTTGCTAAAACCACAGTAAAGTAAAAGATGAACTTTGAAAAGATGAAAAGGCTTTGCGCCTTCCTGCCAACCTGCCCCTGCTTCATCTAGTGAATGGTCCATGAGAATGTGCCCCAAGAAACACATCTAAGCCAGGAGCTGAATGAAATGTGGCCAAGCCACCAGCAGCTAGGCCACAAGAGCACAGTCAGCGATTTAAGCATTTCCAGGGCCTCGCAAGCAGGACAGACACCACCGCTTTGGCAAATGCCTTTTCTGTGTACAGGCGATGAGCAGGGAGTGGGGTACAGTGGAGGAAGCAAGCTGGGGGCCAGCTTGCTTTGCCCACCATGGCCACATCTCACACCTCGGTTCATGGGCGCAGGCACTGAAGGCTAATCCCAAGCTACATCTGAGTGTGTGACAAGCGAGCAGCTCTCCTTCGGGCCAGGCAGCACCGCCATCCTGATCCTACAGGTCTCAAAACCTAGGTGACAAAGGAAGCTCAGCTCAGTCTGTGCTGTCACACAGAGTGAAGGTTGGAGAGGGAGCAGAGGGGACCTCCAGGAGCAAAAGGCCATTTTGCCACACTGCTCACTCCCCAAGTACAAGACGTCACTACCACCGGCTCACAGAGGTCACTCGCTTGATGCCGCCTCATTGGAGAAGGGCTCCTGCACACGCAAAGGCTGTACCTGCCCTGCCAGCACTGCAAGCCCAGGCCACCAACCCCAGTAGGGGGCAGAAAGGTTGGCTGGCAGGACCCCTGCCTGTGGTAGCACCTCAAGCTGTTACTCAGCATCCAGGAAGGCAACATGCCAAACAACCACAGCCTGAGAGTTTACTGTGTGCTGGGGTGAGATCCCACGGCCCACGGCATCTGTTCTGCCTGTACATTCTAAGAGAAACTAGCAAATCACAGCCCAAAATAGAAACAGACAGAAATCTGCTGTTGTCCAGGCCTGAGAACTTGCATATTGAAGCACCAGACCTATTTCCCAAGCGCCTATAGCAGGAGAGAAAGCAAAACATAAAAAACTCTCCTGATGCAACACAGAGCAAGATCACCCATCACAAGCAGTGCCACTATCCCACAGTCCTCAGGTCCACATCCTTACACGCACCTCCAACTGCTCTGCCCTGCAAGGACTGTAACTCCCTGATGGGTTACCTCCCAAGCCTTCCAGTTTATTTTCAATTTAACTCTCTCGGATACAAGTTATCCACAATCTCAGCTGAAGCTACTTTCGCAGAACAGTCTCCAGAGTTCAGATGCCGTCTGTAAGAAAACATTCCTCTCAATCATCTCAATGCTTCCCTGCATTTGTGTCTTTTACATCATCCCAAGAAACACTCCTGCATGGGAGGGAGAAAAATGCCACAAAGAAATTTATCTGTTCCTCATGTGCAAATGCTTGGAATTCAACAACATCAGGTTTGGTTCCCTCTTCAGCTACAGGCAATTCTTTAGTACACTTGGGTAGCCTTTTTAAACAGCGAGCACCCAGTGTCCTGCCCAGACACGCTGCAGGTAAAATGCTACCAAAATCACATACAGAGAGGTAGCCCCTTCTTGTCTAGCTCATAAAGCCCTTCAGTGAGATGCCAGCTCAGGGTGTAGTGGGGAGAGGATGAGCCTAGCCAGGCTGGAAGTCCACACTCACCCAAAGAGGGAGCACACCCCTCCTGTCAGAGCACGCCCAAGCTGCAATCACCGCCACTGACTGCAGAGCACCATCTTTGCAGAGTCCCTTTTACTAAGCAGAGCTGGGACCTCAGAGCACACAAACAGTGCACAGGCACTGCCACTATGGCTCTCTCCTGGAGTCAAGCTACGCCCATTCAGGCCACAGAGAGAGAAGACACCCATCATATCCGGGGACTCTCCTGGCCAACCAACACCATCTTCATGGGGTCAGCTAGTCAGCAGGCAAGCAGCTGCACCAAACTACCAAGAGACTCATGTGCCTGCTTGCCTGGCAGGGCTACAAACATCAGTCTCCTTTGTCATGTAGCAACATGAAGGCCAATCAAGCAAACTCTGGACACAACAGCCCAGCACGGGTCCCACAGACCCATGTCCTAGCCCGCTCTTACTGCATGTACCTGTCAGAAGTCCATGCCAACATGGTTTCCATATCTCCTCTGCCTCCATACCTGGATAAGCCACTCATTTTCTGATCCCTTCCTTCAGGAGATGTCTCTGGAGGAACTAGCACGCACTAGTTCCACTAAAAATCCACTTCTGCTCTGTGTCAGACACCTCTCTCTCCCAGCTCAGGCTGGCAGAAAGAGCATGAAGTAGAGCTAGATCAAGGAAAGTGTTTAGGAGCACTGTCCAGAGCTCCTCAGCCCTGATGTCACGCTCCACTCAGCAGAGCGGCCAGTGGAGAGTCTTTCTAGAAACCAGAGAGATAACCACATCTCCACACACAGTGTCAGATGCAAGCACAGCTGTACCTATTCACACACACACGGCCTGCAGAGTCACACCTCGCTACAGAGCTCCTGGAGACATCACTCTCATTGGAATTACAACTACTAAAGCTTCAAAGAGCCTGTGCCCATCGTGACCCACTCCTTCCTCTGCCTTCCAAATCCAGGACCCTGGTCCTCACTCTCAAAGCGCAATTGCCCAACTCCAAAACAGCAATGTTATTCTCAGACACAAATTCTCACCCTCTGGAGCAAGGAGGTGGAGCAGTCACTGTGACTGGCCCACAAATCTGTAACCACTTCTATGAAGAAATCAGGGTAACCACAAACCTCAGCATCTTCACAGTAAACGCAAGCCTTGCTTCAGTCAGCCTCCCCACAACATCACCGCATAGCGAACAAACACAGCACAGTCTCTGCTGTCTGCAGTGAAGGAGAGAAACCTGCCTTTATGTATGCACAAAAGTGCATGCCGGGAAAAGCTCAGATACCCTGGTGAGGGGCACCCTACGGGGACTGAGAAAGATCACTAAGAAACAGGGCTTTGCTTGCCCTAAAGCAACAAGCAGAGAAGCATACAAATAAGAGCAATGTGCTGTGCATTCCCACACCCCACTGCTCGCCTACCCAGGCTACGGGAGCCCAGGGTACAGCAGGGATGCACCATGCACATATACAGCAGTCATCAAGAGAGAACGGCTCTCTCTTCTCTGATACTCAATTAACAGACACCTAACACTTAAGCTTCATTTTATCTTAAGTATGTTTTATATTCAACCAAAGCAGATGAAACATTTAGGGTTAAAGGTGCTGTGCGCACAAGACCTAGAGAACCCAAGGCAGCAGCTCACACAAAAATAGCAGCATTCACAGCATGTCTATAGCAAAGCACTAATGTTTATTCTTGTATCTAGGACTAACTTTAATTCTGCCTCAATGCACAGATATAACAAGGCATTAATGTTCCTTAAAGAACCAATACTTCATCTACCTATATGTCAAAAAGTGAAAGTCCCCCTAAACTTGTATCAGCCTTGTTCCTGGTAGTGTGCTACAGCACACTAGCACATAGCTAACGCTGGAATTCACCTTCAAAGGCAGCCACCGAGTAGAAGTTAAAGCACAAAAGGAAAACCAGAAAGCACCTAAAACAACTTAGTTATCTAACTACCTTCCTGAGTTCTGAAGAGAGGTTTAACAACTGGAAGTTTTCTGAAGGAAACTCAACTATGTCCACAAAACAAATGTCGATTTCTAGTGCAATTCAGAGGGACCAAAACTCTCAGCAGAGGCTGCTAATGTGTAGGGCCTGGCAGCTGAAGTCCTTCAATTAGCTGAAGTCCTGCTTCTGCCTTCAAAGAAATGCAAATGAGATACCTCCCGGGGGAAAGGCTGGGGGTCTTACACCCTGGGGAGCTCTAGCAGCCCTCAGGGCAGCAGGTGCTGCAGCTCCGGTCCACTGGCCATCCACGGGGACACGGGGCAGCACAGCCACCTCCGCTTCCCCCACCGGGCCTTAGCACAGCCCTTTGGCCTGGGGTCCCGCACAGCACTCCCGCTCTTCCCTACTCCCGTCCTGTGCCACCGCTCCCAGGCTGCAATTTAAACACATGCTTTAGGACCATGCAAGATACTGAACGCAACAACTTGCCCCTCCGCTTGTCCCTCCCTCGCAACAACACGCGCCTCAGCAGGGACATGCAGCTAATTCACGGGGCCAGGTTAACACCTGCCTGGCCCCAGATATTGCCTCCTTTTACTCCCATGCAAAGCAGGGTTCCATAGATTTCACACTTTTATGGAAACATTTAGGAAACACAAATACTCTGCAAATTGACAATGGCAAGTGTAACTTTTCCCTGCTTTCGGCACCAAAATGAAGCAATAAGTTACCTGCATTTCAACCCAGACTTCCCATAACAACTGAGCCAAATAGCAGAAAGAGCCAGACAAGCGTCAGAAAGCTTTGCCAGAAGAGATCTAAATGTAATCTCAACCAGATAAAACACAACTAAAAAAAAAAAAACAACCACAAAAAAAAA
>KZ505847.1:219308-236416 GCA_002844005.1 Limosa lapponica baueri
GCCTCCCCCCGGCTCCGGCGGCGGGGTGAGCGCCCGGAGCCTCGGGACGTGCGGATGCGCCCGCGGGCGGCCCCGCTTAGGCAGGGCCGGAGGAGACGCCGGCCTGAGGGGAGGGAGCGGTGCCCCGGGGGGGGTACGGACGGCTGAGTACGCCGCCTGCCTTGGGGAGAGCCTCGGCCGCTCCCGGGTCCGGCGCCGGCTGAGACTGCGAGAGGCCTCCGAGGTGGGTTTCCTGTCAGACGGCGCGGGAGGCTTTGCGCAGCACCCCCCGCCCCTCTCCGGTGCAGCGCCCCGCAGCCAGACCGGGAGCGCCCCGGCCTCGGTGGCGGTGCCGGCCTTTTCAGCCTGAGGAGGCGTGAGCCCGTTCGGGCAGAGGACCAGGGCTGGCAGCGGGGAGTCACTCCATCCCCCCAGCTGGTGCGGCGATGCTCTGAGCAAGTTACTCTGGCGACAAAAGAAAACTCTGCTCGGGCTAATTGGCTCTGCAGAGACTCGGGGCTGATTAACTGAGCGCGGGGCAGTCCTCGTGCAGCCGTCCCTCGCACTGGGCCCCAGGGGGATGCTGGCACAGCCTTGCACCGCACCCTGGAGTCCTGGGTTGCTCAGCACCCACTAGCGCTGATGTCCTGTGCGCATGTTCTCTTCGCACCTCCTGGCTTTCCCCAGATGCTAGCCTCTTGGCTATACAGCTCTTCTGCTGGTCATGGAGGGCACCTGGGCAGAGAACAGGTGTTGCTGATGTGCTCTGGAGTTACCCGTCACTGCACACATGTAGATCAAACACAGAGGACACAGACAAGGGACATAGGTCTATCACGGAGCTACACTCACCCCGTTCCACACCTCCTCTGGGTCCCCTGCACAGTATACTCTTCCAGTAAGGCAGGACTTTCCTCTCTGTAGCATTCCCCTTTATCCTTTCTCACTTGCTCCAACCCACATCTTGACCCTCACACATTTTTTCCTCCCTCGGGCCATGGATGGCACTGGTGGAAACTGATGAACTGAAAATCTCACATCTCATCTTAGTCTCTAAATTGGAAAGGCATGGATTTGATGGATGGACCACTCGGTGGATCAGGAACTGGCTGGATGGCTGCACTCAAAGGGTTGCGGTCAATGGCTCGATGTCGGACATGGACAGTGGGATTGAGCGCACACAAGCTGTGTGGCGTGGTTGACACGCTGGAGGGAAGGGACACCATCCAGAGGGACCTGGTCAGACTGGAGAGATGTGCCTGTGTGAACTTAATGAAGTTCAGCCAGGCCAAGTACAAGGTCCTGCATGTGGGACACGGCAATCCCAACCACAAATCCAGGCCGGGCGTAGAATGGATTGAGAGCAGCCCTGAGGAGAAGGACTTGGGGGTGTTGGTGGATGAGGACAGGCTGAGAGAGTTGGGGTTGTTCAGCCTGGAGGAGAGAAGGCTCCGGGGAGACCTTGGAGCCCCTTCCAGTCCCTAATGGTACTGGAGAGATGGGGAGGGACTCTTGATCAGGGAGGGGAGCCATAGGAGGAGGGGGAAGGGTTTGACACTGAAAGAGGGGAGATTGAGATGAGATCTGGGGAAGAACTTCTTGGCTGTGAGGGTGGTGAGAGCCTGGCCCAGGTTGCCCAGAGAAGCTGTGGCTGCCCCATCCCTGGAGGAGTTCAAGGCCAGGTTGGATGGGACTTTGAGCAACCTGGTGTGGTGGGAGGTGTCCCTGCCCAGGGCAGGGGGGTTGGAACTCGATGATCTTTCAACTCAACTCAAACCCTTCCAACTCAAACCATCTTACGATTCTATGATATGTATGTTTTTTTCTCTCCTGTTCTCCAGGTTGAGATTCTTTTTCTGCTTATTGAAGGTCAACGCACGTGAGGTATTCCTCTCCAGTGCCTTCCCCTTTCCCTAGTCCTACCTACTCCTTCCCTAGCCATCAGGCTTGCCTATACCTCATCTTTCCATTTTCGTCCTGCGCTGGTCAACCCTTGGTCAACTAACACTATCCTTGGCTATATCCTCCCTCTGTCTCCAGAGCAGCACCTTGGCCTCTGTATGAAGAATGCCTGTAAAGGTGGAATTATTTGGTACTTTCTGACCAGAAAACCAAAGCAGCTTATTGTCAGATTAACCACTTTTTGGTCAGTTGGTCTCAATGCCAAAGCGTGGTTAAGTAATTCATTGCTGTACATGCACAATAGGCAGGCCAGTTTTTAGGAAACAGTAAAGCAAGACACAGACAAATCCCCTCACATATGAGAATTCATCTGGCAAATATAATTTGGGAAGATATTTTAATACCTTTGTTATAGAATTGCAGAAGTATTGGTGGGAAGGGACCACAGGAGGTTGTGTTAGAGATTTCCAGAGGTCCCTTTGCAGCCCCACGTTGCTAACCAAGGCAAGAGGAGATCAGCCATGGCTCTGCCTGCCTCAGCCTCAATACCCTCCATGGCCAGAGATTCTCCCACCTTTCTGGTGACCTGTGCCAAGGCTGCACTGTCCTCCTAAGGAAGGAAAGGGATGTTTCCTAACATCCCACCTGAACCTTTCAGGACTCACTTTGTTGTTATTGCTCCTTCATGTATACCAGGCACTACCAAGAAGGATTTGACTCCATCATCCTTTTAACTGCCCCTCCAGTACTTGTAGACTGCTGTTAGGGCAGCTCCTGGTTACCTCTTCAGGTGCCTCTTCACCAGAAGAAACTGGTTCAGCTCCTCCACCTGTATCAAAGGGCCCTGTGCCCATCTTGGTTATATGTCACTGATGCCTCTCTGGCTTCTCAATTATGTGACCCCCAAAACTGGACACAGTACAGACAGAATGTATGATTTTATAATGGAAGCTCATCTACCAATCCAGCCTTAATCCAGGCCACAACTGTTTTATTATTTATGGAGTGGGATTGCTGTGTTTTGGACAAGGTGATTTAGAGAACTGTCCCAGTGTTGGTATGTCACTGTGCTAGCAACACTCAAACAGGACTGAGTGGTGCACCCAAACTGGGACCATTCCCATCTGGTCCCCTCACAAGGCCAGCGGGAGCTCTATTGCTGGGTGGCCCCAGCACCCTTTGATGCCTGTACTGGAACCCTTCTCAGCCTCTCTGGAAAGCACAATTAAGTCCTGAGCTCGGCTATTCCCAAATCCTCCTGGGTGCAGGATATAACCCCTGTGAGTGCAGGGTGTTCAGCTGAACAGAGCTGTGGTCAAACATTACCTGGAGCACAACCTTGCTGCCAGCAGCCAGTTGGCCACAGTCTTTGGGATCACCTCCTTCTGGATCTGATGATGAAGACAATGATAATGATAATAGTTGTTATAATTATTATTTAAAAAATAATAAAAGTTTTGGCCTCAATAAAGAGTGATTGTGACAGTCTCCCCGGGCAGACTCCTCTGGGCCCAGGACACTGCCCATACCTCACTGCCCATGGGAGGACCAGCCTCCTCCCAAGGAGCACGGCCAGCTCTGCACCAGGATGCACAGGGGGTTATCGTTACCTGCCATGTGCCGGTTGGAGGTTGCTGTGCTCTCCACCACATGTGCGAGCATCTACCATGGCCCTCCTTTGCAGATATGACCCACCCCAAAGGAGAAACATGTTACCGTAACGTACTTACCTTGAAACCAATGTTACCTGGAATCAGGAAGAGCAAAATGCAAATGTTACTCACTGCATCTGAGCTAGGCAACAGCAAGAAATGCAAAAGAAAGCAATGAGAAAATTAAAGAAACAATATGCTTCATTGCCTTTCACAGGAGGTCAGTGGGAAAGGCAGAGGCTGATCTGCAGCAGAGTCTCCTGCTGGGACATTGGCTCTTTGGGTGCCTGTGCTCCTGGGCAGTGTACCTGAAGTGGGAGAAGAAGCATCATTTGGGACCTGGTGGTACCCAGGATGTTCTACTACCACCAGGTACCAGAGGTCCTGAGGACTCCCAAGGTCTGCAGGGAGTTGGGCACAGGCCCCTGTCTGTGTCCCGAGGTTGGTGGTTCTGACCTGAATCCTGTCCGCTGCGCGACTGGGGCAGTGACTTTGCTCTAGCAGCTGCCACACACCAGCACCCACCACAGACTGTCTGCAGGCCACCACGTGCCTGGGTGCGTGAAGAGCAGCGAGTCTGAGCTTGCCACTGGGGACAGAGAGCTCCAACGTCACATGCCACTATTGAAAATGCCACTGATTTATCCAAAAGGCAGATTTTGCAGCAAAAGGTGCAGCCTCCGCCTCCAGGAGCGCCCAGGCTGAGCAGCAGCACAGTGATACGCTGTGCCTGCAGGCTAGTGCCAACCTGCAGGCTAGTGCCGACCGTGCTGCTTCTCCTGGATGGGAGCCCCAGAGATTTCCTGCACCTGCTTAGCATTCAGCAGCAGCATAGACTGCCCGGGCACGGTGTGGTGCTGCAGTTGGGCTGGGCAGGTGTGAGTGCCCGGGCCGGCACACAGCCTGTGCAGCCCTGGGGGAGCCACACGCACCGCGCTGGGCCTGCGGCCACCGCAGGGACAGGTACTGGCTGCCGCAGGGACAGCTTCAGCAGCGGGAAAGGAGTCCCTTGAGGCTGAAGAAATGCCAGGTGTTTCCAGGCTAAACTTGTCCTCTTGCAGAGAGGGATGTTCCAGTGCTGCCTGCCTGGGTGCTGCTGAGCTTGGGGCACTGGGGTGTCTGCCTGTCTCGTGGGCAGGGGCAGGCAGAGCAAATGCGGTGTCCCTTTAGCTGATGTGCCACCCTGTGACACAAGCCCAGGGAGATGGACACTTTTCTCTGAGGTGGCAGCCCTCACCCGGGAACAGGGAAGCCAGCCCACAGGTTTTGGAAGCCGTCTGAAGAGGTCATTAAAGGAGTAATTAACTGCTGTTAGCCATGGGGTTTTTAGGGGGTACAGGGACACAGGGCTTTGTCCACCTCAGTAGATTAGTCTCAGCTGCTGATGTAGCAGCTCTTTGCTTGTTGTGGCCATCTTTACGTTTGCACATCTCAGATGTGCCTGATTCTGGGGAGGTTGGTGTGTCTCCAAGGGTTAGCTGTGACCTCCTTACAAGCCAGTGGCTTTGATGGGGCCCCGGAGCTCACAGAATAGTCTCCCCAGGCTGCTGTGGACATTTGTCTCAGCACAAGGTGAGTGAAGGATCCCTCAGCTTCTTTCTGCCGTGCATCCTCCCATGCAAAGGGCTTGACCACACAGGACCGAGTCCAGGTTGCAGGGGAAGCTCTCATCACCACCAAGTTTCTCTGTCTGACCTCCATCCAGGCTCTCCAGATGGAAGTCAGCAGGAACTGAGGACCAGGAGCCTCAGTTCTCCTGTCCCTCTTTGATGACACATTTATAAAGCAAGGTGGAAGGCTACATTTGTCTAGAAGCTTTCCAGAAGCTGTACTACAGATTTTATAGTGGACGCACAAGACTGTTTCCAAATCTTAGACTCCGAGATCCGTAAACCCCTGTCAGATGCACATCAGCAGACAGTTCTGGTTTTACTGCATCCTTTTTTGCTAGAAGCAAATTTCAAGATGGATTGCTCATGCTGATATTTTATTATATAAAAATATCATGCTGATATTTTTATGCAATAACTCCAGGGTTATTGCACTGGAGTCATTGGCATGAACAGACCATGTTCTGACCATAGTGAGGGGTCGCACCCAGCCTGGGCATGCTGCTCCTGGCAGTCAGGACAGCACAAGCATCCTCTCCACATACATGCCACACGTGGGACTGGAGAGTTTCAATCTGTCATTTCAGACCAGAGTTAGAGCATCACGGTGCTGTTGGGCTGCTCAGCCTCTGCTCTTTGTCTGCCTCTGAGGGTTCAGATGTTGACAGAAGGCTTAATGAGAGCTGTGAGGCTTGTACATGTGCTCCAGTAAAAAAGCCCTGCATCTGCAAACCAGATACCATGCAGAATCATCTTGCAGGGCTGGAGACCCACATGGCCTCTGGTCCGGGGTTTGGAGTGGGATTTGAGGAGCAAATGCCAGGGGTCATATAAAATCACATCCTTTGGACCAAAACTTAATGTGTCTGTCTGTCCCCCAGAACAAACCCCCTTAAGTTGATTTTGGAACGTCACAAAAGTGATTTTGATTTTGCAAAGCTTTGCACTGCCTAAAGTAAAGATCAATTGCTTTGGGAAATGCTTTGGCTGAACTTGTTTCTGCCTGCATCACCCATCTCACGCCCTAGAAGAGGATATCCTCTAATACTGAGCATCCGAAGGCTGGAGCTGTGAGAAGCATGCTCCAAAGCTGTGCTCAGAGGTGGGGGTGTGATATCTGTGGGACCATGCCCAGCGCAAGGCGCAGGGAGAACTGCCTGGGGCCCACCACCCAGCGAGGCTTGGCCAGGGCTGTACAGACAGGCCACAGGAAAATTAACCAGCCCAGAGCAGATGTGTACTAGATCCCTGCACTGATGTCCCTCCCTGTGTACAAGTCCATCGACTGCAGCCATGGACCCTCTTGAGCAGCTGGGGAGTGGGGCCCATGTCAGAGAGCTGGGAAGCAGAGATGGAGGCTGAGGAGTCACACAGGCAGTAAAGGCATCAGTTATGTTTACAAAGGTCTTTTGGGAGGATTTTGCTTGGGAGCACTTGATGGTGGGCAGTGACAGCCAAGCGACCTGGGCAAGGGGGACATGCAGGTCCAGCCCCAGCAGGTCCCGCTGTGAATGGGGGTGTCAGCCCCTGCTGTGCTGCGCTGCGTATTGGGTGAGGAGCAAAGCTCAATTGCCAAGTGCCTCTGGCAAGGCAGCAAACCACAGAGGGGCTGGAGCTGCCCCATGATCTGCCAGCCACATGTGGGGACAGTGGGTAGGGAACCTCCCTTCTGCCAGCTGCGGCCGTGGTCAGGTCCCAGGGAGTTTCTCGATGCCACAGCACCAAGTCCCCTCCTGGCTGTTGAAGCACACCTGTGCCCCTGTGAAATACAGAGCCAGCGGGCAGCCAGAGGCGGAAGGAACAGACCTTTAAAGACCCCGTGCAGCCTGTAAGCAAGCATGAGTAATTAACCAGTCTTAGCACTGAGGCAGAATTCAGAATCTTAAAGACCCGTGTGACCGGTGGTCAGGTTAAAGCAGGTTGACTTTCCAGTGCACTGTCTGAAGAGCAGCTCTGAACCCATGTGAGATGCTTGGCTGCCTCTGCTCAGTCCCGTGGGCATCGCAGGACCCCCCGACTCCAGGAGTCACCTGGGGCTGACCCTTGTTTAAACTCCCATATGTTGGGCACCTTTCGCTGGAGCTACCAGCAAGGAGGTGGTAGGCTCCTCCACAGGCAGTTGAAGTGGTGGCTGAACCACATGTGGGATTGGAGATGCCCCAGCCCAGATGCCCCTTGGCCCCGGCTTTGCTTGTCACCTGCAGTGTTACTCTCCTCATGCTCCTGGTCGCTGGGCTGCCACAGGAGCAATCAACCTCCAGCCCATGCAGGGGACCCCAGGGATCCCACAGCCTGGTGTTTCCTTAGCCTTGGTCTAGGGAGTCTGTAAGGCAGGCTTCGTCTGGAAACTCCCCGTTCAAGGACAGAGGTTTCGTTGGATGTGGTTATTTGAGGAAATTCCCCTGCCCTCAGGAGCTTCTATCAGATAAATTACATGATTGCTGTTGTAAATTTTCCTCTGGGATTATTAAGTGGTTTCCTGGGCTTTGCTGCTGCAGATGATTGATGGCAGAGGAGATGGGGTGCTCCCAGGAATTAGGAATTTCCTGGCCGGTCCCCTGGGCCACTGGGGTTCCCTGGCACTGAGCTGCTGTGCATGGGGCTGTCTCTTGCCCTGGCCCTGCGGTGAGCTCTCTGCTTTGTCGTTGCTGTAAACCTGGGGACCATCCAACACTGTGCCCTGCTCATGGGGTGAGTGTAAGCTTGCGATGGATCAGGCAGCGAAGACCCGGGAGCCTCCTTCCCCACAAGGCCCCATGCGCCCCAAGGGAGGGTGTCCCACGAGGCACGAGGCTGTCCCCGGGATGCAGTATCACAGCCCATCTTATCCCACAGAGATGTACAGGGCACAAATTACACACCAAGCTTCGTGTCTATGGAGAACTTCGCCTTAATCTTCTGCTGCTCTTCTGTGGTTGCACTCCCAGGCTGGGGAGAAAAGGACTGAGTAGCCAGCCGTGATGTGCTGCATCCTTCTGCCCCGCGCCTGCATTGGCACCCACCACCCTCACCATGTGGACTCCATGTGTCTCCACTGCAGCATGTGATGGTGGCAGGAGCCGTCATCTTCATCTGGTCAAAACTAGCCCCAGGGCCACCCTGTGGACAGCAGCTTAGGCTGGGAGGGGATAGATTTGCCAACAGCAGTTTCCCAGTGCTCTCAGACAAATCCCTGGGACTTACTTTCTGCTCAAGTTTCATGGCTCCTGTTGCTTCAGAGCTGCCAGCTCACAGGTGCTTCTAATCACTCCTCCAATTAACAAGAGTGAAAGGTGCTTAACATGCTGCTCATCGTTAGTCAGGTCCCTGAACATCCATCACCTGCCTCCCGCATGAGCTCTGCTCATCCTGTGCGTGAAACTAAAGCAGAGCCGCCAGCCGTGACCACCCCTGGACGGATGCAATGGACAGTGTCACGTATTCAAATTACACAGCCCTCAACCCTTTAAATACTGTTTCTCTCCTATTTTCCTATCGCTGACTCTGTTTGATTTTGCTTCCAGGCATATTTCCTCACTAGTCTCCTCTTTCCCCAGGCTCCTGTTGAGCACCTAACATGACATGGTATCTGCTGCCCACATGAGCTGCTTTGTTTACCCCAGAAGTTCATTCCTGTGACTTCTCCAGCCCTGGCTTCACTGTCAGTTCCTAGGGAAAGCTGGTTTGATATCCAGCCCCCAGCACCTCACTGTGTGGCTCTGTGGGATGATGCTGGTGTTGCCCCCATGGTCCCTACAGATCCTTTCATCCCTTTGGGTCTCAAGGGATTATTCTCAGGGCTTGCCCAGTTGTTCTACCTTTCCTGCTTCACAGGCCAGGAAGCCAGCCAGGCGCATGCTTTAATGGTTTTCCATATGCTTGTACCCAGAAAAGGTATAATCCTAGAAATGAGGGAACCTTTGAGATGATCTAATGCCACGCTGCCTGGGAGCCAGCTCTCCCAGAAACCTTGGGCAATGGAGACTCCAGCCTCTCTCCGTTCATGACTGGGAAGGTTTTTCCCAGTGTCTACCTTGAATTTCCCTGTGATAATTTAAGCCTGCTTCTCCTTGTGTTATCCAGCATGGGCAGATTAATCCTTTCCTCGTTGCAGGAATCATTTACATTCCTGCAGACTGCTGCTGCAGCCCCTTCTGCTCTCTCCTACCAATTAAGCAGTCCCACGTCTTGCTGGTTTTTCTTGCTGGTCATGTTTTCCAGGTCTCTGACATCCTTCCCTGGATTGTCTCCAACTGGCCCAAAGGGCAATGTCCAGACGTAGCTGCCTTCTCCGGTCGCCGCTCCCAGTGCTGTGGAGAAAGGCAGAGCTGTCTGCAGCAGCTCCCGAAGATGTTCCCAGTTCTGTGTACCAGCATTATGTTTGCCCCTTTTTAGCTGTTATCCCCATCATATTATTAGACTGTCACATCCTTCCCCCTAGAACTACTCGCTTCTTGCTCCCCTTTTCTTGTTTATATAATGGCCTGGTTGTGCTGGGATGCTGCCAGCGCTGGGCTGTGCTGTGTGGTCTCCTGCTCCCCAAGTCTGTTTATCTAATTTGGGTGGCATGGATGGAGAATTTGGAGTTAGGAATCTTATTCCCAACATAATTCCCACTCTTTCTATCTTCCTATTTTGCCTGCAAGTCCTATATCCCATTATCCCATCTGCTGGCAGCTGCAGCCCAGAGGCGGTTATCCAAGCTGGGGCCAGCACTCGTTTTATAGCAGGGTTAGGCTGAATATGAGCTGCAACTTGCTTCTGAGCTTCTTTTATGACTCTGTGTCAAAAGCCTTACAAACATCAAGATATACACACTGTCAAAGGAGAAAATCAGATTGGGTTTGCCACAGTTTGCCCATGATCAGCAGCCACTCCTCTGCACATTGTCCTGCAGGGTCCTGGGGCTGCTTCACTGCTTGTCCTGGTGTTTCCCAGGGGACTGAAGATGTGCTGAGCACCCTGTGGTTTCCTCTTCTTTTTAAACAGCCACACAGTTTTAAAGAGCCACAGTTCTTCTGCTGCCTCAGCCCCCCCCCCCCCCCCCCCGATTTTGGTTACACCCCTCCTGCTTTGGGCTCTCCTGCTGGCAGCTCTGCCTGCACCTGCAGAGAGGGCTGCCAGACCTGGCCTGCCTGCGCCATCTGGTCTCTCCAAGCTCCCCACCCCTCTTCCTGGCAGAGCCGTTGCCCTTTCACTGGTGCTAATTGCACACCCCCGCTGATCCGGGCTGATGCACGGAGGCAGTGAATGCCCCGGGGACTGCAGTATCCCTGTCAAGGTCTTCCCCTTCCCACCCTGCAGCATCAGCCCCAGCTTTTCCTCTCCCCTTCCTCCCCTTGTGCTCTCATTGCCTTGCTTGCTGAATCCTTTTTCTTTTTGCTTTGGCCACCTTGATTTTGCATTCCAAGCTGATGCATTTACATTCAGACCTGCCCACCTGCTTCCCCACCGCTCCCCAGCCAGTTGGCCCAAGGCTCGTCATTTGGAGAGAGCATGGGATGCTCTCCATCCTGCCATGGCCTTTGGCACGGCCTTGGCGTGGTGATCCACAGCCTTTTTGCAGCCAGGCTGGTGAGATGCAGATGGCATAAATGGCCAATAATGGGGGGGTGGGAGAGGGCTGGAGCACAGGACTCTTGGGGTGCACAGGGACGGGACCAGACCCAGCAGGTTAGGGGAACTTGATATAAGGACAAGCCTTTCCCCACGAGGGTGGTCAGCCCCTGGTGCAGGGCTCACAGAGGTTTGGCCTCTCTGGTTTTGCAGATATTTGAACCCTGCCTGAACAAAGTCCCAAGCACCCTGGTCTAACTGGCCCTGCTCAGAGTAGCGTGTAGGCCAGGCATCCCCTCAGGACCCCATTCTTGGTCCCAAGGTCCTTTGCTCTTTCCCTCTGCAAGACAAGAAGCTCCTTCATGTCTCACATGCATTCATCCCACTTATTTCCCCCTGCCCTCTGCATCCATGCCGCCGAGGTTAGACACAAAGCCAGAGCTTTTCTCTTCTACTTGCCTCCTCCTGAAAAAAAATCACTTTTAATGCCTTGGGAGAGTTTGCTGTCTCTGCTGTCTGTCTCTGTCTCTGCTGTCCGTCTCTGTCTCTGCTGCCCTGATTCCACATTTTGGCCGCTCGGGTAGGGACACTCTCCACCACCACGATGTCCCAGGCTTTGGGAAGTCTGACAATTGCTCACCAAAAGCCCCTCGGTATGTGGTGCAGCCGCAGCGGCAGGATGGCAGCCAGGTTCTCCCTGGATTGCAAACCAAATGTATCCAGCCTTAATGTACAAAACAACACATTCCTCCTTAATCCCCTGCCTGCCTTTCCAGAACAAGCTGCATCCTTCCATATTAATATTCTAGTCACGTGGCTGAGCCCATCAAGCCTTTGTTATGCCAATTAAATCATAATCTTGATCATGCATTAAGACTTCCAGCTCCTTTTGTTTATCCCTCCCATGCACCCTGCCAGGGCAGGCACGTGGTGGGCTGACCCCCCTGTCCTCCTCCGTGCCCAAGGGCTGCGCTGGAAATGCCACCTCTTGGGTCACCTGTGGCTCCTTCGAGCTGCGGATGTGGGGCTGCAAACCCATCAAGCACCAGAGCTGGAGCCAGGCCAGTGCCAGAGGAGTCAGGCAGCGCTGGGGCTGGGGAGGCTGGTACCCCTTCTCCTTCCATCACCAGTGTCGGGTGGAGTGAGGGTGAGCAGTGAGCACCTGAGCTGGGCTCTGAACACCATGCAGCTCCCCAGAGCAGCCCCCAGCGCTGCTGGGGCAGCTGTCGGGCAGGAGGGACGCTGCTGGGGGCTGCCTGTCCCTGCGCAGCGGGGCCAGCAGGAGGGATGGGCTCCCCCAGGCCCCTTTGTGCTGGCTGCAGAGTCACCAGTGGTGCAAGAAAGGGCTCTGTGTGTGTGTGCATGTGCATATAAGTGTGCATGACAAGAGCATCCATCTCGGTCTGCAGCAGACTCCCAGCACCACATCAGAGCCAGGAAAAGCTGGGTTTGGGATACTCCAGCTGGAGGCAATACTTGGGCATTTTAAGTATCTGCTGTAAGTCCAAGCTCTGGACGTGCTTCCCTGGGGTGTGAGCCCTCTCCCAGAGCTTCGTGCTTGGTCGTCAACACCAGCTTGGAAAAATGAGCCCACCAGCCCTTTCCCGGAGCAGCCCCAGGCGGTGGGATGCTCTGGATGCTCCCTGCCTGCATCATCCTGCAGATTGGAAGCAGGGCCCCGCTCAGAGCAGCCAAGTCTTCCTTACCCAGAGGCAAACCATCTCGCAGCAGAGCCCAGGGAAATCAATAGTGTGAAGGAAAATTAGCTCATTAAACAGCCATCAATGCAAATGCAAGGAGCTCTGATATCCTCCTGCTGCGTCCGCACGATTATTTGCTGGATCTGTCTGGAGGAATCCCAGGTGCTGGGCAGGCAGCAGCAGGGGACATATTTTTCTGGACTCCCTGGTGTTCCCGGCACCCCTGCGGGCGCTGGGCATCCCCAGGCTGGCAGGAGGAGAATGGACCGGCTTTTGGGAACCACTCAGCTGGAGCGGGATGTGCCAACCAGCCCTTCCAGTCCTGCTGGCACAGCAGTGCCTTCCCAGCACGGGGACACCCCCCTCATCCCCCTGCCCCGGCTGCCGACACCTCCCTTTTGTCCCAGCACCTTGCAGGAAATTAAAAACCTGTTGGGAGATGCTGGCCCTTCAGTAGAAGAGCCACGGTCCCCGCTCACCACCCCAGGCCAGCCTGTTTCCGCAGCTTTCCAGGGAGTTGTTTGTTGTTTTTTTTCCTGTGATCCCAGGGGACATGAGCTGGGAGTGACCCAGTGTGGTGGCCTGGCCACAGGGGACCAACAGCATCCAGAGCTGCAGAAGCGGAGCCTGCGCCGGGCTCTTCACTGTGCAGTGGGGGAACAAGGGACAATGGGCAGACACTGCGACAAGAGAGGCTCAGGGTGGCACTGGAGACCTCCAGAGGTCCCAAGAGTTGTCCTGCGATCCTCTGAACCAGGGTCTCTGCTGAAGACAAACAGGGAAGAAAATAATAGGGGAATTTTTTAAGGTCACATATTTTAGGGCAGCAATGCCGTACTGGAGCCAAATGCCATGAGATGGGGAAGTTACTTCTCTGAAAGCAATTTTCCTTTTCCTTGGCACGATGAAATAATTTATTCCTTTTGGAGATATCATACCAATTCTTAGGGAATTAAAGCAATTTGTTTCTTTATCGTTTTTGTTACAAACTCTGGTGAACCAGCACAATAACTTAGCAGAAATTAATGGTACTGAAAATTTCCAGTTCTCCACACGGGCAGAGGGATGAGCTGTAAATCTCCGTCCACGCACCCCTCACCTGCCTAAATGCTGCCTTTCATGCAGCTGCCTGTCCCCACCGTCGGGTGAGGGACTGGTTTGGTGCCTGCAGTCACCAATGCCCGTTCTGGTGCGGGACCTGGCAGGTCCCACCGCAGGCAACGCGCTGGAATGGCATCCCAGGACCCCTCAGGCGCCCCTGTGCAGTCCTGGCAGGTGCTTGGCATGGCCCTGGGGCATCAGATCTGTGTTACTGGTGGGGAAACCAAGTCAGGGAGCAGCCGAGCCAGCATGTCCTGCCCAACGCGCCTGTCGAGGGGCCGAGGCTGCCGGCAGCATCTCCTTCCCCCTGCCAGACGGGGCTCTGCAGTGTAGGGCTTGGAAAAACGAGCCCCCCCAGCCCCATGCTCTGTGCTGGGGGCACACTGGCACGGCCACACTGAGGGCACGGCCATACCGAGGGCTCATTAAGCACCAGCCACTGAAGAGAAAAAAAGCTCAGAGCCACGAGGGTGTCAATTAACACCAATTCATTACTGAGTCTGATGCTGGCACGAAGGAAGGGCCTTACTCACCCCACTTTGTCCCTGTTGTGGGACTTCCCACGGGGGGGACAGCGGTGTGATGCCATCGCTGGCAGCACTGTCCCAGAGAAGGGAGGGCTGGAGGACAGGATTTATTCTGGCCCAAAGCAGGTAGGTTGTGGGGGAGGAGGAAATGAGGGACAGGGCAAGGCAAAAGCAAACAAGAAAAACTTCAGACGTATTTTTTGGGCAAAAGTACAGGTTTCCAGCAGGACAGGTCAGGCAGGTGGGAAGGAATAGGGGCATGAGGAGCCACCTCCAGCAAGTTTCCAGCAAAGACAAACTCCAGGGGAGCAGGAGTGGGGCTAGGGGTGCGAGTGTGCTTTGGGGAACCCCTGATGCCCTTTCAGGCAGAGGGACCTTGAAGGAGGCTGCAAACCTCAGTCCACGGTTGCAGCACAGGCAGGACCTCACCACGCAACACCATGCAGGGAGGTGGCCGCTTTCCCCTCTGTCTTTGCAGTGTCCCCTGGAGCCATCACTCTGCCCCACCGCTCACCAAAGGTGACCCTGTGTTCCCTGTCCCCCTGATCCTAGGTGACTCTGGCTCCTGCTATGCAGGAGGGGGCTGATGTGTGGCACCCAGTGAGCCAAAAGTAGCTCATCAGCTGCTGTCCCTTCCAAACACTGATGGCTTTTACAGCCATTGTCTGGCTGCAGGATGGGGCTCGTGCTGAGAGCATCATGCTGGTGCACCTCAGTAGCTTGCAGCAACTGCTCCCCTGGCACTATCCCTGTGAGCACCATCCCCTGTGTGCACCATCCTTGTGTGATCATGGCCTATGGCAGCTCAGAGGTGGCCACATGCTGTGGCAGTTTATTGCCATCTGAGCTGCCATGAGGAGATTGTGCAAGAGGAGGTGCACAGCTAGACTGGCAGCTCCTCTGCTTTCCTTCTCTGGGGCTCCTGGAAGCCGTTGGTTTGTAACACAAAGGGCTGGGCTGGGCCATAGGTGTGGGCCACCCATGATCTCTGTCTCCCTGGAGGGGAGACACTAATAGACAAAGTCCCAAGTCGGCAGCAGAGTGTCTGCATCGGGTGGTGAGTTGATCTTTGCTAAGCCTGGGGTGACTTTCTGCACCTCTTGTTGCACCCTGCTCCTCAGGGAGACCTCCAGGCTGCCCAAGGTTCAGCCTGGACCAGCCCCTCCAAGATGTCTTCTGCTCCGACATGGCTCAGTGCCCTCATTCCTACTGCCACAAAACCGCACTTGGGTCAATGTTGCTTTTCCACATACATAAACCCCCAGTTTGGGGTTCATTGCTGGAAATCTTGAAGCTAAACATCCTAAAATGCTTCAGCCAAAACGAATCTGTGTCCAGGGGTGCCCAGCAGCAGCAGCATGTCCTCCTAATTAGAGGCAGTAATTAGGGTGTTCCTCTCTGCCCCGTGCTGTGGGAGACTAGAGCGAGGGCTCATGGCCTCTCGTGTTGCCTCCCCATTCCCTCCTGCATCCCCAGGAGCAGGAGAAGGTTGGGACCGTGGTGCTGCCAGTGCTGCCCAACTCCTGGTGCTGAGCTGCCTGCACTGCCCACCCACGCCTGATCCCCAGCCTGTCCAGGGGAGGTTTTGCTTCTGCTGAGAGGTCCCAGGTAAAGTCAAATAAAACCCCCAGTGAGTCCTTCCCCTGCCTCCCTGCCAGCGGGGCTGGGGCTCCCTCCCCACCGTGGGCAGGCTGGCACTGCCTGTGGCCTTGGCACTGGCTGCCTGTCACAGAGCTGGGGACATGCAGCTTCTTCAAACCCCATCCGCAGAGGCAGTCAGGGCATCCCTGCCACGCGGCAAGGGGGTATCAGCACGGAGCAGCTCCCAGGACATCCAGCACCCACCAGTCCTGGGGCAGCCTGGCACCAGCCACCCCTCTGTGTCCCCTCTGGCTCCCCAGTGAGGTCCCCACCATGGGGGAGTCCCAGGCATGGCAGCGCTCTGCTCCGGCCTCCCCTCTCGGTGATCAGCAGCAATAAGTATTACTTAGCATCTGAATGGCTAAGCAACTGCTTAGGAAGTGAATTGCTACTTAATTACACAAAATTACAAAGAAATTTATTTTCAGAGTGATAGCAAGTCTGGGCTGATGTGAAGTCCTAACAACGAGATCCGTGTCCCTGGGAAAGGGAGCTGCTGCCATGCCCGGGTTTGTGCCGGCACCAGGACACAGTTCAGCACAGCTTTGCTGCGACAGGTTTCCGCAGAATAAAGATGGGGTTGCAAATGGCCACACTGGGGTCTCGCTGGCGTCCTCGGTCTCGCCAGGAACACATAAGGGATGGATGTGCATCATGGCTCCGGACCAAATAACAAATCCTATCCCCAGCGCAAACCAGCCTGTAATTATCGTTGGTGTTTCAGAAACAGCAGCACCAACTATTTCTGTGGATGTGAAATTTAAGGCAGAAAAGCTCCGGTATTCCCAAAGTAAAAAGGCTGCTGGTGGGCGACGTGCACTGGCAGCCCAGAAAGCCCCCCACATCTTGGGCTGCATCCCCAGCAGCGTGGCCAGAGGGTGTGGGGTGCGTGTGTGAATTCTGCCCCTCTGCTCTGCTCTGGGGAGACCACCCTGCAGTGCTGCCTCCAGCTCCGGGGCCACCAACAGCAGGACATGGACCTGTTGGAGCGGGGCCAGAGGAGGGCACGGAGACGCCGTGAGGGCTGGAGCCCCTCTGCTGGGAGGGGGGGCTGAGAGAGCTGGGGGTTGTCGTGGTTTGGGCCCAGACCGCCACAGAGAACCAGGTGGCAGCCGCTCGCACAGCTCGAGCCCCCACCGCCACCGCGGCCGGAGGGGAAAATGGGAAGAAAAAGGCAACACTCGTGGGTTGAGACAAAGGCAATTTAACAGAACAGCAAAGGGGGCAAGAAACAACAACAATAACACCGACAGAGGAGTATACAACCACGAGTACGATACCGCCACTCGCCGACCGGACCGGGACGCCCCCCGACCGCTCTGCTCCCCCCGGGGGGACTTCCTGTCCCTCCCCTTCCCCGGCTAGCTCCGGCTACCCCCTGGGCATGGCTCACATGGGATGGAATACCTGTATCCCTGCTAGGTCCTGGGGAGAATTAACCCTATCCCCGCCAGACCCAGG
>KZ505847.1:236636-301694 GCA_002844005.1 Limosa lapponica baueri
CTGTGAGGGTGGTGAGACCCTGGCCCAGGTTGCCCAGAGAAGCTGTGGCTGCCCCATCCCTGGAGGGGTTCAAGACCAGGTTGGATGGGGCTTTGAGCAGCCTGTTGTGGTGGGAGGTGTCCCTGCCCAGGGCAGGGGGTTGGAACTAGATGGTCTTTAAGGTCCCTTCCAACCCAAACCAGTCTGTGATTCTATGATCCCTATGACCAGTCATCAAATCCTCTTCATCCCTCTGGGTTGTTATAGGGCCATGAAAAGCTACCTACCCAGAGAGCTGTTTCACCCACCCTAAATTCCCCACTGGTATAAATTATAGCTGTGATTTATGGGCAAAAGGCTGGGGTAAGTGAAATGCATTCCCTGCCCATACTGGGGAAGGGACCCAGGTGCCAAAGCCGAGGCTGGGAGTGGCAAAACCCCCCCAACAGCTGCTACCTGGGGCCAGCGGTAACCTGGAAATAGGCTCCAGGAGCTGTTGGCATGGCTTGCTCCAGGGCAAGGCAGAAGGCAACAGCAGGGCAGGTGGGACCCTGACAGCCCCAGGGTGAGCATTGGCTCTGCCAGAAGCCACTTCTCAAAGGCAGAAAGCATTTTCCCAGCTGTTGGTGAGGACCTCACCCTGGGCCTGTGGAGAGGGGACCTGGCTGGACACTGGTGACAGAGGGGATGAGGCAAAATAAAACTGGGGGCAGAAAATCTAGCAGGAGCCTCACAGGGGTTCTGGGGAGCAATGGGGGGAGGGTGGGGGTAGTTCTCATCCCATGCTGGCTCCTGCCAACCAGCTGGCTTTCGGAGCAGGAGATTTCCGATGGAAGCAGGGGGACGCGAGGGTCCCTGCCGCAGTGGTCCTTCTGCCCCGGAGCACCAACGGTGTCCGACCGGAAGGGTTTCCGCCCAGCACCCTGCATGGCGCTGGCCCTGTGCCCACCCAACTGCTCCCAGACTCCCACAAGGTACCAGGGGCTGCCCCTGGTCCCTCTGAGATGGCCAGACCAGAGCCTGGGGTCACGGGACACGTCCTGAGCAAGGAGAGCCCCTGGGGAAGAGGAGTCTGAGGGGCTGCACCCCTGCCTTCCCTCTCCCCCCGGCCTGGAAGCCCCCAGACCTTCAGCAGGAGCTCTTGGTGCTCCTGGCACTCCTGCCATCTCTGAGACCCTCCTGCCTGCTGGCCGCCACCGCTGTTAAAATAAATCAACAAAATAAATGTAATTTGGACCATAACTATATTTTCTTAATCTGAAAGGAAGAGTCCTGCAGTCAATAAGCAGCAGAGTCCCCAAGGGCTCTTACTGCTGAGGAAGAATCAAGCCATCGCTATGCTAACAAGTATATTAGCTAATGAAAACAGTATTTAAAATAATCACAATATTTCTTTATTTGCATGTAAAGATGACATAATAAAAGATAATTAGCAGCATGTGAAGCAGTTTTACTAGTCAATTTCCTCAGTTTAGCTAATTAATTATCTTAGTAAAATGCATCATTATGGCTAATTTTAGAAAATCTAGCAGCTGCAAGGTCATAGTGGGAACAATTTCAATTTGTAATTGGAAGAAACATGAAAGTGAGTCAGATAATCTTCTATTAGATAATAATAATGAATCACACGGCACATATATTAAGTACTTTAAGAGGCAGAAAATGCAATGAATCATTTAATAATGTCATCAAAAGTTCTTCCATCACAGGCTATTGGGGGACAGCGAGGACCCTTGTCCCTGTGTGAGAGGACACACATCCCAGTACCAGCCTGGGGAAGCCCCCATCAGCGTGTGGGGCTGGAGCGCTATGGCCCCTGGGCCAGGAGGATGCCGTGGCCCCGCAGGCACCCCCCGCTGTTGCTGGGTTCTGCCCTGCTGCAGGGGGCAGCAGCCTGTTTCCCCAGAGCTGGCGACAGCAATGCACCCTGGCTCTGGGGGCAGCCCAGCAAGCCTTTCCCTTGCTGCTAGGATGAACTGGTCCATCTCTGCCTTTCCCAGTAAAACCTTCGTAAGAGAAGCTGGCATGGGCCCCAGAGCCGTGGTGCATCACCTCTTCCCATCACCCCCGTCTGGGTCAAGGGCAGAGCTGGGCTCCCGTGTGCGGGGGTGGGGGGTGTTTTGACACAGTGTATATAATAAAGCAGACGATGTCGCTGATCTCGCAGGAAGAAGAAAGCAGGTTTAAACCCTCTGTGCATCCAGGTGAGCCTCCCCTCAGACACCGCCGTGCCCCGGGTGCTGCCCGCAGCTTCTGGAGCAGCTGGGAATGAGGGGTTTCCCCCAGAGCAGCACACAAAGACACGCCATCACCCAAGCTGACAGCCAGGGCTGGGACCCCCAGGATGCTCCTGGTTGCTGTGGCAACACGCTGCCCTCCTCCATGATGCTGTGATGGGGCCTGTTGTCATGGCGATGACTCAACCCACAGCCTTGTGATGCCCCAGTGGCCCTCACAGCCCCAGGATGCCCTGCCAATGTGGCCCGTGGACACCCCGGTATCCCTGGCACAGCCCAGGGACACCTCAGCGGCACTGATGTGGCCCAGGGACACTCTGGTGGCATCGACATGGTCCAGGGATGCTCTGGCAGCATCAGCATAGCCCAGGGACACCCCATCAGCAACTGCCTGGCCTGGGGACACCCCCAGCACCTGTACTGCCTGGGGGACACCCACCAGCACCCACCACCCAACTGGGTGTGCTGGAGGATGCCTGCAGCCATGGCTCAGCCAAGCTCCACCTTCAGCCTCCTACCCCCTCCTCCTGACAGATGCATGTTCACCACCAGCATCCAAATAATATTTTCTCGGCTTAAAGCAGTAATTAAATTGCATTTCACCCTGGAAAATTATTTGTAATGCAATTTTGCTCCATTTGGTGGCCAGAATTCCCCATGTTGTTGCGAGAAAAACAGGTGTATGGGGCATCAGTGTGGGTGTTTCTTCCTCTGGCAAGTGTATAGGAATTGAGCTGACAAAGAGGATGGTGAAGGGTGTTGGGGACGAGATGTCTCTGCTGCATCCCCCATGGCAAAGTTCCCGGCCCCTCTGCTTGCCCGGGCTGGGCAGGACACAGGGCACGGGATGGCTGCGGGATGCTGCATGCCCCACAGAGCAGCTCCCCTCAATTAACAGTGAATTACAAATTAATTCTGATTCCTGGCTGTGGCAGAGGGTGAGACTGATTGTCCCTGGGCTGCTCCACACTGTGGTCGTTCCTGACTCCAACCCTGAATTTGTTACTCCTGTTTTTACAGCAATAGCCTGCATGGTGCCACCAAAATGCTGCCCTGGCACAGGACAGCAATGCCCCGGCTGTTCACTGCCTCGGGATCAAACCCTGTCACTGCACGGGAGGAGCTTTAGTAAAAGAATGGCCACCCAAAGAGCTGCTGCCGAGGACACCAGGTAGCGGAGAACCCACTTGAGTTGCCCTTGAGCTTCAGGGCTTGCTTGAAGCTGAAGTCTGGTCACCACCACACACACAGCCCCCCGCACAAAACACCTCCCATTTCCATGGGCTCTGATGATGAAAAGGCACTTCCAACTTGAGACCCTTAATTGATATTTCCAGGCTCCTGAACAGCTCAGCAGTGTCTGATCCCTCCCCAACACCCCTCCTCCGAAGGGCCTTGGGCTGGGAGGGAGCCTTCAGCCCTCCGGCCAGCCCCTGGTCCATCCCTCAGAGCTGCCATGCAGGAAGGGGCTGAGGAACTGGGGGTGTCATCCCGCTCCCACCAGCAGCACTGGGGCCAGCAGTGATGGCAGAGCTGCAGCTCCCAGCAGGAGGGTCCAGGGGCTGCTGGAACTCAGTGTCAGACTCCGAAGCTGCACTCACCAGCACAGCTTAGGGTGGGGAGATGCAGCTAACACTCAGCCCAAGGCTACCAGCAGATTTATCAATAAAACTGGGGAAAAAAAGAGTGGGCTGGCAGTAGCTTGGGGTGAGAAGCCCTGGTGCAGGACGAGTCCGTGGCACCCAAGGGGCAGCGCATGGCAGGAGGGATTTGGGCCATCGGGTGACCTGCCAGCAGACCACCTGCACCTCAGCACAGCCAAGTACAAATTCATTTATGCAGGAAAAAAAGAGCTTTCCCACTTTGGGCTGAAAACCTGCGTTATGAGAACTGCAGCAAAGGAAAGGATTTTTGAGGAGGAGCAGACATGGGCTGAAGAGCAGTTCCCCGCACGGCTGAAGCACGGCCAGAAACTGCAGTCTGCAAAATAAACACTGGGGAAAAGCCAGTGGGAAAGCAATGGGAAGAAGGCTGTAGTGAATGAAATGCCCACAGCCATGGGCAAGACGCGTTGCAAGGACAGCCCGTTTCCCAGCCCCTGGGAGAGGGACGGACTGCTCTGTCCAGTGCCTTTTTGCCTCCTTTGTAGGGAAAAAGAAAGCATCAGGCCTCCAAAGCCAATCCCAGAAAGCCCTCTCTGCTACTGGCCCTATGCTTTGGGACTTCACAGAAAGATATTTATCATTCATTTCTGTGATTCTTCAGAGATCAGTGTGGGACCTGCCCTGACCTTCCCTGGAAGCAAGGCGGTGAGGAGCTCGGGCAGGCAGCCCCTGCTGAAGTTATGGAAAACCAACAATTCATGTTGGCCTGTTTGATGCTTCTGGAACGGTCAGATCAGTGTTTGTCGTTCCAGCTCTCAAGTAAGTCAACATGAAGACAGCTCACGAACGGCTGATGTGCCAAAGGCAGCATCTTTGTTAAGAGCTGCCACGAAGGTGAAGTGCCAGGGCCAGGCCACTTCCCTGGTGCCTCCACAGCAAAGCACCAGGAAACACAGCCAGCCCTGCGACCCAGCGCTGCAGCCCTCAGCCGGGGAACCCACAGCGAGAGCTTGTTACCTCCCCGGGAGCGCAGAGATGGGCAGAGGGTGGTTTGGCTGGAGGGACACTGAGGAAACCCCCACCTCTGCCAGGGTCTCCGGAAGCTCTCCCCAGCCCCAGCACTGGCCGGGAGCATCACCTTTCAGGAGATGGGACCCTCCTACACTGCTGCCCAGCTCTGTGCCAATTACAAACCGAGACGTGGAATTCTTTATCCTCGATCTGCACAGCGACAGGGGCTGTCTCCAACACCAGCAGGATTCTGTGCTGCATTTTAACGGCCAGCCCCATGGGCAGGGTGTCAGGGGAGCCACGCACCCACGCCTGAGCGCACAGAGCCACCGGAGAACATCTGCATTGCAGGAGCATCAGGTCTCCCTTTAAAAGCTGTGTTTCCATGTTTTCATTCCCCACACTGTTGAGATGCGACGTGATTTCCTTAGATATAAGCTGGTGCACTGTTACCATGGCTGCTGCGTAGCAGAGGGTGCACAATTTTACTACACCCGCCTGCTATTTCCCTGGGAAACAGCTCTATTGGCTGATAGTTTCAACCAGAGGCATTGGAAAAATATTAAAAATGGACAACTGCAAAGTTACTAGATAAGAACCTTTAAAATTTATTGGACTAATTGTGTTACATTCAATATCTGATGTGTTTCTCCTGGACAAAGAATTGGCATAAATACAAACAAGCCTTTGTGTGCCTTCCCTAAACAAATAAGAGATAAAGTACTAGAGACAAGGGAACATAGTTCACATCTTCATATTTACATTTTGCCTTTACTTTACAACTTAGCGCCAGGAATATTTACAGAAAAATACAGTAAGAACAAAAAGATCATGTCTTGGCAACATACAGAAATTCATACAAATTGTGTATGATTTGAAGCACATGGTACCCGGCATTCTCATTTCTAACTGCTCCTGCTAAAATCCATGTGGAAAAGGTCTGTGTTTGCCTGCAAAGACATCACTCAATTACACAATCATTAAATCACATCAAATTTGTCTGTTAGATTGAAATTTAGTTCTCTCGTCTTTCAGGGCACGCAGAACCTCGCAGGAAGGAAATGCAGCCACGCGTGGAGAAGCCAGCGGGCACGGCCCCTGAGCAGCGAGGGACTGCTCTCCCCGCGGCCTCCTGCGCACGTCGCTATCCACAGAGACACCTCCACTTCTACAGGCAACGCCCTTCCCGGCTCCTGTTTGCTGTGAGCTTGTAATGCCTTTTTTTTTTTTTTTTTTTTTAAGGAAAATGCTTTTCTTTAGAGTCTTTATTAAGGTACCAAAATTTCTGTCATTTTAACAAGGTGACAATGGTCCCCCCTCTTTCTGCACTGTTAAAAGGATGCCATCATTTAAAGCGGAATTATGAACCCAAAGAGAAAGGTCTTATGAAAAGAGAAAGTCTCAGTTTAGTTATGCCACTTCTGCAGCTCAGCGTTTGCAGCACCGTGTCACCCACGGCGCCCAGGCTGATGGCACGACGCAAGGGGCCAATGCAAACCCAAGCCACGCACATCGTCAAGCTGAAAACTCAATAAATCAGTTTGAGATGGAAAAATAAAAGAGTCTGGATTCTTGACTAACATGTTCTGCAATCACAACTGAAACAAATCTCATTTGCTCTAAGCCTTTCGGGAAAACAAGCTCAAGGCTGTGCCCTGGACAAGCTGAAGCCACTGGAGTTTGGCCACTGACTTCAACAGGACAGGGATTTCATTCCCAAATGGGTACTTTACATTTTATTCTGAAGTCGGAGACCTCTCTGCGCACAGGGGAAGGAGGGACACCCCTTGCAGACACCTTCCACCGGCACAGGTCTGCCTGGGGCACTCGCTGCTGCCACCAGCATCCAAACCAACTGGGACAGCAACACCTTTCTGTAGTCACAACGGTTTTACACTAAACTGCGACTTTCTTCAAGAGTCACCTTTCCAGATAGCAAAACCCAACACTTATGGCCAGGTCATTCCACTAGTGTGTGACGTTAACCAGCTGTTTCTACAAATCCCACGAAGCAGGTTACAAGTGCCCACTCCCCCAGCAGCAGGACCAGCAGCACCAATGTGCGCAAAAGTTACCTTCTTTCAAGACTTAGGAAAAGTTGCGTTGTTCTCAGGGCTGTTACTGCTCAGGTGGGTGCCGTAGCCACGTTCTAGAGGAACACGGAGACAGACCCAAGACTATTCTTCAGCCACGCACAGGCCTTTTTAAAAAGTAAGTTTCCAGGCAGGCCATTTAGCTATCTTGGACTTCATGGATATCCAGGGTTTCCCCAAATGCACACGTCCTGACGTTACTGACCATACCTGAATGCCTGAAAGAAGTATCTTTTGCAGCTCATTACTATATAAACCGATGACTTTGCATATAACATACACTTAGCTATGGTACGTGGGTTTTGTTGTTACGCTATTGAAGATGTGCAGACATTTGACTGCTCAGTATGTTTGTTACACATGCATTGGTCATGCCTTTTAAATCGGTGGTCTAAAGTGTGTTTGGCCATTAATTAGATCCAATAGGTACATACAAAATGTACGTAAATTTAGTATCCGTGCATTAAATTGATACTGGCAAGAGTTTGGCAGAGGAACAAAGCCGTCCGAGCTTGCCTTCCCAGCTTTGCCAAGCGCTGCCTTGCAGCTCCTCCTGCCATTTGCAACCTGGGCATCACACAAGTGTGGGGCAGCCATCCTGCCTCCTTCTACAGTCATTTTCTTTATGCGGTTTCATTTTTCCACTTGTGATTCACCTGGATCAAAATTCAGAGCTCCCGAGTTGAGAGACCAGTGTGCTCGTCCCCTGCAACGAGCACATGTCCCCAAACACCCCTTCGGTTGACGTCCTGAAAGTCCTTTCATGTGTATTTTTAGGAGCCTGTGTTTCCATCAACTCTTTGTGAAAAGCCACATGAAAAGACAGGAGCAGGGTATGTCCTTGGCAAGTAAGTTGCAATGAAACAGTTAAGACTGTTTCAGGTCAGAACTGTTGCAAAAGGTAACTCTGAAACATCAAAATTAAATGACTGACAGGTATTACTGCAATGCATATTAAAAAGCCAATAAAACTACTTTGGGAATAATGTGAGGAGCTCCCCGAATTCCTGCTCACACTCATACTCCCACATTACCTGCTTCCTGGAAGAAAGGGACCCGTGCTGCCGCCAGCGACCACAGCCCGCACCCACCCGGGAGCGCCAGCCGTGGCTCCTTACTGCAACACCCGTTCGGATGGCGCCGGGAGCCTGAGAGCGCTCCGAGGCTGCCAGCGCCCGCTGCACCTCTCGTATGCCCAATGTTAAATTCGTAGTTGTAAACATCATCTCCCAGCACATCCTTCAAGGCCTGAACACGCGAAATCCACTCCGAAAATGAAAACTCCTGACCTAGGTGAAAGGGAGCCACCGCTGCCAAGTATGAGAAAGCACAGCAGGTTCAAAACAATTGTAAGTTATAACTCCAAAGGGCTTTCATGGAATGGCAAGTTAACGGGGAAAAAGAATTCTTGAATTTTCTTTTTGAGTTGTTTTAGTCTGTTTAACAGGAGCTTCTGAAAAAGTGTTGTAGAAGCTGCAAAAACTGCTTATGCTATAAATATCAGGCAGGAGGCAGCCCCAGAATTTCAGATTTCAATCCAATGGAAGGAAAGCAAGTGATGTTTATGCTTTTTATGGAAACAGTGAGTAGGTGATACAGGCACTTCAAAATTAAAGAGCTGCATAAAAAAAAAATTTAAAAAATCAAGCTACTAAAATTAAATATGACATTTTGCAACAGACCTGAGAGCCATAACCTTGTTTTTATATAACCAAGAGGAGCTCTTATCTAGTAACAACTTATGTTGGAAAGTCGGGTAATTTCAGGTGTAGTTTGTTGTCAGCTTGACAGAAACCCCGTATGTAGATGGACTCACTCCCAGGCACAGAGGGAACTGTCAAATACAGCATCTTGGCTGTGAATTTCATGACCTGATGCTTCCAAGCAATTTTCCTCCTCTTGCTTTTGGTGCACAAATTGGTTACAAGCAGTGAAGGATCTTCTGTTGAGCTCTGAAGGGGGGCAGAAAGTGTCTTTTATAGTTCTTGCAGGGACAGTTAATGCTCTAAAGCAGGCTCTCCTCGAAGGGGAGATCCTGCTCCCTTCTCCTTTAACACGAGGGCGTAGCAAGATGTCTGAAGGCAGGTTTGTTGGTACTTTTTTTTTTTCCATCCTTATATGCAGAGATGATTTTGTTTTGATTGTTTTCTCTCACAGAATGAGACACAGTTCCTAATTAGTCTGGAGTAGATAACTGGGTGAAGAGATTATGCCGCTAGCATCCAGGAAGACTGGAATGAAGTAACCTTTTGAGGGCAGGTGAATTAAGTCAGTAGCCCAACTGCAATGTTTTGGATTAATTTCTCATTCCTCCCACATGGTATCTGCTGACTTGTGCTAGAATATGATTTCCTGAATTCCGGAGGGCTGAGGAAAGTTATGGTTGTTATTTAACTGTTTTCATTACTGTAGCCACCAAGCTCTGATCTAATTGTCCTGGAAGGATAATGACCTAGGGGTTGCAGTTCTTAAGCCCAACCTCCTGGAAAAGCGAGGTATAAAATTGTGGCTCCAGCTGCCTGTTCCGGTATTTATTGACAATGTCTGCTATTTTCTGTTTTCGGCGGACATGTGGGGGGTTGTACGAATCACTTTCCAGCCTCTTTCTCCGACAAATATTTATTACCGTCTGCCTCACTAAAAAACCTGAAAAAGAAACAACATTGGAATCAAGTTTGAACAAACTCAAGTCTGTGGCTCAAGCCTCAAGTCTTTGCTGGCTTCACAGCTAACGACAATTTTGGGTTCTGTCCCATCTAGAAATCCAGGGGAGACGCTCAGCACCACTGAGCAGCAACTCTTCTCACTGAGGAACCATGTAACAGATCACCATGGTCCCCAGGCCTGTAAGGACAATTTACTGTGAAAATTGAGTAAGAAAGGGACTGAGTCAGTGGTACTCTAAACTGGCTGGAGGAGGAAGATGATTTCTCTGCTTTGCCAGAGCCAAGCAACTACCCACAACAGCACCTTAAGGACCATGAGGGGAAAGAATCCCGGAGTAGTGGTGCTACAGCCCCTGGCCATGCCCCAGGGGGACACACAGAGCTCGGGTGGGCCCTGAGGTCGCACCAGGCAATGCCAGGGGAGCCTTCAGGATGAAAAAAGCATTTTCCAGTAGGAGTTGCAGAGCCTTCTGCTTGGAACAGGGGAGGAGGAAAGACTTAATGGGCTGTGGCTGGAAACAGGTTTTGCTTTGTTGCTGTTGTTCCTCTCTAACTCATGCCGCTGTGCATGGCGGGGAGGAGAAGGCTGGGAACCAAGGCCGGCAAAGATTGGCCAAAGCTGGCAGTGGACTTTACCCTATTTTATTCTGAAATGAAATTCATATGCCTCTAATGAAGTGTCCACTAACCCCCTTTGCTGTTCTACAAGCCCCTTCTTACAGGCAGAAACAGTGTCTTTCTTACTTAAAGGACTTAATTACTGGCTGCATATAAACCGCATCTACTGAACTTAATGTAATGAAATTTGTCTTGTCTCTAATATTTCTGATGCAGCTGAAAAGCCAGCCCAACTCTAGGAAAACACACCTGATTCTTTTTCAGTACAAGCCATTGCCATCAGCTGAATTCACAGACGTTTAAGGCCCCGTCTGGCTTCAACTTCCACATCACTGAATTAAGCATGCAAAAAACAGAACCCGAAAGTCACCCCCAAACAGACCCCTACAATGTTGGTTTTATGGTTCTGTACAAGTATCCTAAAGTTCATTTATTCATTTGGCTCTGTCTTGTGAATTGCTCTCATTGGAGTGAGATTTCCAGTTACTGAAGCTACAGTAACAGAGATGCCAAGACAGATCCGCTAATCCATCTAGGAACACAGGAAACAGCCGATAGCACACACGGACCCCCGTTAACACATCCTGCAGAGCAGGTTAAGTATTTTTACTGAACACATTAGAGAACCTCAGTTGCTGTGGCTTTTAATCACTATCTGGCTTCTAAAACAGGAGGAACAAACCCAGCATGCCAGCAGAGCCCCAAAATTCAGCAGTACCCTCTGGCAGTCAGCCAGCACCAGCACCTTGGATCTCGCTGCTAAACATTAGGGTCGCACTTCTCATCTCTCTTACCTAAATAACAGGCATTTACCTTTTCCTTCCACCATCACGAGTTCCAACCCTTCACTTCTCTCCTACCTGGCTCTGCTGCCAGCTAAGTGCTGACCACCTGCTCCCTCTGCTGTTCCTGCTGCCACCGCTGCTGCGAAAGGCGCGTTTTTATTTTGTTCTGCCATGCCCAATCCTTTTTCCAATTAAAGATTCCGGACCAGGTATTTTGCAGATATATTACTAATATTTAAAAAAAAAAAAATTAATAATCAAAACATGAGTGTTCCTAAAAAAATCTTTAGCTTACCAAGAGCTCTCCTACTGACTATCATTCCATCCACCAATGGGATAACCATATTGAATTTCCCAGTTGCTCCTTGTAGTTTTATCCTGAATAAGCCAGTGTTTAAAGGATGGATGAAGATCACAGGAACTTCCTTCTCAGGAATGGTAGATCTTAAGGGAAAAAACACACTGTTAAATCAGTTTTATAGCTCTGTTTCAATTAATCCATAGGTGAAAACTGACAACTTTAAGCATTAAAAGAATGTTAAAAAATGTCTTGTGGCTAAGCTAGGGGGACTCCTGTGTGTGTCCTCTGAACTTTAGAAGGGTTATATCAACTGTACTGTTTCTATGATCTTTTGTCACCACAGAATTTGAGTCCTGCTGACAGGGCTTTAAGCCTCACAACACGTATGCAGCATTAACCACCTCACAAGGGAGTAAATCAGGAGGGAGGCTAATCACAGACTCAAGATAAAAACTACACATTTTCTGTCCTTAATTTATGTTTAAACTGCAGTGATATGAAAAGCTCATTCATTTTTTCAACAAAAAAATCCACCGAGGCAACTCATCTATCTTTTTTAACATGACTGCCTAGATTTTTCAAGGTCGCCTGTGAAAGCTGAAGAATGCAAATAACCTCATCATAATGACTTCTGAAGTGCAGCCTAAACTGTTGTCCAGAAGAATCAAGACAAATAATGAAAATAAGGGCAGTCTTACCTTAGGGAAGCGCTACTATTGGCTGTAGTTTCCACGCCAGTGCTAGTCTCAGACACCAGATCAGGGAGGGGAAAGTTTTCTGTAAGAAGAGGATGCACTGAATAAAGTTTATCTAGCCCAGGTTTTGCGTTGTTATATTTTTGTACAAAGAAAGATCATTTATCATCAAAAACCATGCAGTCCTCAGGCATTTATACCATGGATGTTCTTGCACTGTTAGTGATGCAAAGTCAGTCTTTGTTTTTAAGCTTCAGCATTCACGGAGTGTACAGACACCTCAGCCACCCTGCGCTCAGCAGATGAGGTAACACATGTCCCAGACCCTCAATTCTCTCAGTCCCAAAGGTCAAAATCTCTAGAGAACAGTGAAAGCAGGAAGGACGTGAAGTACTTCAATCACAAAAAGAGCTTTAAAATGATTATTCAACAGCATCTTCACCTATCCACAAGTAACTGGCCTCAAGTGCCAGGAATTTCACACAATACCATTGCTCACATCTGCAGTTCCCTTGAGCTGTGCTCCAACAAACACGGTATCGTTCTTCAAATCCAAGCTATGCAGGTCCTCACCATAACTACAACCCTGCTGCCATGCACTTGGTAACAAGTGACTGGATAATGAAGTTGCAGGAGGAAGAAGTAAGAACTCGGATCCCTGGAAGGGGATGTGGCACTTCCCATTACCTTGTTCAGGGGCAGGAACTGAGAGGGACGTTGAGAGACATTCACAAAAGTGCATTTAACACAGCAGGACAGTGCTAATGCCTCTTTCAGTAGAAAGAGTATAAGGCCTGAAAGCACCTTTTACCATCAGAGCTGGGATGGTAAGAGTACACAAAAGCTGGAGCTAGCAGAGGGATAGCATGGAGGGCTGTGGAAATACTTTGAGATGAAGCAAGAGGGAGGCAAGGCAGTTGGCACAGGAATGACAGCCTAAACTACAACCTGACAGCTTTACCACTGTTCAGATTCAAAGATGTACCAGAAACATAAGACAAAAGCCAAGAACATAAGGAGCATAAGGCAAAGCTGCTGGGCTAGGAGCCACTTTCAAGAGCCCCCCGCTCTCCCAAGTCCAACTGCCATGCTTACTGAGGCTCACAGACTCGTTTCTTCAGCTTCAGGCCCAGAGCTTTGGGAGATACCTACAGGTGATGAAAAGCCAAGCAGAAACATGCACAGATAGCACAGTTGCTGTGTCTGCAGGGAGCTGGCTTTAGCTGCCATCCAAGAAAGAAGTGGGTCAGGGTCACCAGTTTGGGAACCGAAGCAGCTGAGTGACCCCTGAAGCTAAGGGAACACCCTCGGGCCAATGTCTGGATTAGAAAATGATGCTGCAGAACTTGATGTCTGCTTCCTGATCCCAGTAAAGCTGTGAGGAATATACTCTGGAAAGGATAGTGGTCTTGAGACTTTATACCTACACTTTACAGGAAGCTTCCTCTTGATGGCTCCCATTCTCTTGGTTGCTTTCCTCTGGGAGGAGCTAAGGGCTTCATTAAGACCCACCCTTACTGCCAGTCTGGGAACCAGGATTAGAAATCAAAGACAGAATAAAGTATCAGTTACTGGCCAGTGTTTACAGACTCTGCTGGGCAAGGCCAGTACAGAGAGGCTCTCACATAACGCTAAAGCCAGGTCACGGCTTAGAACCAGAACAGAAGCAGCTTTTGGAGACAAAGGACTCCTCAAGCCTAGTAGCCAGCTGCCCACCATTGTCCATGCCACAGCTGTAACAGGATGGGCAAAGCTGGGTCTCTCCCAGATCAGCCAGAGTCAGACAGAAAACCTCAAACTACTGTTAAGAAACATTAAGTTGCACAAGGGACAAGATCCTGCCAGAACAAAGGTGCAGAAAGGAAGCTGGACTGCATAGCATGAAACGGGCACCCCGGGCACAGAATAAATGAGTGCTCATGCAAAACAGAACATAACAGAAAGTTTCAAAGGTACCATCAAACCAAGAAGGATGATGATCCCTTAAGCAGAGAAGCAGCAGGTGTCAGAAGTACTTCACATTTACTGCCAGAGCCTCCAGACACACATGCCACTGATTCATGTATGCCCCATGGACCACCTCTCAAATATCAAGGAACTGTTCTGGAGTCTTAGAAGTGTCGATTACAGACATTAATAAGGATTTAGCATTTTATAGAGGAAAGGAACAGAGTTTTTCCTCTGGTTGCTGCCCTGTTTTAGGGAACAATAAAAACTTTTACGTACCTATATCATCATAACGCTCCACCCAGACCACATACACTTTGGTTTCAGGTCCCATCGGTGGAATGGTCCGGCCCTGAGGCACCTTCTTGGATCTGGAAGTAGGACTGAGCTGTTTTGAACACAAGGGAAGAACAGTAGCTGCAATTGTCATGAGTCCAGTAATGCATTCAACAAGCACTTCCACAGTTGCCACTTAGTCTTCAGGTCTCAGATAGGTACAACCTCTGCCAGCCATTGAGATGAGGCAGCTGCCGTGGAACTACCCAAGTCTGAGTCTCCACAAGATTTATATTCAACATAAATTAATATATTCAATCTTAGAAAACTCGTTCAAGTTTTTCTTAATGTTCGCCAAGATCTTAAATCAGTAACTAAATATACACTTGGAAGTGAATTCTATACAAGAAATCAGCAGTTGTAAATCCTTTGCTGCTACAGCAGTTCATGGTTTTCTGCTTTGCTACCATAAAAAAGCAACTTCACATCTGATACTTCAGACACAACTGACACATACTGTTTTAAACTGGGTAGGTATGGTAAGTGTTCACATCTATCCATCCTAAATTTCCAAACATAGATTCAAGTCTGACTTGCTTTGTAAATACTGCATATGCTTTTCCTGCATGTATTTCACAACTTCAGTATGCAGAGTATTACCAGTTAGCATGTTTAATTTTTACATTTAATGTAATCTTGCAAACTCCTACTGCAAATTTTGGCAGGACCAAAGCAGATGTTAAAGATCAATGGCTATGAACAAGTAGCTCCAAATGCTATGAAACCAAGTCATATACCACTAAAAAAATGCCGTAGCCAGTGTGCTTCTTGGCAGAGAAAAGAAAAAGAGAGAAGAATGCCATTTTTCAATGCAAGTTTTGCCTTACCCGCTGGGAGGGATTAAGATTGTCCGTATGATTGGGGAAGAGTTCAAGTGTCAGAGACTGCTGCTTCAATATTCCTGGCAGCAGATCCATGTTGGAGTCATTTTCTTGGTCAGAGACATTGCTTTCCAGTGAATCAGCTGTAAGCCAGAAGAAGAAAGGCGAGTTTTGTCTTTTCTTCTGCCAAAAAACTTAAGCTGTCATCATATGCAAGGTTTCGAAACGAAAAGAAGTTGTAAGGATTTTGAACTAAACATACATAGATTAACGGTCAAGTCAATATAGCATTCAAAAGCAGGAAGAGGATTCAGCAGCGGACAACGGCCAGTTATTCCAGAAACAGACTGCAATTAGAGCACTCCCTCCCATTTAAAAATGTCCCATGCATTTCCTACGGAATACAGTCTCCTCCCTCCTATGGCTATTATTTCCCCACGGCCCTTTTATTCCAGGGAACTTCTGCACACAGGTTTTAGTGTGCGAAAGATGTTGTGAAAGCTGATGCTCATCTACATAGCGGTTGTGCATGTGCTCCTCCATGTGCTGCAGGAGCATGTCATCAAGACAGGAGAGGGGAGAAAAAAAAAAAGGCATCTCCAGTTGATGGTGAACCATATGTTGAATCCAACACCCGCAGGGTAACAGCAATACGGCTGTGCAAACCTTCACGTGTATTGAGGCTTACACTGAGAAAGAGGGGCACGGAACAGATACCACCTTAGGAAGGAGTCTAAGGATTAGGATTAGTAATTTAAACATCAGTAGCTTTCTGACAAAGATCTTGCTAGACACTACTAGTTAGCTTTAGGTTCTTCTTCTGAAAAAGCTAACAAAAAAACGTTGGTTTGGGTTTTGTAAACAGCATGTACAAAGTGATCTTACTGAGGGACTCCACTGGCGATGGGACAACAAAAGCTATTTCTGTCAGGGCATCCGCATAGTACAGCACCTTCTTCTGCCCATTGAAGATACTTGCCCCAACATCTTCTGAAATAATTAGATCATCTGAAACGGACATAAGAGGAAAGTTTGGTCAAAAGGAAGCTTTACCTCTTTATACATTGCCTCAGGAGAAGGCCTTGGAATACAATGAGAAGAAATTACACAAATCTCATTTTAAAATGAGAAGATTTCACAGTCAAATCTCATGGCCAACAACCATTCTCAGATAAACATTTTTGCTATCTTGAAGGAAATGGCATTTTAGGTTGGGAAGGGATTTATTCTGAACATATTTCCATTGTACTGCATACCCTACTTCCCTCAGATTGAGTTGTCTAGCCACAAGAATTCATCTAGCCATTCCCTCTCACAGACATCATCCAGTTAGCCACTAAATTTCCAAAGGATTCTAACGTTTATAACTTAAGGCTGATGCTATTCTAGAGTTCAAGCCAGTTTCTATAGACTCTCCTGTCTTTTCTTCTGCCAAAGAGTTAGAAAACGGCTCTCTTGAATCAAACCCAATGCAAGAAAGCTCCTCATACACCCCCCCATTTATTCTCTCATCACAGCTGGCCACTACATCAGGCCTTCACAGCACAGAGAAAACAATTCTCTGGTGGAGCCATGCTGTAAGCAAATTACAGCCACCCCCTGCTTTTCCTTCCCCATACTGCCTCCAGAAAGACTAGCGAGGACTTCAAGCTGAATTGTTTCTCTGATCCGGTTTACAGAAGGGTTCCCGGGACAGCTGCCTCAGCAAAACCAACGGAGCAGTGAAATTCAGCATGCTGACAGAGAGGTGGCCACAGGCACGCAGGAGCCTCCAAGCCATGCTTCACCATCAGGGGAGGCGTTCCTGCACCTCCAGTCCACAGCTCTCAGACAGAAGCACCACAATCCAAACCCAAATGCTTAAGAACTTCCTTACTTTTGGGAGTGTGCAGGGGAACAAAACCAAAGCACATGCCTGTGAATTTATTTTAATCACATCTCACTGGACGCTATTCTAGAACCATAGAATCATTTTGCTTGGAAAAGACTTTTACGATCATCAAGTCCAACCGTTAACCTAACATTGCTAAGTCCACCACTAACCCATGTCCCTTCAGCCCCACATCTACCTGTCTTTTAAATACCTCCAGGGATGGGGCCTCAACCACTGCCCTGGGCAGCCTGTTCCAAGGCTTGACAGTTCCTTTGGTGAAGAAATTTTTCCTAATATCCATCTAAACCTCCCCTGGTGCAACCTGAGGCCATTCCCTCTTGTCCCATCGCCTGTTCCTTGGGAGAAGAGACCGACCCCCCCTGGCTACACCCTCCTTTCAGGGAGTTGCAGAGAGCCAGAAGGTCTCCCCTCAGCCCCCTTTTCTCCAGGCTGAACACCCCCAGCTCCCTCAGCCGCTCCTCACAAGACTTGTGCTCCAGAGCCCTCACCAGCTCCACTGCCCTTCTCTGGACACGCTCCAGCCCCTCAATGTCTTTCTTGTTGTGAGGGGCCCAAAACTGGACACAGCCCTCGAGGTGGGACCTCACCAGTGCCCAGGACAGGGGGACAGTCACAGGGGGACAGTCCTGCTGGCCACACTGTTCCTGATACAGGCCAAGACACTAGACACCTGAATGGATTTTTAATCATCAGATCCATTCACAAAGAGAGAATACATTTAACAAAATAAATAGCTTTAGTCACAGCAAAGTTTGGAGAAAAAACAAAGCAATCAATCTTCACACGTTGATAAAAGCCTACTTTAAATCCACTGTTTCAGTTTTTTAGCCACTGCTTGCTAAAGGTACGACTCCACTCATGGATTTTTTTCAACAGCAGAACCAGATTAGAAGTAGCCCTCCCTCCCTCCATCCCATCCCTGAACGCTTTCCCTGTTCCTTCTTTCCTCCATTTTTTTAATTCATCCAACTACTTGGTGGTCTGTGATTTAATGCAAAAGGCTGAAGAAAATCTGAGTTAAAAAGCCCATATCAAAACAGGTTGCTTCATTCATTCAGGGCACTACCTTCTGCACAGCCTTACTGACAAAGGCAACCGCGAAGGGAAGGGAGAGGGCTCTGCCTCTGGATAAAGCACAGTCTGACCCTGTCCTCAAAGTAAAATTTAACCAACACCTGGCCATTTTTTAACCTCTCCTGACTTGTTCAGAGAAAGACATGCCTCTGTTCTCTCAACCTCTCTTCAACATTTCAAGCCTTCTATCATTTGTAGTTTTATTCTACAAACGAGTCGGGAAGCCTTCAGTTGGCCACAGTTACAGGTGAAGAGCATTTCTAAAGCAGTGAAGGGAAAGGAGAGCAAAAGCACTGCTCGAGGAACTGCAGCAGGAATGGTGTTCCACTAGATTCAAATGCCAGATCAAAGATGTTGAATAACCTGGACCAGCTTGTTCAATGCCTTTCTGTGGCCCACCGCAGAAGGCTGAGGCTCTGAAGATCACCAAGAAAAGGTGTGGCCCTTGGAGTAGGGACCACGAACCATATTGTAACCAACCCAGACACTATCAGAATCCCAGGTAATCAGATTAAGTTGTTCAAAGCAGAAACTAACCCGACCTCCAACTGGCCACTCTGGGGTAGCAATTCACTATCCTGCGGATCATTTTAGTTGACAGAATGGGGAGAGGGTGGTACATGACAAGTGCAGAGGAGGAGCTGTTCGAGTGGAAAAAAGCAGTGTAAATTAAGCAGGACAGAAGAGGTGTGTGTGGGCTCCAACCACCGTGACCTACAAACAGCAGCTTGTTTTCATTACTTCCTACCCAGCATAATTATAAGGCTAACTTATTAGTGTTGATGATGAACACATCTCGTGTTCATCTACTTAGAGAACACTAAAAATTGCACAGTATTTCAAGTCTATTTGCCAATATGCAGCACAATCTGTACCTGATTTCACCCAAATACTGGTTTTGGATAATATATTAAAGACTCATCAAGTCTGCTGAAGCTATAGCAGAGAGGTAATTGTTGCTGAGACTACTTCTTCCCAACAACATACAGACATTAGTTTCGCTTTGACTTGAAGTTTAATCTAATATTTACACATTCCTTTCTAGTAAACATCAGCATTTATCTGAAAAAAAATATGCAAGTGCTCAGATAGGTATCCAGGAGCAAGAAATTTTGAAATAATTGTCTCCTAAAGGAGCCTAACGTAACATTACACCATTTATTACATCTTACCTTGTTCAGGTCCCTCTTCATCACTGCAGCTATTGATTGACCAGCTTGTTGAGACATGGCCAGTCCACCCAGGGTGCTTCCCCACATCAACGGACCAGCCAAGAGACAGCAAGAACTCCAGGAAGTGTGGCTGAACAATTCTGGAAGACTCCATGTTCTTCAGGATCTGAAACAACCAGCAGCACCATGGTAGGTACAGAAGACACCAGGAAGCAGCAATCTTCCTCCCCACTTTTTTTAATTAAAATTATGTGTCACCAACATGGTTTTGCCCAAATACAGCTACTCAGCAAGCCTGGAACCCCAGACTTTCTACGTGGACACTACTCCCTGTTGCCCAACATCCTCCCATCCTGCTTGGCAACGTCCTATTTGATCAACTTGTCTTTGTCTGCCGTCACTGCCAAAGCCTGCAAAATAGTCAACAGAACTGCTAGAAATGGCAATTTTGAGATTTATCCGTTTATCAGGGATAAACCCCAGAACTGTTCAGTGCAGAATCTGCATTAGCAACATCTGTCACATGAGGATTTTCTGGACAATTTTCACTACTGAATTCAGGTGAAGTTTTAGGAGAAAGGTATTTCATCATTACTCACCTGTACACGACATACAGCAATTTGAAAGGCAGGCCTCACCCCACATTCGATTACAAAACAGGTTTTGCAAAACAATTTTCAGCAGGATTGAGCATGCTCTTTAATCAAATGTCACACTGTACTGTTCATTTTAAACCTTAATCCTCCTTTTATAAAGATCTGGGATGTTTCCACGTTCAACGGCAATTTTTATCCCATTGTGACCAAGAGAAAGTTGAGAGCTTCACCAAACGGCACACAGGGAGACATGGATGATTTGTGATTTGGTCTACCAGAACCGTTGGGATTTGTGGACCAGACAAAGCTGTACAACGTATCCATCCTCTCCGGGCCATGTGAGAGTTTCGTTTTGTGGCATGAGCATCTTAGATTTTGGGTTGTGCGGGGGCAGTAGACTAGGACATGGGCACCAGTGGAGCAGAAACTGCAGGGACAGGCGGTGGAAGGAAAGCTCCCAGACAGGAGGCTCCTCGTATCCACATGGTCCTGGCACCCCATCCTAATGCCTCGTACCATACTCAGCAGTGACTAGACAAACTACATTGAAATATTACAATTCTCATTACTGAGCACATTGAAGTCATAGCTACGCTTCAGAATGAATCCAGATAAGTGCAGTTTAGAAGACAATTTCAGAAAACAGGCAAGCTCAGGCTTTATACAACTATATGGTTTTATATCTGAGCCCATTCAAAAAAGAGAATTTACAGTAAAGCAAAGACAAGGGGATATTTTCAAAGGACATTTAATGATGTGGAGTATAATGATATAAAAAGTGTGTGGGCAGCTTCATTACCCTGTATAAATAAATGCCATAATACTTCTCAACTGTAAAAGCCTACCACCGCAGAAGAAGATCTGGGCCTAACGCAATAACCAGCAGGGTAGCTGCCACCGTTCTGGGCTGTGCAGCATCAGACAACAGGTAGCTGACACCCCTCCTTCTGAAAGGATAGCGGGTCACCTCAGAACAGAACGTCATCCTGAGCTGAAGTGGCATGAACTCACACACAAAGAGATGGCCAAATAGGACCAGGCAGCCAGCCCTGCTCAAAGCAGAAACCGTGTCACAACTTGGCTTTGATTTCCTCCTTGATTGTTAATATTGAAAACAAAACGGGACAGAAATAAGTCAAGAGTTTTTCCAAAGATGGGAGCAGTATGTCATCCAGCTCAGGTCCGCAGAGATGAGAGTGTTATTAACGTTACTGCCTCTGTGACTTTGCAGAACCTGAAAGGTTTAGAAATCACAGCAAGATGTCTAGGAATCTTGAAGCAGGAATGGCATTGTTATACTTGTCTAAATATGTCCAGAATCTCCCAAATACAAGATTTTCTTAAACCTACATGGCAAAACACATGCTAATTGGGTTTCCAAAGGCCAGGAAATTCTGCAGGACTAAGTAATCTCATCTGACTAAATCTGTAAGAGCATATATACATCAGATGGGGAAAAAAGCATTCTGCTAACTCAGCAAGAGCACATTTCAGGTGGAAGACAAACCTCGCATATCTTGTTTCATAGCTGACTCTGGAGATAGAAAGAGTGTGTACTGGCTACTCTGAACTTCCAACTTGAAAACTGAAACAGCATGATGCTGGTTTCAAGGATCAGCGTATTCCAGGCACAAGTAGAAAGTGCTACAGTGTTCTGTCAACCGTACATTCACAGCAACACGAGGAGACGCACAATAATGTATTATGGAAGTTACGCTTCTACTCTTTACTGTGAGAATCATGAACACAATGAAGAGAAGGTACTATAGAAACAACTTTTTCTAACGAGCCCATAAGCCGTCTTAGTGAGTTTCTAGGTCACAGCCTAAAGAAGTCATGATTTAGATTTGCACAAATTAACCTGATTAACTTAATCACATCTGAATGTAAATAGTATAACATAAAGACTTACAAAGCAATAATACTTTCTTAATTGCAGAAAGACTTTCATTCCTTTAACGTGTTTAACATTAGAATCAAAGCAAACTACCTGGACGTTGCTGGAACAAACTGCAACCCCCCCCCCCGCAAGCTGAGCCAAGAAATATGAAATGCATTTCTGACATGAATGTTTGAACTCTACAAATAAGAACAATAAGGACAGAACAGATAACAAAAATACTATTAAAGATTTCAATAGATATTTTATATATATATATAAAAGACATTATAATAATCCTAAATATGGGTAATGTACTTCAACCTACAGATGAAAAGGGTAGGCAGGGACTTGTTATATTTCACCCTGTAAATAAACACAGAGCCAAGAATGCCTGGTTCTGACACTCCATTCCAGTCATTAGCAGTGATGCTTCGTTTGCTTGAGGAACAGGACAGTATAGGCTAGTTTGCACCCTACACTTTCACTTACCTCCTGGCTTGTTTTCTGGCCTGCCTTCATGTAGAAAATGAAAACAGTATCAAAAGGACGACATGGTAGTAAATCCAAGTAGCCAAGGTCATCAAAAAACCCAGGAAGAGTAGAGTCAAGTGCAATCAGGTGAGGAGGTAGTCGACTGTTAGCAGGTTCCTATCCAACAGACAGAGTTTGACAGCTTAAAAAAAGAATCTTTCCTAACTGAAAAGATCTTTACGGCTTCAATAATAATCCACTAAAATATAAAAAGACAATTCTCCTTTTCTCCTAAGAGCAAAATCATACACAAATTTCTGATGCAATAAAAGCCTGTTACTGTAAATGAGTAACAGCAAGTGTAAGTTTGACAATTTGTTGGATTCTACTCTCCTCCTTAAATAAAAATGGTATTTTGCCAGCGAAATGGACATAACATTTTGCTCAAAAAGAGGCCTAGCTACCACAACAAAAGCAGCAGACACTTTCAAAATATCACAACTACATACTTATGTGTAGTTTCATATTTATTTACTTATATACCAATAATACGCAAAATGCTAAAAACTTTTAGACATAATTTTTGCAAAAGCTCCATTGTCTACTTTTGTTGATGGTTTTGTGGAAGGAAATGCAACAAATAAAAGGGAGGACCCACAGGTAAGAGGCAGAACTTCAAATTAAGAATAAGGATCATCTCTATAAACTGTTGTTATTTTCACTTTAAAAAGAAAGCTCTACAGCCTATATGTATATGTATTCCCACGTCTTTATATATGGTTAAACTACTTCAGCACAATCATCTCTGGATGTCGTATTTCAGAAATTCTTAAAGTACCACCCCAAAACCTAATTCAAGCTGAGGGAATGATCTGAAGTACGAACGCATGAATGCGATAGCTTACGTACCCACTGCAAAAACAGAGATACAGCCACCTATTCAGAGCATGGTCAGCTTGAGGCACGGCCTTTCACAGCCATGCTCTCACTCCTGGAAGACTATAATCCATCACTTTATTTGATCAGACTACAGCTTAACAGCAGTTGGAATTACACAGAAGATCTTCCACTAACAAAACCTAGTTTTCTTCTTTTGCCAGGCCAGGTGGTATGGGTAATGAGGGCATTTGCACAACACTAAGAAGTATCAGGTCACCTTCAATGCCTCTAGGGAGAGAAACCCGAAGTGGGAGAGGAACAGGCGTGCTGTCTGGAACTCCTGTGCTGGCGGTGGAGGCTTACACTCCGTGATCGGATCAGGAAAGCTCTTCTTCCGCCACTCCTCTTCACTCTTCTGATCTATGGAAGTCTCAAAAATTATCTGCTGGGCCATGCCATTCCTCAGCTTCTCGTGTCGCTCTTCAAGCTGAAAAACATTGCACAAAATGCCGATTCCACCAAGATCCACTAAGAAAACAGCCCCATCCTTTAGGAAAGCTGTAGGTCCCAGGTACAGCAGCAGCTGCAACTCCACCACCAAGGATGTTTACTAAAGCACTATCAACAAGACCATGCAATGTTACACAGCAAACATCTAAACACCCTGTTTGCATAGGAGAGCTGCTGCAGATTTATGTATGCAGTATCAGCTACACCTTCTTCCTTTTAAGAGAGCAGAAACTAAAACACATTTGGCACTGTGAAATTTTAAAATATTTTTGAGACACGGTCCCCTCTCCTCCCCCAGGAGACCTCAAAAAAGCCTCTTCCATTTCCCCAGAAGCAACAAAATGCTAGCCATTGCTTCCTAGCAATACCAGGGTATTAGGAGCTGTAATAGAACATCTTGAGCAGTGCCTCCCAAAAAACACATCCAAGGCGTTGTCATCTTCCTGAGGAAGTGCACAGACTTAATTTGTTTGCAGAGGTTATTATTCCGTTAATATGAAATTAGTCAAGCTAAGGAGCGCAACTATTTACAGTAAGACATCAGTGTACGATTCATTAACAGACAAAAAACCCAAGAAAAAAAAAATTACATCAGAGACTAAGAGTTACTTACTTCCTCATTCACAATTTCATGTAAATCAGGAATGCTCAAGTCAGCTTTCACAAATGGGATCTTGTCCACTTCTTCAGGAAAAGGGCGGTGCTTCACACTGTATTTCAATCCAACATCACTTTTAGGAGCTGGTCGAGGTTCTGGTACGAAGGTCTGACAAAAAAGGGGGATAGTTTTTACCTTCAAGGCACCGTACCGCTAGACAATACTTTAATTATAAGTGGAAAATATTCCCTCCCCACTCACTACCAGATGCACACTCATCCATTAGTGAGAGGTATCATTAAAAAACATTCAGTAATAACTGAAACTTTAAATAGACTTGTATTAAAAATGCAGCTGTAAATTTTAGGAGACACAGTTCTGCCCGTTTTGGTGGTTGCACTCCTGGAATCTATTTTAACTGCATTGAGCAAAAGCTAAACTGTCTGAGAGGCTTCCACTTCCCCTGCTGACTGCCATGGTCTCCAGTCAAGCTGAGAAGTCCTGGAAAGAGCAGCAGCAACACTATGGGGCAGGAGTGAGCTGTGCTGCTAGAACATCAAAAGGGCTTCCAAAATGTGTCATAGTGCAATTTTGACATTATTACTATGTTATGTTCTAAACTGTATGTACTTCAAAACAGTTACTTCAAAAAAGTTACCAATGAAAGAAACAAAAGATCTAGATGTAGGTTTGCAGGTGCATAAGGTCCAAGCAAGCAAGACCTTTAATTACATCTCAAATGCTGCTTTATAATTTTATTTACCACCAATTACCCTGCAAAACTGTTAACATTAAAGTTACAGAATGCCTTTACGTTGGAAAAGCTCCCTTAACACCGGTAAGGAGATGAGCAGCCAGGACACGAATTCCCTTTGGTGTGGGGGGCAGCATGCCTGGGCTGACACCATTCAGCGAAAGGGCTCAGCTCAGGGACAGAGCAGGTCCTGCTGCACTGCGCCAAGGGTCTTCCCAAAGGCTGCTTTGCAGAGACCACATTCATCTACACATGAACACAAGAGCCGAGTCTGACAGGCCCTCATTTCAGCTGCATTATTATTTCTTTTACTTTAGCGAGGGGCATGTGAAGAGTTCGAAGATTTGGAGTTCACAGACAGAAATTTTGGTAACAGAAGGACATGCTCCACTAGACAACTGCAGTAAGGGATTTTATTGTAAAATGAGGCTGGGATATTTCTCCTCCACTGTGCCTCTCCAGAGCCGTTCCAGAGTTCACCTAGATATTTTTTTCCACAGCGGGTGCACAGTCATCTTTGCAAAACAGGGCTTTGTAGCTTGAACAGTTGCTCTCTCTGCAGCATCTCTTTCCACACTTCCAGACTTTGCTCCCTCTGCTGCACGGGCTTTGCCTGATATCCAAACACTCGTGCCTACACGCTACATACACTGTCCATTGCCCCGTCACCTCAGAAGATGCTTTCAGAAAAAAAAACCAAACAAAACAAACCCCCTCCCCTTAAATGAGTCTAGAAGGCAACAGCACTTTCACAGCCTGTATTTAATATTAATCACAAGTCTTAAAGAGTCACCAGAGATGTGTCACATTACCTACAGCTAAAGGCCCCGTGGCTCAGCCTTAATGTATAATCATCAGCTCTGTGGGGCTGTCTCACATTAGTGGAATTTCTGCTGAACATCTCTAAGTTAAAGATTTCTTTACGGGCTTTGATAGAGACCTTTTGATTTGCTTTAGCTCCTCTTGGTAAAAGACAGAGTTGCTGGGCCCATGCAAATCTTCCAGATGTCCCACGGATCAAAACCGTGACAGAGGGGAAAGAGTCATCTGCAAAGCACATGGATTAAGAGAATAATACATCAGCATAAATTAAAAACAGTTCACTGTGTAATAATTTAACCAAAGAGAAACACAGGCAAGGTGACAGAGGTTCTGTTTTCAAGGTTAACTTCTCCCTGACCCTGAAGACAATTCCTGGTGAGGAGCAAGGAATCCTCCTCTCTGCAGCAGGGAAGTACTACTAGCCTGCTTTGTAGCTGCCAGCTCAGTTTCATCATCAAAAGTAACTTTCATCCAAATTCTGGCAGATCACTGTTTCTCTCCAAGTTATCTCCAGGAAAATGAAAAAAGATTATCCAAGCACTGCCTGTTTAGGTAAGGCACATGACCATGAGAGACACAGTTTCCGTGATATTCCATGACCTTCTCTAAAGGTCTCACACAAACAGGAGCAGTAACAACAGTGGAAAGACAAGAGACAACGATCAAAACAAGACAGGAGAAGATGCTGATTTCACATCGTGGAAAATTTTTCACTACAAGGAATAGGGACACAGAAGTTGTCCTCATAGGTTTCCAAGACCTACTTGGACAATGTCAGGTTGCATTGTCCTGGTGTGAATTGAATTTTAACCTTGTTTAGAGCAGGAGGTTAGACTGTGGACTCCTGAGGTGCCTTTCAACTTGCACAATGATGGTTTTAACATTGCAGGGATTTCAGTCTTCTTTTCAGACTTAAAAGGCCACTGATACTAGCCACCTTAGAAGCGGGGTCATCATACCTCTGCAGGTTTTCTTTTAAAAATTATTTATATTTATCTTTCAAGCACGTAAAGCACAAACTGATACCATCAGGTAACTATCAAATATCTATTCCTTCCCCAGTATTTCATGGGAAGTAGAAGGTGCAGCAGCACAGCTACATGAGTACACACACACACACACACACACACACAAACCAGCTCCCACAATCATCCACTTCAGGGATATGCCTCAGAAGTGATCTGATATACTAGTGCATTACTGCAATTAATCTTGTAATTCAAAGGGAATTTGTAAGCAAGTTATGCACAGCAAGCAAAGATAATCTAATTTGAGATTCTAATAGCTTTACAGGATTCCTCAGTAATACATTTAGCAGAGGCAGAGTAAGGATGTAAACTGCTCAGCCATTTGAGCAGGCTATAATCCATTCTAGCCAGGAACACACTTGCTCAAACACGGACTGTGGGTGGATGTGCATCAGAGGCTCCCAGCACCAACACTTTCTGCAACACCTCCTTAGTGCTTCTCAACGAGGTTGGAGGACTCTAGACCACAACTCAAAATAAAAACATCTCTTGGCCAGTTCATGAAGTTCTGTGCAACCTCTGTTTTCAAGACTAGTACCTAGACTCCATCCTGTCTAGAGATGAGGAAAACATACTGTGGCAGAGCAGCAGATCTACCCTACATTAGTCTTAAACTGAGGTAGCGTATAAGAGAATTCTCATCTATTCTGTTAGGTAACACCACGCTTCATGAAGACTTACATGGAGATCAGGTATTCAGTTCAAAGCATCATGTAATTTAACACCAGATTTTTTAATATAAATTCTTATTGGTCAAAGCGTATGAGGCTGAAACAAGTTAGATTAAGCTGTGAAAGCCAGTACCCTGTGCTAGATCTCCTTTACAGTAGGTGTCATTGATAGAACAGGATGGTACATGGGAAAGCTGTAAGAGCTCCTAAGCAGCTAAAAACATTTGAGCTGAAAGCACCCACAGCAACATCTAGTAACACTAGACCTAAAGTAAGCAAAAGCAACTGCAAGCAAAAAGGTGTCACATCAACCGTTTGCTGAGCACTTGTCCCTATCAAGCCTATCAAGATATTTTCATTCTTTTATGAACGAGGATGTTGTCAAAGTGTAATGCTATTCCTTTTGTCCATCAGCAATAATTCAGATGGCAGCCAGCTGCAAGTATCTGATCTAATTGGGTGAAAGACAGACAACTGTGTGAACAATTTGGATGGGCTTGTACATGTTTGACTATCAGTGGCATTAAAATTATTCCCACTGGTTCATCCCAGAACACTCTGCTCCATCACACCCCCACAGAACAGGAAAACCCCTGAAATGTGAGAGAGACACTTGATGAAGTGCCTTTGTTTTGCAGCTCCATACAGAGAGTTTTAACCAGAGGAAGAAGGAAATGGGAAATAAGAACTTACTCTGTTCATTCCCTAGAGGCTGCTCCAACATCGCCAGGATGACACTATTATCCAAAACGAAGTACCGGAAGCTATGCTTGTTTATGGTAGGTAGACGAGAATATTTAATTAATGTGGTTTCATTCACCAAGCTGCAAGGAGAAGCAGGGCCACTGGGAGAAGGAAAGGCTCCAAGTAACTGCATAATACTGCAAATGAGAAAAAAGTTAAGAGTTATGACCAATTAAGAAGACGAACTATTCCACCCAAGCACAGACCTTCACTCATGTTCTTTATTTGTATCTTGACACAGCAGTTACCCTATCAGGGCACGCCTGCCCTCTCCCATCAGCTTGTTTTAAAACAGAACCGGTAACTTCAGAAAAACATACATGAAAATCTACAAAGAAGGGTACTCTGCCTAGAGAATGAGTTTCTTTATATCCTAGGTTATAAAGGTATTAAGATATGCTTTGAAGCACAAAAATCTGTACCCTTCCATAGCTTTTTTTAACATTCATTTTTATAAGAAGATTATGGATGACTGGAGATAATCATCCATATTTAGGCCACTCTTATATCAACAAGCGAGGCAGACATGGTAGATGCACTAGTTATGATTGTCTTTGCTTTCTCCAAGTATAGATTCCATGAAGTTAAAACCCTTTAAGACAGACCCAGCATAACTACCATAGACAGTAGCCTTCCTTGCAAGAAAGTCTCCAGCTGCGGTCCAACAGTGGCTGCCTCCTTGAAGACACGGGCTTGGGAGGCCCCTAGAAGTACTGACTTAAATCAGCTGAAATTGTACAGGATCCACCTAACACTACTAGAAATTGAAAATTTCTATGGCAGAATAATGAGAGTTGTCCAGTGTCAGACTGAAGATCATACGATCTAACGCAGGACTTCATTCTTAACACCACCACCCAGACCAAAAGTAAGTTTACTGAAGTCCTCCCCATACACTTTTCCACTTCACTCTGGGGGGCAGATAGTTTCATTTCTCTAGATGAAGAGGTACTTTTAGGCAACAAAAAAAGGTTTGTCCACAAGTTCCAATGACTAGTTGTTTTTACCTTGGAAATTAGAGTTAGTTTTACTAACAGTAAACTTTATAACAATTTTATAGCAAAGCAGAGGAAAAAAGAAAGCAACAATTGCCTTTTGCAAAACATATTTATCCTCAATCTGTAACGTCTACCCATCATGCTGTTCATCCACTAAAACAGTGCTTTTCAACATCTCTGGAGCAAATCTCAAATTTCCTCTCTGTGCTTCCCCCTCCCCAACCCACACATTATCTGTTACTGCATTTCCAGCAGAACCTCTCAAACATATTAAGCAAGCCCAATGCTGTGGGCAGAATGACATCTCATCCTGCACAGCTCATGTCTGCTGCATGTGCCATTCCCCGCTGCGTTGCACAGGAGACAGCGTCTATCGGTTCCCCAATTGGTGTGGGGATGGCACATCTTGTCAGGCTGAGAAGGAGCAGGGGGAATGGAAAGACAGGATCAGGTCAAGTGGGAGACAGAGGGAACTGCTGCCTGCAGAGAGGACTGGCTGAGAACAGAACACAGGGGTTGCAGGAGGGCTTGGGTTTTGCTCTCCGAGGAAGAGAGCAGGCAGGAGGGCAAGACAGCAACCACAGGGATCTTTTTTCCTGTTGAACACCTGTAATGGGAAGGGGGAAACAGTGAAGGCAGAGCACGGGACAACCTTGCCCATAGGGCAAAACAGAGGGAGCTTCTGGATGACTTTTCAAATGCTCTTGCTACATCACAGAGTTCTCACCAGCTGGGAACTCCTAATTAAAACACTCTCAGATAAGGCAATGCTAAACAGTAAACGTGCTATGACAAATTACGTACCACGTTAGTGTAGCTTCAGCAGCATCCTTCACTCTCATGGACGCAGGGTTAGGCTCCTTATCTCCTTTGTACTTGACCTCTTGTTCACTGTTTTTGGATTTACTTCCTGAAATGCCCAGCTCCACAATCTCCAGTACCTCTTTTAAACAATCCTAAAACACAAGAGGAACCACCTTAAAAGCAGAAGCACTCTGATAAATGTCTCCAAGACCTCAATGAAACTGTGATACGCCATCGATTACAATAAAGTACTGCTGGTAATATGAGCTCAGAAATAAATGTAGAAGATTATTCTAACAGACAGCATTGGAATAAGATCACGTTCGCTATAGGAATGATATTTTCTCCATCTATAGATGTCTACTTATGTTTGTATTCTAATGGTAGAAAGTGCTCTGAATGACTATATACACACAACATATTCCATATGTACAAAACTGCCAAGAGGACTACTAAGAGTGCAATTGGAAAATGTGAACATATTTAAGGAGATAACAAATGCATTTCTGAGGCTCTCTGCAAAACTTTTAATTAAGTTCTGAACACATTAAGAATGAACTCATCTGGGAAATTGTAAGAAATCCTTTTCCAAAGCTTCCAATTGCCAACAGCTTTCGTAAGTAAAATATATCATGATATCTCATTCATCAAATGAACAATAACAATACTCTAAAACTACACAGCAGAGCTTCAACAAATCTATTACAGGAGAGGCCAATACTCACAGAGCCGCAGCTATGACTCACAAGTGTTGCTCATTACAAAATCATTTGCTGAAAATATTTGGATGGCTACAACAAAAGTTCACATCTCATGGCTTGAGCTATAGAATAGCAAGGGACGTGTTCTCATGGACACATAACTGGCTGAAATCTGAACACTAGTAACTGGTCAGTTTTTACCACCAGAGACAAGGCAGCGTTCTATGCCTTGGCCTGTGTCCTTCCTTATATTCATAACTGATGTTGAAAAAGAGGTGATGAGGAAGATTAAAGTTTTCTGACACCAAAATTAACTAGCGTCACGATGCAAGGACTGTCCACGAAGAAATACAGAAGCTTACAGTGTTGGCTAGCAAAATAGCAGGTGAAATTCAAAGCAAATACAAGATGAGGCACCTGGAAAATTGCAATTTTAATACTTGCAAATGCAATGAAAGGTTCCCTCTGACTATGATGACTCAGGAACGAGATACTAAGTGTCCAGTATATACTACACACAGTATGTAACACTATCTCGATATACAGCAATAACTAAAACAAACAAAGAATCTAATGAAAGGAAATAAAGTATCATACAACTGAATAAACCCATACTGTTCCCCATGCAGCAAAACCATCCTGTCTTAATCACCTACTGCCATGCCAGTGTCCCAAAGCGCATGCAGAAAGCATCTTTAAATAAAGTCCTGCTTGTCAGTTTTCAATTTTCATTTTTAAAAATACACATATTTTTACATATGCTATAGAATATATAAACAAAATATAAAGACACATAAAATATGTTATATATAAAGCTATAATAAAATACTATAGAATACATATTAATATACACTATATATAAAAATATAGAAAGATCACTGAGCTGTCTCCGCAAGGACACCAACAATGAAAATACGCACTCAATTCTTTTATTTAGAAAACAAACTAGCAGGACAGAAGGCTGTTGGAAACATGCACCTTTCATTTCCTGCTCTTTTCAAGCTTCCCAAGCATATTCCATCTTGGATTGAGCTATGCCTTGCTCAGCTTCTAGAAAACTGGTTTCTTGGTGAAACAAACTATGATTATCAAAACACTGACACGAAAGGAATTCTGGTAAGTCTAGAAGATGCTTTAGTCAGGTAAGAGCTGAGATATTAGAAGAGACACAGCTTTTAGTGAAGTTTATCTGCAGCAGGTAGCTATGCTGTATATACACCATTAACTCTTGTATTTCTCTATTCGCTTTCTGTTTTTTCAGGTTTTCCTTTCTTCTCTCTTTTTCCAGTTTCACAAAACAGCAAGAAAGATCAAGACATTCTTAGAAATAGGGAAGTTAATTTTAAAGCCAAAAACATTCTTGGTGAATAAAGAGCAGAAATCAAAATTCAAAACTATTTTGCATGGAAACTAGTTTTGAAATTCCTAGTATACTTTTGAAAAGTAAGAAAACCACGTTATTTTAAAGTATCGTGAACAGACAGGTCGGGCACAAAAGGCATTACAATTTGGAGTGCTGAAAATACATACAGCAGAGACTCTTACCTTCTCATCCAGCATGTCAGGGTGCTCCGTGAGCCAGACGCAGAGGCACTGGAAAGCTGCCACTATCATGGAGTGCAGGTCGCGGGAGTGGAGCGGCGCTGGGCGGCTGCACTGGTACACGATGTAGCTGCACACCGAGCTGATGGCTCTCTTCCGATCAGAGCAATCCACCGCCACCCTCACCTGCGTAAGGCCAGCAGGAAAGGATGAGAATTCCTCCACAAAAATCTTTTGGAGAAGAAAGAGTTTTTAAAAGCATTTTTAAATGCAGTTTTAAAAAACAGGAATAAAGGGTTGAGCTCTTTTACAATTACAGCTTAAAAGCTGTGGGTCAAAAATTTAACAGTGACGGATACTGAAACCTAAAGGAAAGAAATGATGCATTGAGGTGCTACCATATTGCACGGCTTGGTTTCCAAGAGCAAGAGTGGGATCAATATGGTTTGATAAGAGACTAAATGAATAAAGTAGTATCTGAAACTTATTTTCAGCAAATATCTCTCTCCTATAGCAACCCATTCTGTATCTCTGAGAACCCACTCCCTGCCAAGCCTCCCTTCCACAGTGCTTCACTCTGCTCACATAACTTTCCACCAGGCATATTTTGTCTGCACAGTAACTTTCACCAGGGAAAAAGGGACAGAAAACCCATCCTGAGACTGGCAAAATACCGTATAACTCCTCCCCCAAAACTCACTCCCCAAACCCCCAGCTTCTCTCAACTCGGGGTGTCAGGGAGGCTCCAGGCTGGAAGATTAGTAAAGAGCCTTGTGCACTGAGGCACGAGGATCTTCGTCATAAAACTGACTCAAGAACTGAAATTCTCTTTTTTTTTCCCAACCTGTGACTCGGCACAGGAAACGTCAGGTAAAGCTGGATTTAGTGTTGGAATGGAAGGATACAGGCTCTTTAGGAAGGACAGGCAGGGGAGAGGAGGAGGGGGTGTCACCCTCTCTGTCAATGGAGTACACGGAGCTCCACCTGGGGATGGATGAGGAGCCGACCAAGAGTTTATGTGTCAGGATTAAAGGGAGGGCAGGGACAGGTGATGTTACAGTGGGGGTCTGCTACAGGCCACCCGACCGGGAAGACTGAGTGGATGAGGCCCTCTATAGACAGATAGGAGAAGCCTCATGTTCAGAAGCCCCCATCCTCATAGGGGACTTCAACGACCCTAAAATCAGTTGGAGGGACAACACAGAGGGGGATAAGCAATCCAGGAGGTTCCTGGAATGCATCAATGATAACTTCCTTCTCCAAGTGGTAGAGGAGCTATGCTAGACCTTGATCTCAGCAACAAGGAGGGGCTGGTGGGAAATGTTAAGCTCAAGAGCAGCCTTGGCTGCAGTGACCATGAGATGGTGGAGTTCAAGATCCTTCAGGTGGCGAGGGCGGTGCATAGCAAGCTCACTACCCTGGATTTCATAAGAGCAGACTTTGGCCTCTTCAGGGATCTGCTTGGCAGAGTACAGTGGGATAAAACCCTGGAGGGAAGCGAGGCCCAAGAAAGCTGGCTGATATTCAACCACCACCTCCTCCAAGCTCAGGAGTAATGTATCTTGACAAAGAGGAAGTCAGGCAAAAACACCAGGAGGCCTGCATGGATGAACAAGAAGCTCCTAGAGAAACTCAAACTCAAAAAGGAGGCCTCCAGAAGGTGGAACAAGGACAAGTAGCCTGGGAGGAATACAGAGGAACTCTCTGAGCAGCAAGTGATCAGGTTAGGAAAGCTAAATTCCAGATAGGAATCTGGAAAAAATCTGGCCAGGGACATCAAGGGCAACAAGTAAAGCTTCTATAGGTATGTTGGTGATAAAAGGAAGACTAGGGAAAATGCAGCCCCTCTCCAGAAGGAAATGGGAAACCTGGTCATCTGGGATATGGAGAAGGCTGAGGTACTCAATGACTTTTTTGCCTCGGTCTTCATTGGTGAGGGCTCTAACCACACTGCCTGAGGCACAGAAGGCAAAGCCAGGGACTGGGCGAATGAGGAACTGCCCACTGTAGGATGAGACCATCTGAAGAACCTGAAGGTGCTCAAGTGCATGGAACCTGATGAGATTAATCCATAGGTCCTGAGGGAACTGGTGGACAAAGTTGCTAAGACACAATCCATCATATTTGAGAAGTCATGGGAGTCTGGTGAAGTTCCCACTGACTGGAAAAGGGGAAACATAACACTCATTTTTAAAAAGGGAAAAAAGGAAGATCCAGGGAACTATAGGCCAGTCAGAGGGTCCAGAGAAAGCCATGAGGATGCTCTGAGGTTTGGAGCCCCTCTACTGTGAGGACAGGCTGAGAGAGCTGGGGGGTTCAGCCTGGAGAAGAAAAGGCTCCGGGGAGACCTTAAAGCCCCTTCCAGTCTCTAAAGGGGCTCCAGGAAAGCTGGGGAGGGACTCTTGATCAGGGAGGAGAGCCCTAGGACGAGGGGGAAGGGTTTGACACTGAAAGAGGGGAGATGGAGATGAGATCTGGGGAAGAACTTCTTGGCTGTGAGGGTGGTGAGACCCTGGCCCAGGTTGCCCAGAAAAGCTGTGGCTGCCCCATCCCTGGAGGGGTTCAAGGCCAGGTCGGATGGGGCTTTGAGCAACCTGTTGTGGTGGGAGGCGTCGCTGCCCATGGCAGGGGTGTTGGAATTAGATGGTCTTTAAGGTCCCTTCCAACTCTAACGATTCTATGATTCTCTGATCTTTCTACTCTGTAGCATTTGACCATGACATGTAAAGCTTTACTCATTAAGGTGCACCCTTATCCAAGCAGGAAAGTGGATGGTCTTGCTGATGACAACACTGGAGCAAGGCAGCTGTACTCCACAAAGTGGGCAGTGACAATTCAGAGCCCATAGATGAAAGCAGCATTTCCTTCAGAGGCATAGTATCTACAGCAAATAGAGGCCCCTCAAGATGATAAAAGCAGGTTGGTGAACCAGCACTCTTGCAGGAAACAGCATTTTTGAATTTACGAAGTCCCATTAATAATCTGATGCTGAACAGACACAAGACAGGGCAGTCCCTAACCTGAGAAGGCCTTTGGGAATTGTCACCTCCAGAGTCACAAGCAGAACCAGTTCTCTGGTCTGCAGTAAGAGGTGGTTTCTTTCTACTCCCTTCGTTACAAAGGAGAAAGACATCCAAGATACCCTAGAAGAAGAATTACTTCAATTGCATGAGAATTATGCAAAGTTTACAATATTTAATATTAACCCAGGTAGGCATTTGAGAAGATAATATATTTTCACACTCCCATCTCATTGCAAGCCAACCCCCAGTTCTGTATGACGCTCTGTAAGACATAATAACTGCACATTAATTCATTGCAGAACACTTTCAAATGCATCCTTCAGCTCATGCTCCTGCAGTAATAAAACAAGCACCCAGCTCAACACGGCTCAGTGCTGACTCCGTGCTCTAAAAAAATGCCTGAGACACGTGTATTTCAAAGAGATCTCTCAGGTTGCCAGGGCAGGAAATGCCGAATTGTCACACCAGGTCATCGCGGCTGCTGTAAACGCACTGGATTTTTGCTTAACAGGCATCATGAAGTCCTGCTTGGGGACAAGAGTTCTCCAGCAGAAAAAGGCATTTTACTTCTCATCAAAAAAAAGCCCCCCACAGTAGCTTCATTTCAGTTATTTGCTGTTGAATCAAGGAACTGTGTGCAGATAAAGCTCCGAAGAAGATGACACCTTCATATTAGAAAATTGCTATCATTTTCTAGATGAGATGGAAGGGGAAAAGCAGATACAACACCTACAGAAAGGGCAAGTAAGTTGTTTGATACCCTGGCATATTTGCAATCTGCCAATGAACAGCAACAAAACCTCTTGTTTCTAAGTCTGGGTACACAGTGAACAGACAGACCAGCCACCCAATCAAGCAAAGCTCTGATAAATGGTTCACAGTGGGACTGAAAACTAACAGCCCAAGCCCCTACACTGCCACTGGAAGCTTAGTGGCAAGTTTTTCCTCAACTGTGCAACCTAATACGGCAGATGCATCCCCTGTAGTGTAAAAAACAAAACCTGTCACACATGGGAATCCATGAGAAAGGTTAGGAGGCATCCAGATAGCTCAGCAAAACCGGGCAGAATCGTACAATAGAGCCGTGTGTATCTGAACAAGCCACCCTGAGCTTGCCAATAGGTGTCTACAGACCAGACGTCATTTGAGACACAGAGCATTCACACGAGGAGAGGATGAAGTACAAAAGGAGCACTGCTTTTCCTCATGTCCAAACAGAACACTTGCTGACTAACTCACAGACATCAGTTTGGTGGCAGAACTTTCACCTACACAGGACTATAATCACGCTTTGAAAAGAGGCCAGAGCACACACAACTTCACCTCTCACCTTTGCCAGTCCAGACAGCAGCTCCAGTGCAGCCAGGGAGATGCTCATGTCCTGCCTCCACTGTGAGTTGAGTCTTTGGGTTACCAGGTGAATGCTGCGGATCAGTAGCCCAGCCGCTGTATCTGTATTAAGAGCTAGGATATAACCCCAATAGCACACACCACAGGGAGGGAAAACAACTAAGCATTAGTGACAATAAGCAAAGCACAGGCACAAGCCAAAGCAGGCACAATACACACATAAAATAAAATTATAGACAATCTCATAATCTAGATACTTGGTTGGTCACTTTTCCACAGGCTTACTCCCTTATATACACCACCAGACATTATACAAATACATTCAGACTAGCTTATCCCAGTTTAAAAAAAAAATTTTTTAAAAGACATTTTGGATAATCCCAGCACTCTCCTGCATCTCAGCAGCAGAACAGCTAGCTTCAGGTTTTGCTATTGTTTGCTTTGTACTTGAATTGCTGTGATGTCTTGCAGACTCAGAAAAAATTAGGCATTGGTAATGTATATTAAACATTAGCACTTGTATATTTAGGCATCAGTAATGAACCAATAGAGCACATGTAACTTCAGGTATCTATGCCAGAAGTTACCCATTCTTTCCATATGTAGTGTTTATCAAAATTTGCATGAGTTAGATTAACGTAGATAACGAAAGAATCAGTCCCAGAGAAAAAGAGATGCAATTATTTCTAGACCTTTAATTTCCCTGAACCTCTAGCGCAAAATTAAAAATAGAAAATGTTTTTAGTATCAGTTATTCTCATTTCAAAACATTAGGAACATAAATATTATACATACTTGTTAGAACTGAAGTAGGCAAATTAATTGCAGAAACAAAAACTGCTAAATGACTAGTTATAAAAGAGACATGAGAACTATGACAACTAAGGTATATCCTTCCCAAAAATTAAATCATATTTAACACTCAAGAGCCAAGTACAATGTTACACTAGTACCAGGGTTTAAGTGTTTGCTACAGTTAAACAATAGACCATTGTGTTTTCAATTTTCTCATTTGAAGCATCCAGCAGAAACACAGAAATTCTTTTCACAAATTTCTTAAAACCTTACCTTCTATGCATAAGAAATTTTGAAAATCTAATAAAATGAATAAAGTACAAAGACACTTTTCAAGTTATGTTTTAAAGACTCAGTAAGCCAAATATTTAGAAGATTTTTTTTTTTAATCTTACAAATGGATATTTTTACAAGCACTTGCCAATGAAAACCCATATGAATTAAACAGACAATTTAAATAGTGTGCTGAAAACTAGCACTTTAATAATTTCAAAGAAACTAATCCTGTAGGGAAAGCACTAACATGTTTATATGAATCCCTAAAATATAGTAACGTCTTTCCTGCTAATCTCCCTCCTCTCCTTATTTATAGAACTAGAGAAAAAAAAACCATTTTTGGTTGGTAAGAAAGAGCTGTCAGCGTAGGCTACAACACAACGAAGGCGATCTGTTCTCACGTTGCCTTGGTCAACATCAGTCAAACTGATGAAGACCAACAGAGCAAATGAAATCCCAGGATCTCAACATTCGGCCAGATTACCACACACAGATTTAGAAGAACGTAGAGTTTTATTACCAAGATTAAAAAAAATGCACGGTACAAGACATAGCAAACAAAAGTTAATTACTAAATTCTCTTGTTATAACAAATGACACATCAAAAGCATTCTGCTTACTTGCTCTATAAAAACATGAGTCCCTCAAATGCTCTTTAAATATAGTTTAAGAAAAGGTGCTGCAAAAGTCAGGTAAGCATTTAGAATGCTACAAAAATGAATGAAGCAATTAATTTACACTTGGTGTACATTTGTTCAATTATCGTTCATCTAAACTGAGTGTCTTGAAAACATAAGCTGAAGTAAGGCAGTTTGCAACACCCTTTTTACGAACTCTGACACTCTTATTTTTAAAATGTTAGCAGAGTCCTTTAGTAGGATTAAAAACCAACCACCTAAAGGGCACATATGAGCACAAACAGGCAATAAACAAAGGGGCCATCCACCCTGGGTTCAAAGCACCCCTGTGCATTAATGTATTAGCCAAAGCTAGGAACAGGAAAAAAAACAAAGCACATCACCCTGGCATATAATGACAGATTTTTCAGAAGAGCTACCCTTACCATAATCCCTCAGGAGGGCTTGTGCTGGTCTCTCGCTGTCTGGTGTTGTGGGCTCTGTACTGCCTCCGCTTGCAGTGCTAATGCCACTGTTAGTACGACTGTGGCTTTTGAAGAGGTTATTTTCTGCACCGTTCTGCAAATTGAAAGTCAAGTTTGAGCGATGAGAAGATTTTTCTGAGGAGAATTCCCTATACCAGAGAATGCTCTCAGATACAATGGAGAAAGATGATCAAACCTCAAGATGCTAACTGAGCACCTTACAACAGTGGATAAAATGAGTAATGCAATTCTTTCTAAAGTGGTGACTTCAGAAACAAAAAATACTTACCGTTTCCATCTGACAGCCAATGGCTTCTAACAGTGCTGAATCTTGAACAATATTTAACATTGCACCTGAAGAATCAGATATAAGAAGGTAACTAAAGACTGCAGTAGAATATTCACTGCTAAAATTTACAAAGAAACTCTGAAGGTCTAATGTACAGGATCGCCATCCTGTTTTATAAAAGCTCTTATAAAGAGTTTTACAAAACACAGGATTTGCTTCAGGCGTAGCCATTTGAAGCAGATGAGAGCTGAGAGAGAAAGCGCTTTCAGCCATTTTAAAAACGCTTTGAACATAAGTTACAGAAGGATTTTGGTTTCACAGAAGGGCTGGAATCATTCCTTGTCTCCCATCAGATTGTGCTCATTTAAAAACTCAGGTTATATTTAGGGATATCTACTGATTCTGTGAATAAAATAACTCTTTTTGTTAGATAACAGAGAGCTAAAGCCAGCTGTGTAGTCCAAAGCCACCTCAAGAGTTATACAGTGCTGGCCTTGGCTATGTCCTTGCCCGGCACAAAGAGGCTCCCTTCCCCAGTTTGCCAACCACCAGCTGCCTTTTGTCTCCTAATGGCCAAACAAAAACATGTTTTCAAGTCCTAATGAACTACCAGTACATACAGCAACCTGCTGGAAGACGAACTGAACGATGTCTGGTCCATTCAGCAACCCCTAAGACAGCAGCACAAGGGACCATGCTTGTTCTCGTACTGATCAATGACCAGTGAAATGAACCCACAAACCACTGTAACACAAGCTTTATTTTTACAAGGACATTTCTGCCCTTGGCCCCCTCCCCCAAAAGTATGCCCTGACATCAAAAATAAAAAAAAAAAAAATTAAAAAAACTAAACCAAAACCCACCCCAATCAAATCAAGCTAATATTTGCATAATTGATAATCTGTAGGTTTGCTAAAACACAAAAACAATTTCCAAAATTCAGAGGCCAGTTCACAATCAAAGATGGGATACAGCGAAATTCTCTCTACCTTGAAGTCATCCCCAGCCTCTCACTTTCTGTGCTTGGTTTTCCATCAGTGCCCAAAATAGTGTATTGAAAAAGCCACAGTACTAAGTGCAGGAGTAGCCACCCCTACTGCACCCACACCAGCCAGCAGGTAGCTCTCTCTTCTGTCTTGGGAGAGATAATTACACATAAGTGTAAGACACTGTTAAATTAAAATTGCCAATGCATCCTGGGTGCCTTAATGTGAACTGCCTGTTCCTGCTTGGCAGCATCACCCTCAGGCAATGAGGGAAGCAGCAGTGGGGACAGGGACCTGCAACAGGCTGGCACTGACACACTTGGTGGCATCAGTTTTAGGAGGAGACGGGCTGGTACGGACTGTCATGGAAACAGTAATGGTAAAAACCATTCAAGGCAGAGCATCTCCCCAACCAGATGCAAACGTCAGCTCACAGTGGAGGGGTACGGAATGCAAGGGTAGGATTGAACAGATCACCCTGCGGTTCTGGAGGTGGTGCAACCCTCTGCGCACCGCTTGGAGGATCGCTTTGAAACCATAAATATCCTCATGCCTTCACCAGCATTGGTTGTAAATCAGTCTTTCAAATTATTCTCCCCTAGTCTTCCGCTAGTAAAGGAACTATTTCAACCACTGCAAGGAAACTTTCTGAAGGTCTCTGCACACCAGATTTGTTTCCCTTCATTGCTCATGCCATTTTCTCGCCCTCCCCTGTTAATCAGGCGGGCTCTCTGTCTCCCAGAACAAGGCAGACACCCATCATCACTGTGAGTCTGTCTCCTTAAACAGACCAAATGACAGTGGTATTGTAACTAGTGAAGGACAAGAACACCATAAGGTGGAAAAAAGCACTTCTAAAGAGAGAAAAATAAGGAGGGGGGTTGAATAAAAGGCAAGTACATTTTTACTTGTCTGAAAATATATTTAACTTGACAGATTATGGACTATTCAAGTTTTGAGCTTCTAGTTACTGAGTATTCAAAATAACGTTACCCGTTACCTCAAAGAACAGTTTGTTGCCAAACTACGATGCATCTCTAGACTCTATTCCAAAGCTTTTGTCTGAGGATTTACACAGTACTAAACAAATGTCATCTGTATTTTGCAGTACTGGACCACCCGTCACCCAGTATTTCAATTTGTTTCTAGGATTAATCACACCAAAAAATAAACTATTCCCTGTAACCTATTAGTCAAGAATCCTTCCTAGTATTAAACCATTTTTTCCTATTTCCATTCCTAGTTATGACTGACTTTCCTGCTAGAATGTGTTTTACTTCCACCTCTACTGTTATTCCACATTTGTAAAAAGATAGAGATTACTTTAACAGAAATGTGAGGCTTTGAGATGTTTTCATAGTATGAGGAAGATTATACAGATGACAACCTGCCAGGAATTTAATCTTTTTTCTTGCAAAGGAACACGTTACTAATAACCCATATTATTGCAGGACAGATTAAAACAGACATCTCTATAACACAATTAACAAATAAAAAAAGCTGAAATAACCTAGTATCATTTGAGTGTTGTTGGGATCTGTTTCCGTTTGCAAAGCTCCTATAAGTATATTCACAAGCCTCAGCTTCAAGGAAAGGAAGGTTACTGGCTTATCATACGTTGAGCTGTCATCATTGCTGAATTTCCCCTCCAGGACAACCTGAAGGAAAAATACATTTGGTTCAGTATGAATTAGAGGTTACACCAGTACTGGTTTCAAACGTCAAACATCCACAGCACACATTGCTACTGACAATGCATAACACGGTCTGACTCTTACTAACTTGCTGTAAGAGCTTCCGTGCTAAACAGAACACCAAATACAACTCACAAGTCATCCAAATCCCACTCCAAAACAACCAGGAAAACAAAAATGGAAATGCAAAACAAAGTGGGAAGTTTACTACCTCGGACTTTATGGTTCCAAAATGATGGGGGAGAGGCAACAGAGACAGCAAGATGTTAATCGAAGCTCTTCTTAGCTCTGTGGGGTTTACATAGATTTTAAACTTTGAGAGTTCTCTGCAAATCAAAGCATCATACAGTTAATCAAATTTTCACAGGAATTTGGAGCCAAATTTAATTAAGTTAAAATTAAATACAGAGCCACCCTTTTGTTTTAAATAATTTGCAGTATACAATGTAGCTGTTTCTTTCTAGGCTCTGGATGATTTTTTATTTTTTATTTTTAAACAGCAGCAATAACACAATGAATTCACGCAGGAATCACTTGCCAAGAATTCTGTACCCTATATAAAAGACATATAAAAGCAATGGGCTGATGAAAGTATTATTCAGGCACTGCATTTTCAAAACAGCCAGTTTTGGTCATAAGCCTGTACTGGCTTATTCAACTCAACTGCCCCCCAGGACCATCAGAGATGCACAGAATGTGCTCATGCCCATATTACAAGCTACTTAGTGAACAGATCACCATATTTTGGTAGCCACCAGCAAATTCTTCTAACTATAAGACCTATCCAAAAGAAGAAGTGGCTCAGATTTAAGCACAGAAGATAAATATTTTACGCAGCAAGCAGAGTGCTATTGCGTGCCTTAGATTGCTTAGCAAAACACCCAGAAATCTATAAAGTTCTCATGAGTGAGGCTCTGTCTTCTGGTTTCAGAACCTACTCCAATTTCACCTGTCTGTCTAAATTATCAATTTTTCTATTTAATGCTGTGTAAGATTACTCTCTCACTGAATTCACTGAAGCAACAGACGCTAATGAATATCCTGTGAAATTTTACTTAAAAATCAGTATGCTTTCAATATATTTGAGCCAAATCACTTCTTCTCCATTTTCTTACAGATACCGCTTTCCATCAATGAATATGTAGATTACACAACTCCCATATTTCATTTAAAATAAACACTACTATTGCTTTAAAGAAAATGGCATTAACTAAAACTGAAAATTAAGAGCTGATGAAGTGCCACTATCATCATGATCAAATACATACACACTGTGGGGCCCACGTTACAGAATTCCTTCAGCAAAAACTACTCAGGAATGACAGAAACCCCAGAAGAGAAACACTTCCCCACATTTCTGATGATTTTAGATGGAAATAGCAATTTACCTGTCAGGTAAAATAGTTTCAAGAGCCGAAATGAAATAAGGAACCACGACATCAATCCCTTTCAGGTCACAGCAGAACAAAGGAGGGGAGTTTAGAATAACACTGGCAAGAACGGGGTGGCAAACGAAATCTGCTATCTGCAAACCCTGAATTAAAAGCATGTAAAATCTGACAAAGAAAGATAAGATTAAATTATTTGCACATAAAATGCATCAGCATCCCACATGAACAAGAACGTGCAGCCACAATTTGATCTTTTCTACATAAAATACAGTAAGTTTCAAAATCAGAGCTAGGAAGCGTTCATACGAGCATCCCCCCCATTACTTCAGTGCAGGGAGACACACCGAACCAGCTTAACAGAACCCCCTCACAAATCACACGTATTTTCATGGGAAAAGCTGGTGCAGCAGGGTTTTACTGAAACCTCTGACTGGTTGCACCCCAGGGACTTATTAACAGAGCTTGGACCATGTGCCCTCCCGCTACTCCCCTCCCCAGGTAAGGATGGCAGCAAGATCTTGCCTTTAATTCCCCAACACAAGAAAAACACTGTGAAATCTTTGGCAGGGGATGACGGGACACACAGACAGGACAGGACACTTTGGAAAATGAGACCAAACATAACCATTACAACCAGTTCAAACAAAAAAACAGCAGGGCAGGAACCTAGCTGGCCATCATCCTAAAGCAGTTGGTTTCTTTTGCAGTTTCTTGTTAGAGAATACTTATGTCCCCTTTATTTTATTTTTTTTTAAAGGCTTGCAAACACAGAGGAAACTCACTGACTGGGTAAGAGACACAAAAACTATCTATACACAAAACACTACAACATGCAAGAAATAAAATAGTTCAGTCTTCCAGGAAGTTTTGATGTCATTTGGGACAAGTGTACCCAAACAGTTTCAGAGAGTCAGGATTTAAAGTTGATTCTCTGCCTCTAACCTTTGCTATTTCACTTTTTAACAAAAAATTGGAAGAAAGGTACACTATAATATGGCAAGAGTGCCTTATTTTGTTAGAAACAAGACTGAAAACAGAGGTAGTTTAGAACACAATTGTTTTAAATAATGGAATATGAGCATGTTTCTATATGTAAAGGGAAAAAAACCCACAACCACATACAATCCCAGTGCTGTGGTGTTTGACAACGTAAGACCCTTCACGGTCTAATAAGCTGTGCAAAGTCTTATGTCTGCACACTTATTTTTTTCTATCTGAACAATATTCAGTGACAAATTAAAAAAACCCAAGAATACAAGACGCAATAAAATATCAAAAAGACAACCATCCTTCCAGCTGGGAGGCACTTAAAGTGACTTCCCTTCAACTGGAACTTGATGACAACCCAATGAAACCAGCATCATGAGAAGACGAAAGGGAATCACTGCTGGGTTCAGCTGGGGGTGCCCACCTACAGCGCCTGAAGGTTGACCAGGCTTTTCTGAATTGCAACGCAGGATTCACTCACTGAACGCTATTCGCAGTTAATCAATTTGCACCACAAAGTTATAGCAACAAAGCAACTGGAAGAGAGGTTAGTACCGGGATAGGTAAGCTGGTAATATTTCCTCCCCAGTCTTCTTGCTACAAAATATCCTACACAGTGTCCCGCACGCCTCTGCCCGTCCCGCTTCATAGTTGTCCGGGAATTCGCTCGCATCGAACATGGGGTTGGAAGCCATTGTGTCTGTGGACATTTGCGATCCTTTCCGGCGAAACTCCACGCTAGCTTGGGTTGCTATAGCTGGGAAGAGAAAAAACAGTGTTTCACTGCGTTTGTTAACATATATAATAGGCTCATGGGATCCTGGACACAAAGATCAAGTCAAATTTAGCAGTTATCATGAAGCTGTTAGTTCAGTATATTTGAGTCAGTGCCTCTGTTTAGAAAGTATCTGAGGGTGTAACTAGCTTATTTCTTTGACAAAACCCGACCTTCATATTCTAGAGCCTGTCCCAACTTCTGCTGCAAAGGGTACACTTAGATCCAGTGTTAGCTACCTACCCTCTCTGTACGACAAGGATCTTCCCTCACCTAGTTCTCGTCTCCAGAAAAAATGAAGTATCACCTTGCCTTGTCGCCTTGAAATACCAAAAAACATTTAAACGGTGCCATTACTGTGACTTCCAAGCAAGCACTTCATTTTCAGCTGGCCAACTAATCTCTTATGCTGCTCTCAACACCGAGCTGCTTTGATCCAATTTTGTTGTATAAATATACTTAATAAAAAAATTCTAAGGACCCGTATCAGAAAGAGAAGTTTGCTGAAACCCACTCTCCCGATTTGGTCCCTCTCTCCTCACATGACTGCTGAAACTGCCCCATAAGCGTGAGAAGAGGCAGCCTCCAGCCGCAGCCACCAGGGAGGCCGTCCCCCTGCTCCCTCTCCCACCACACGCTCCGCTAAAGCCTCTTGGGAGGGACCCCACTGGTACCCACAGGGGACCTGGCTCTGCCAAGCCTCGTGCTCCCTCCCTGCAGGATGGTTCTGCCCGTCCAAGCCAGTTCAATTCATGCCTTTCTAGGGAGTTCTGTCCCCCTTTCACACATCCCTACCAGCTGCATACGATGCAGGAGGCTACTCGCTTGCCCGGCTTCACCCTTCCTTCCAGAATGGCAAGCAAAAGAGGTACATTGCTCTCAATGGGTTTTTTATTATTCTTTTTTTTCCATTTCTTCCTCGGACAACTTCACTCTTGGATTACTAACTGCAGAAAAAGCATATTCCTTCTTATTTTTAGCTAACACTATACTGATTTTCAAAACCAAACAAAAGATAACGTGTGCTCCTAGCGGAATCACATCGGTGTAGTTCTACCTGCACCACAGAACTTCCTCTGCCTCAAGCCTGGGACACTGGGGAACATCAGGCTGCAGACAAAGGCCCATTAACACTTCGACAGTTGGAATATTTGTTAATTTATGGATGGGTTGGGCTTTTTTTGGCTTTATTTTTTAAAGGAAACGTTCTAATGTCAAGTGTCTGCTCTTAATTTGTTGTCTTTAAATTCACCTTTTAACTACTGTTACCTTACAAATTTTCATGACATAAATAGCAAATAAGCACAAATCTTTATGCATCTTCCCATGAGCCATTTTTTGTCCTAAATAAGCTACCCAGCAATATATTGTAGTAGGAAAAAAACACTACATGCACAATGCATACAAATCAAACACTAGGTCTGTAAAATAAGCTTTAAGTAAAAAAAAAACATGGTTAGTGCAAAGTCCTGAAACTCATGACATGATCACAGACTAAAGTACAGAAAAGATGGGACTGATTCAGGCAGATTAATTTGCTTTTGCCAACAATCCTCCCCATTCAAAAACACACACAAAATAATTACTTGTCTTTTTCAAGTAAAAGTGCAAAAGCTACAAGAGACAATGCGAATGGATTTACAAATAAAATATGGGATTATGGAGAAAGAAAAGCATGACCGCAATTAAGGAAAAGCTACTGATTCCTACTTACAAGATTTATAAGAAAGAAGAATTTGGATAAAAGATGCTGCAAGATAATAGAAATAAAATGGAAACAAATCAAAGGACAGCAGTAGTTATAAAATACTTTTAAGATGGTGAAATCGTAATATAAGTTAAGAAGCTTTTAGCTTTTTTAAAAAATAGATTAAAAGCTTTATGATATAGCAAGCTCGTTAAACACATAGGAAATTGGCATTCAGGTCCAAAATTATGGTTTTGAAAGTACCATGCAAAACAATGAACAAAAAGTTACAAAATACTAATAAGGTTTAGAGCCGTTCATATCAGTGTACATCAGTTCTTTAAACGGATGTATTAACCCTTCCCAGCTCAAGTGCCTTTCCCTGGGTTGTACTGTATATGGAGCACACACTGGCCACCCCACTGCCTCTGGGACTTGGGGTACGGCGTGTAGGGAGAAGGTTACTCACCTGCAGTCTCCTCACAGCAATACTCCTGCTTCCAACCACGAGCTCCTGATGGTACTACAGCTCCGTCTCCCCTAAGCCAAGTTGCTAACAACCAGTATACCCGGGCATGCCTCCCCCACCACCTCCATCAACAATCTTCCAAAGCAGAAATAAAAGGCAGAACGCTACCAGAAATATTAACATCTCAAAAACAATCTCCAGAGAAAGAAGAGAGGAAAGACTCCAGTAGCCAGGTACCAGGAGAGAATGCCACCACCTCGTTAAGAGCTGCTTCTTTGAGTGCGCAAGTCAGATCAAGACCTGTGACCGAGCCCCTCAGCAACACTCAAGATGTCCCCAGAGTTTCTTATAGCTTGCTCCTAGATCCCCAGAAACTTTCTTTGGGACACCAATATTAATGACAGTAGGGTCAGAAGAAATAAGGGCAAACCTATACCCCAAGACCATGGCCAGGCCAGGTTGGACGGGGCTTTGAGCAACGTGGTCGAGTGGGAAGTGTCCCTGCCTAGGGCAGGGGGGTTGGAAGTGGGTGATCTTTAAGGTCCATTCCAACCCAAACCATTCTGTGACTCTGTAACACCCCCACTGCCAACAGCACCTGGGTGATAGCAGCAATCCACCAAAGTAAGACTTCTTTAGCTGCTATAAAACACACAGTGGGCAGGTTTGTGACTGACTTCTTTATGTACGAGGATTAAGAACAAGCCCATCAGACTGGCAGATTCAGTTACTGAAATGCTGGTACAAGGTATTCATGAGTTTCTCCCAATTGTCACAAGTTGTTGAGGACAGCAACTAGCAACAGCATGCACCGTATGGCCAAGCTTGTCTAACCAAAATACATCCTGCCAATGAAGTTATTTCCCCTCCAGAGGTTAAAGAGTTCAAGAAATAAGGTATGTGAGGCTCCAGAACAATACGAAAAGCAAGGGTAGATAGGGACTCATTCACATCAGCCTTGAGCAACCGCTCTCTACTTCCTAAAGCTCATCAAAAAGACTTGAGTTATAAGATGGGAAAACAGTGCGCTAGTCCATGTGAATCACCAGGGTTTGTTTAAAAGAATTGAACTAAATTCTGGACTAGAACTTGAGACCGCAGCTCATCCACAGGGCTACTTGTTAGGTACTCACATTTAGCTCACAAATACCTCTTAGAAATCACGTCATATGGGTTCTCATTAAGACTGTGTCATATGGCAGAAGAGGAATAAGGAACACGCACTAGAAAATGCAGCGTTCCAGAAAGGTATCCCAGAGCAGGGAATCTCAAGAAGCAACCTGTATCAAGATATTTCACCTCTTTCTTTTTCAAAGTGGTCCTCAGTCCTCCAGCCAGCAATGGAACAGGGAAAACAGGGAGCTGTGAGAGAAGAAATTCGTAACTGCATGGCATTGAAACAAGCCGAACATTAGAAGGGCTTAAAGCTGTTGAGATCTTATACAGCTGCAGTCTCAGACCTAAAAGAAAAATAGTGCATACGGGCCAGTGGAAGACAAAACTAAATAGCAAAGCTGATTTTAAGTACAGACACTTCCCAATCATAAAATATTTAAAGCATCCATAAAAATAATAGTGCTTCCGGAAGCTAGTGCAGATTACCATCAGCGTCAAACATGGTAAGAATATTCAAGCTAGTGGCAAAAGCGCTACTGCCCGAGGGTAGACAGCAGACGGACCATGACACATAGGGACAGCCAACCTGCAGCCAAAAAAAAGATGGTTTATTTTTGTCCTCTTTCCTAAGGGTAGGGACTGTGGCAGCTAACTGTCCCTTCTCTGTTGCCCTCTTTCTTCAAGTCACATCTACGTTGGGTAGCCAGAGCAGAGGCAGGTGGATGGGCTCAACGTGCAGATCTGACGATGCTGATGGCCCCACTTGTATGATGGAGGGGGATCACAGTACACAGCCCTCCTGGCCCACTTCATGGATCCAGCACAGCACCTCCTGCCTTCCTCCTTTCCAGGAGGAAAAGACTTCACCTGGAGGCACCCAGCTCCACAGATTAGAGTCCCAGAACAGAAGCTTCTCCATTTGGACTTAAACCTGATTAAAAGACACTGATGCTTCAAATCAACAGAAACTGCAGGAGCCCAGCCCTTTACGAGTCTTGCCACTTTCTCCCCACCTAAAGCAGAGGCTGAGCAAAAGGATTTATCCAAACAGATACATCAGGCAATCAGCCTTTGGTGCCTCTCTCCAGTTTTAGCAGTATGGGTCCATCTCCAGTTCACTCTCCTTCCATCAGCCTGCCATGGTGTTGCTGTGACCAGCAGTAACAATGCTCATGGCACCCTGGAAGGGCAGCAAACACTTGACTAAATTCTCTAAGTTAGTTCTGTCTTTCAAATTGCTAGAAAAACAGGACAAAACACAGCCAGTTTTCTGGGTCTCCACCAACATAATTCTCTCAGATCCACTGCTACTAATAAATGTCAGAATGTGTGACATGCAAAGACTGGTGTCGCTATGGACAGCTCTGAAGAGCACGGAGCAGGAACAGAATCAAGTGATTTCCAAATAGTTGTTTCTAGTTCTTCAGGAAGCCAGTAAATCCCTCCATAAGGCTAGCAACACGACAATTTTCTGACCACTGTTAGGTAACTTAAGACACTGCATATATCAAAAAAAGGCCCTGGAACCCCTTCAAGGAAGTCAATCATTGTGATTTTGGATGACGCTGTACTTCTGCTAGAATCACACCACCTCTGTTTACAGCTAACACTGTTGCATAAGCAGTATCTCAGCTGACATCCTTTTCAGGTTAAGCACTTCATTAAAATTGCTCAAGATCCAGGTTATGTCAAAATTAAAATGATCCCATCAACCTGAAAAGCATTAAATACAGAAATACATTAGCTGCATATGCAACTGAACGCACCTTCAAATTATGCCTTACTCTTTCCTAAGCTCAGCTATTTCTCCGGCAATGTGCCATGGGCCTTTTACAGACGGACTTGAGCCTGCCTCCACAGAAGTGCACAACCAAACACTTTCAAAAACATTGTGCTGCATACCTAAAAATATCTTTAGCAGATCCCAAATCCTAAACCCGTCGCCTCCACACAGGGATTTGTGACACAACACAGAAGATAATCACTTTAACCGCTGTCAAGTCCCACTATAAACCCAACTTGCTACAACAAACCTCTTCCTCGTATTTTCCTTACTTAGGCCAGTGAGTTCCTGATAGAGAGATCCCGTGGAAGAGTTTAAGCAGACATTCAAAATACTACATGAAGAAAAGGAAAACTGCGAGGAGTGAGAAAGTTTATTCTTTTCTGAATATTATCACCAAAAGGAAGAAGAGTGCTAAAAAGCCCCTCTGAGCAGAGTACTAATTCTGCTATCATGTCTCAGAACATCTGACCTCTAAAGCTGAGCAAAGCACAGGAGACAAAACATCTGGCAGTTCAGGACAACCAAGGTACCGAGCCGTATATGGGAACACACAGCAACCCGCACTGAAAGACACCAGCTTCACTTGCTATTTTAAGGACTCCTGTTTTCATAACAACCTCCAAAAAAAAGAAGTACCACTTTTGTGCAGTATCTGGAGTGATGTTTGACAATTCTTCAAACATTAAAGAGTCACTATAAAAAAAGTTACTGTTACTCAGAGATACTCAAGCACATTTCAAATTAGGAAGAGGACTTTTTTATCACATCATTTCCTTCACTTAATAAAATTTTCCCCACTAGCATAGTTGGGACTGCCATGCTTGTTAGAGCAAGGGAGTGTTTAATAGTAAAAAGTTATTTATTTTTTTTTAAATTGTAAAGCCCCCAAACACCTGCTCTGCTATTAACAGGTGCTCGCTCAGCTGGGAGGGGTTAACTACAATTCAGCACTTAAAATTTTTTTTTTTTTTTTTGATTCTGCATACGTTAATCTTGCAGGTAGGAAATGTCAATAAAAGAAGGAGAAAAAGTGTACATTTATTTTTCAGTAATATTTACCAGTCATGCTGCTGTCTCTGTTTATTCCATTATGAAGTTTACAGTGAACAAATGCTGCATCAAATAACCACGATCCAAAGAGGTTCAAGATGCTGTTAACCTTTGGCCTGCGAGGAGCTGGTAGTGGCCGTGGCTCAGAACTTGTCTGGTTTGGGCTAGAGAGTGGAGAAGTAGAGGAGGGTTGGTGCTGCACTTTTGAAGAATGTGCAGTAGTTACCTATGTGAAAAGAAGAACAGATCAGCCCCTAGAAGCAAGGAAACTTTCCTCTAACTGAGAAAACTATCAAAACGGTCAGCTCGTTAAATACAGGATATGAGATCTTACAGTGCTGGTTTTCATCGTTGCTTTATTCACAGTCACTGCCCGATGCCTTCGGTTGTGGGGGGGAGTGGTGTTGGTGGCCGTGTTCTGGGGCATGCTCAGCCTGTTCACGGGTGTGGGTGGTGCGCTGTCTGAGCGGGGTCGTGAAATGCCTGCAGATCAAGAGACAAAGCAAACTTTCAGCAGGAGTTCCACAGGCTCATACTCAGCAGCCCGGGCAGTAAACGTCTGGGCCTTCCGGGCATAGACTAGCTTTCCTCCCTGCCCCCCGAAACAGCAACAGTAAGAAAAACATCTTTCCCCTTTTACTATTAGCAGAAATAAATGCACAAGCAAAACAAGACTGTGCTTACGTTAGGAAAGCAAATAACTAAAAAACACCAAAGAACCCACACCTTAAGAAGGTGGGAAAAGGCACCAGGGAGGACCAAGTCCAGAAGACGGCAGAGGGAAAGGGCCAAAGTCCATTTGCCAAAGCCAGTTTAACAGCTCACTCCTGCCAAAATTCCGATGCCTCTCACTTTTGCCTTTCCCAGCCCTACCTCACCCACCCCATCCAGAGACACCTCTCAGATGTCTGACCCTTCAAAGCCAACTTAGCTCACTAACTGAAGATGAAACCCATCCCCCACGCCGTTTTCTGCTGGTTTTGCGAGCTGAATCAGCTTGCTGAACAGTCAAATATTAAGTCAGTACAAGAGATGGGGTTAGAAAGCAGAGTAAGCTGTAATTTTTCTGGCAGCAGCAGGACATTAGGTCAGACTTAGCTTGAAGTGACAAACACCACTTCTTCCCATCTCAATGAACACCACCACCCTCACACCCCGTCTTGAGAAATTAAGTGTGGAATTGCAGTGTGCTTGAAGATTTGACACAGATTTTTTTGACCATGTTAATTAAAGCACCCAAGTACTTTTCGTAACGCATTACCCAACAACTAACTCCTGCTAAACCACTCGTGTTACACCCCACGCAGAGAGCAGAGTACACACTATGAAATGTATGGTTTTGGTAGACTTTTTTTGGAAGAGAGGATGCAGTATTTTGCCGAACACACGCATCATGTGGGTACGTATCAGGGAGGGCGAGACAAAAACCATGTCCTTTGGCACTTGGGGCAGAAGGCAATCAGATCTCCCACTAGCCTTACCCAAGTGGTCTGTACTGCAGCTCTGGAGTCTGCCCAAGCACCCTCCCATGTCTGCACCTACAGCCTGAATTTCATGTCAGCAGAGCTCTCCTGTGCCCCAATGCAGCAGTCCTCAGTCTTTGTCATTGAGCTCCAGGGGGGCTATCGTCACCCTAGGGGTTTCATCTTGCTACATGAGATCTTCAGAAGACTGAAGTCTCTGATTCAACATGCTATCAAAAGCTGCTGGCACGCTTACAGGAGAGCCTGGGCTGCCAGGGGCCACCAAAGCACTCCACAGCTGGCCAGAGCTCAACCCCAGGTACCACCACCCAGACATGGCGTATGGGATCACTGTCACCCAGTAGGGTACCATCGCCCCTACTACTGCACCCAGACACGGAGCGTGCATGGGATCACTGTCACACATGGCAGATGCAGAACACAAAGGGACTCCCACACCACTTACTGTGGGTTAGAAGTCTCAAATAAGAACCCCAGACTGTTTTTAAGGTCAAGGAGGAATTCACCACAACAGCTGTCCCAGAAAAGGTGCCTGCACTGGGCAAAGCTAACGGCTGCTCAGCTTCTTCCTCAGTGTCCACTGCAAGATGCCTCCCTCACGAGTCTTACATTACAAACTACTTTCTTCACTGAAAATTAATTAATAACCACCCTTTCACAAAAACCTTGGCTATAGTATGTATTGAGGAAAAAACAGAATATATTTAATACCTTTTTTTAAAAAAAAAAATCATTCCGCTTACACAGCCAGTAAAAGACACTTCAGAGGAACACCTGCTACCAATTCTCAGTTGGACTTTTTTTAAAAATTATTGTTTCAGTGTGCCAAATCCTATTATCACAGGTAGGAAGACGGAGTTTGACAGAGTAACACAAGGAGATTGTTTTCATAAGGTTAGGCCATATATTGCCTATATACAGTCCTCCTTTAACAAATTCTTATATTATTTGACAGACTACTGAATATTTTAAATCTCACATCTGGTATTAGTAAAAAGCAGTCATTAAAATTCCTTAAAATTTGTGGCAAGACATCTGGAAGAACGCAACAGGTTTCAAGATTCAATATCACAACTTAAAGAAAAATGATCATTCGCTCCTTTACATCACTTAATATTTTAAACATTTTAAACAAAGCTATTTCTACAAAAGTGAAATCTATGGTGACAAAAACTTGTTTGTAGTGGGGAATACAGTACCGATAAACCTTTTCCTTGCAATATTTTTACAGGATCTATTTCTGGTAACAAGGATCTTATTCAGTGAGACAGGAGGATCTTAAGGTACTTTGCTTAAAAGGATTAAACCATTCAGGTTTTTCCAAAAGACAAAGAAAGTATAAAAGCTGACAGTCTATCTCCACAGCCAGTTTTTTTTCTGAACAGTTTATGTATCTGTTCAAGTCTTCTGCTCTTTTGCAGTCTCATATCAGCTCACACTTCTGCCAGATGGCAACATTTGTTTGCACACATTTAAGCAAAAAAGCAGTAGGAGATAGGCAGCTCTTCAGAGTTTACAATGGCACATTTTCTCTGAAGAATTTTTAATAAGCCTGAAGCATACTAAGAATAATGCTTCAGATTTCAGGTGCTATGTAGTGTTACTCAAAACTTAACACCAAGCGCTTATATCTACTTTACCTTTCAAGTCAAATTCAAGCTACTCCACTACCAGCAGGCACAAAGAAACACAACTTTTCTTCTCAGCAGTACCAGTTACCCACAGATTGTAAACTAAGTGAAACTGGCACTTCTAGTGTAAAGATCTGAAAATGACAGTCAAAATTCAGTACCCTATAAAAAGAAGCACTGAACACAGCTGTTGCACAAAGTTTATGAACAAAGTGGTCAGTGCTCACAACCTGCTAAAATCCACACTTGCATTGTTGATTAGACAAAAAGAGAAAGCAGCATTGTTTGGGGAAGAGATGGCTGGTTTTATTTTAGAATTAAGATTTATTTATTTGCTTTGCATTTGAAACTAAGGCCATCTACAACTTCCTGCATTCAAATAATATTATTGTGTACACAGATGGTCATTCAGAAGTGACCTGAGGTCCCTTCCCTATGAATTCCAGGATATACGTGCAAATGATAAGTTGTTATGGCTACATTTATGGAAAAGACAGTTTTAAAGAGACTAAAATAATTATTAAATTCCTATTCCTGGCTATCCACAGGTAAGACAAAAGCATTACCTAGGAATGCATCCACTAAACAGCTGATCCCACGCATGGCACGAAAGAATATTTGAGGCAGATGTTTAAGGCAGGGGTACTGATTCAGTTCTTGGGTCATCCCACTCACATTCAGAAACTGCTCCTGAAATTTGGGGGTAGAACTAATAATGGCTGGGTTACTCAAATCCACAGGATTACTGCACACAAAAAGAGCAAAATATATTTCAGTCAGTTTAAAAACAGCTGTTAGGATTTTAAAAATACTTAAAGATGCAATACTTTAAGGCATTTAAATAATAACACCACAAAGCAGGACACAGTATAAACATATTTTTAGCTGTTACTCCACAGGAAGTCAATTCCAACCTCCTCATTGGCAGTACTTAAATGTCTTCATTTCAAATGTTACCGAAATACACTAAACAATTTTATTAAGATCCAACGAACCAGAGCATACGCTTAACAGAAAAATCCCACCATTGCAGTAATATTTATTATTCATGAGGTCTTTTGAACTCAGTTTAAGAGGTCCTTACATTGTTAAAATTATTCTCAAAAGGTAAGCAATGAATTAAATATTACCAGCAAACAGTGACAAGAAAGGGGGTGGTTTGTAAAAGTTTGAGCAATTTTTCCTGACTGGTACAAATCCTGTGAGAGCAATTCCAGATTTGAAGAGTACAGTACTTATGACATCACTATCACAAATGAAGAAAAAGATCAGATTTTGGTTTTTTAGTCAGTTAAGAAGTAGATTTTAAACAGCCTAATGCTTATCTAGCTTTAATTAGTAAACTATGTTTTATACAAAAAGTTTAACATTCTGCCCATTCAGAACATTAATACAATGCTATTCCCAAGAATCTTAAAAACCAAGCATGTCGCTTGGTTCTGTTGTGTATTTGAGGAAGAGTAACATGGATGTTAAAATTAACTGTATAACTTTCTTCATGAAAACAAAGAGATACACCCATTTTAAAAATATCTGTAAAAAAAATCTTTCATAGGTTAAATTTAACACGCTGGAGAATAAATGGAAGCAATATGCATCTCTTGGAGCTATTGTTCTGCTTTTCCTGTTTGCTATCTCAGAGAAACAAAATTGTATTAGACCGTTTGTTTTTCAGACCCTCCAAAATGCCAAATAGCTAAAAACATTTTGAATTAAATCAACCATTTTACATTCTAAAAGACTCAAAGAGTTCAAAGTTGAAGAACCCACTCACAACCTTGCCCCGAACTGCTGCAGGGCAGTAAGGAGACAAGAAGTCTCTCACACTTTATTCTATTTAGATGCTTAATCTTAGCAATTTCCAGAGAAATTATTCACTTGTCATGTAAATTTATAGAAATGACGCAAGAATATGAACAATGGATGGTTGTAATTACAATACCTCAGCATATGTAAAAAGCGAAACCAAGTTTGTGCAACGCACTCATTATCCATTTCAGGAGGAATCAGACCAGCATCTTCATCGGGAATTTTAAATGGAGGAAATGAAGGTCCATATGTAAAACGCAGCAATCTAGAAAGCAAGTCAGACAGATCTGTCATTCAGTTAATAATCCCCAAAGTTTTAACAGCGCGTTTGAGCCTCAAAGGACTCAGCAGTCCACAGGTGAGCCCACAAGCAACAGCACAACATTGAGTTTTCCTAGAGATCCCCATTTTATACAACCATTTAGCCCTCTCAAAGCTTTGAAGGGTACGTGCCTGCCCAAAGGTCCCACAAGTCAAAGAGCTGTTAAGACAGAACACCCCACAGCAGCTCTCCCATCTGTTCCGCCAGGGGGTTACCAGTTAACATGGGCACATACAGAGCTGACCAGACGTTACCCAGGAAGGCGGGGAGGGGGTGGGGGGTGGAATTGAAGCCCTTGTCCTCAAGGCTGCTTAGCTAAAAGGCATCCAATGACACCAGCAAGCCACGTTCAGTGAGAGGTCTGAATTCCCAGTTACTGATGACTTCCAGCTTACGCTGGCAACACTTGATGCCACCCCACAAGCAGCACAGGGTTTGCAATCGCAGAGCAGCAAGTTCTTCAAGAAGGATGTGGTACATTGTGCAGAAGCTGGGAGCTGCAGACCAGCAAAGAGCAAACCTGCAGAGGGCTCCACGGCAGCGCAGCATCACAAGGACATCGGCTTGGATAAATGGGAAGTGCTGTAACCGCCTGACCAGTCACCAGTAAGCTTCACTGAGCCACTGCCGTTTGATTTGACCCCTGCTTCATCCTCAGCTTTGCAAACTTATAGATCAATTTCCCTGACCAACACAATCTTGGGTGTTCTCTAAGAGGACGGAAGAGATCTGAGTTACAGCTTCTCAATGGCCCAGCATTCCCAGAAATCTGTTTTTGTCTTTCCTAAACTCACTTCTAGCGCCATTTCTTGCTTCAGTTATCACACCCTGATTTCTAAGCTTAAGATGCTTGCAATGGACAAGAAATGCCCCATTCATCATTGCCTGCTTATAAAGCCACATAGTTTTACAAAGCCATTAAAACCAGGAGAAAGGGGAGGAGAGCAGAAGTCTATGGGTGACTCCCGAACCAAGAGTTAAATAGGCTGAATTACCACCTCCCACTTCCCCCAGCGCTGGGCACTACAGTAACTTGTAGCCAACTAATGCAAAATACACTCAGAGCACATTTGGAATCCCAGAGTGTGACAGCAGCTAGCTTGGACAGAAAAGCAAAGGAGCTCCAGGACACGAGGCCTTCTTCAGGTCCAAACCAGACACAGACCCCCTGTACCAGCAGTAACTGTCACCCTGACGCCGCAGCACCCACCGACATCAGTGCCCCAGAGGCATCAATCCCTGGTAGATTTTTGCTGAGGAATTCCCAGCTCTGACAGCCCCGGGGAGCCTGGGCACCCCCCGGAGTCACACCCCACGGCTCCCCGGCAGGAGCCTGCGCTACTTCCCAGTTCCCCCCTATGAGCTGCAAGAAATCAGTTCATTCAAGGAACATGGCTGAATCTTAACTGAAATTTGGGACATTTTCAAGAACGACTGAAAACATACATAAATTGCAGTCCACACATCCAAGACAGTTAAAATAGACTAAAAGCACCCTAAATGCATAAAAGTGTGTTGCCATTCCAATATATATAAGTAAGACCCTAGTTTCATCCTGCTATGAAATCATAGCCATGGATACAGATTAACACTGCATATGTGTACAGACTTCCAAATATAATTTTCCATATGGTTTTGTGATGTTTACTCTCAGTTTATTGCTAATACCCCAATTCAGAAAACTGTTTACTAAAATAACACTTTAACTGTTTGAAGCCGGAGTTTCATTGAAGTATTAAAAGTGCAGCTTAAAATACTACTGAAGTTAAAGTTAGCCTCAGAGTTCACCTTTCTATGTATTAGGCAAATCCAACATTACTGAACAGCAGACTAAAACATTAGAGAAAATCTGCAGATTGCTATGCATCAACAGAACTAAGACTGTTAGTCAACAGTGGAAGATACAGTGTGGGCACAGCACACAGAGCAGAACACCAACACATGTTTAGAGACAGAGCTGTTCTTTTCAGATCAGTGAATCATAAAATATTTTCTGTTATGCAACGCTACATCTAATGAGCTAAAAATAGTTAAGGAAATAGCGTGGGAAATATGTAGAACTTGCGTTGCAGCTTTATTTCCTGCAGGTTTAACAAGTAGCTGCATAACCTGGAAAAATCTATCCACACTTGGAATTTTGACAAGTAATTGAAAAGCAGAAGTTTTCAGAGTTAAAATAAATCCTTGTAGAAAAGCATACTATGGAATTTTTCACAGTACAGCAATTTTAATGCATCTTTGAACTTTCATAGAAATGGTTATTCACATCTCAGGAGAGCCAGGAGGAGGAGACCCAGAGCCCTGCTCCTCATCAGTTATTTTAGTTCCTAACTCCAAGAGACTGAGATTTGTCCCGCAAAGACTTCATACCACTGAGACCCCAGTATTAAGGGTACTGAGGGCCCTCACTGTTCAGGGCCACCTACTGCAGCCTAACCTCTCCTGCATCCCGGATCTTCACTGCTCCCATGCCCCACAACGCTTGGCACAGCTCTCCTCCGACACCCTCTGCTCAGAGCCCGCAGCCTGCCCTGGCCCAGCGCATCCCGACTGCCAGGGCACAAGCACCAGGCAGCCACAGCACAGCCTCAGCTCCACAGGGCAGGAGAAGCAGAGTCCAAGAGTCACCTTAAACACAGCAATATGCAGTAGTAACAAGATCCTAATAATTTTGGTGGTGACTGCCATTAAACATACAGACCATAATGCTACACTAATATTCGTGACTCGTTCTTCATGGGACATGATGAAGAGTCGCCGTGAGGGAGACTAACAGAGACACACTGTAAAGCGCTAAATATCAGAGAGACACTGAGATTACACGGTAACAGAGACAATCCCATTCAGATCTTCACCTGCGGAAGGAAGACACACGCACAAACAGTAAAAGCCAAGGCCACTAGCAAGGTCTCTCACTTTGTTTTGTTCATTCACTTTTGGATTGCTGTGCATGCCACAAATAAGCAACTCCAGAGAAAAACACGTATAGCAACGATGATCCACACACACGTATGTTTATTTCCGCAGGATTTCACCTACCTGGAAGTAAGGGCACAGATGACCTTGCTCCACTGCTCAACTACTGCAGGGTGATGTCGCCAGTTGGCCACCATCTCTTTGGCAGTTTTCCAGTAAGGTGGTGTTGGAAAGCACCGCGTACAAGCCAGTAACCACACCTCAAACAGTACGCCAATTAATTTTTCAGCCAGATTCTCAGCAATGCCACCTTATAACAGAAACAAAGGGTGCCTTTGGTGAGCAGTCAGTCCAAGTAACTCCATATACCTCCCAAAGGAGAGTTAAGCGTGTAAAGATTCTTAACTGGTTTTTTTCCATCATTTTCATTTAAAAGTGATTCCTGATTGCTTTCTACAGCCAATTAGCCTTTTTACAAGACCAAACACAATATATAAAGCCCAGCCATATACATGTGTCACTAAGGGACACTGCGAATTCACTGATCTTAGGCTCTTCTACTGCACTCCGTCTATATTGACGTGATATAAAAAAAAAAGAGTTTAAATTGGCAATATTATTTTCCAGCAGGCAGTCCAAGCAGCAAGACACATAGGGGTTTCACTGAAACAAATAGGGAACAGCATTATCTGCAACCATTCACCATGAACTGCTCCTGTACAGAGTCACTCTTCTACAAAAACATGTTTAGGAAAACTTAGCTTCAAATAGCTCAGTCTTTTCTGACAATGCTTTATTTCAGAGTAGTGTAACAGAATTAGGAGTGAGCTATTGTGCTTTGGTGGCTACTAAGAGCTTTTAGCTGGTTTCCCCCCAAACCAGCTCAACATCAAGCCAGAGCCAAAGGCTTTTCCAGTAATTGAACCAAATGGAAGTTGAACATGAACCTTGCACAGTTGGAGCCGCTAGAAGAGTGTCATTGATCTGAAGAAGAAACAATAACAAAACCTCCCAGGTTTCTCTTGCCATAATTGTCGATTCACGAGCCAGTTTCTGGACAGCTTTCAAAACCTGCAAGCACAGTCTAATCTGACTAGATCCTGGGTCTGGCCTGCAAGAGAAGAAAACAATACTTCAGTCTCTAAACAAGAACTATAAAGTGATGCGTAAAATAATCTGAACTTTAAGCAATTACAGGAGGAAACATCAATATTATTGAACGAGAGCCAAGAACATGAGCTGATACACTTCTATGCACCCTAACTCTGTCTCTTAAGCATCCTAACTCTGCCTTAGTGAGTACAAGATGTACCGTAACATTCTTCTCTACACGACACAGAGCTCACTGCCATGGAGTGAACAGTAACTACAGCAAGCACAACCCATTATCCCAAAGAAATTTATCTTAGGCCAAGCAACTGGAACGTAGTTGAGACACCACTAATTTTTACATAAGTAATTCATAAGGAAAGTGGCAAAATTAGAAGAAAATATTGTTAGCAAACTAATTTAAATTCCTCCTGGTTCTCCTCTTGCTTCCAAATGTAGATCCAACTCTTACCCTCAATTGCTTGGATTTAGAAAAAAAAATAATCTAGAAAAGGGTAATTAAATAGGAAAATCAGTCTAAAGGAACAGGGGATAAGGAAGGATGAAAGGGAACAAGTTGATATTATCAAGGTTTTCCCTATAGTAACAACCAGTTCCACACTGTCACTGCTGAGTCATTCAACATGTGCAGGTGTTGCAGAAGCAGCACAAAGCACCATGCTCTCTTCCCATCAATTAGTTTGGATCAGGCAGAATGGGTACAAAATAGTAACATGAAGTGTTCTGGACAGTATCTGAGGACACTGGTAAACAAAGCTGAGGAAGCCTGGAAGTTTAAAGGGTGAAAGAGGAGATTACAAATTAGAGCGTGTAATACATGCAAGCCATACTTGTATGCCATTTCCACATCCCCCCTACCACTTAATGAAGGGGTGACACACACACAAAAAAAGTCATATTAAAATATTACCTTCCACTGGACTACTAAGTAGCATTACCAGATTCCTACCAAACACTTTCAATGTGGTATAACCCACAGCCATGTTTGCATCGTAAGCATCTCAAGAACATGCTGATCCACTAGATAGAGATCTGCTTTTCTCAGGGAATGGCAGCTCGCATTGAGATCACTTATTGACAGACACACTTTAAAAATGCTATCAACTCTTATCTTGATAGAATAAACATCGTATTACACTACTGGAAACAAGATTACAAAGAGACAAGATAATATGTAATGCAAAACTGCAGACTACTAGTCACAGCTCAGGACTTCACTCGCCTGATGCTAGTGCTAGATCCTAACAGAGAGCCTCTGCAGAACAGCAAAGCCTGGGACAAGTAAGCCCTGCCCTGGTTATAGCACTATGTTTTTCCTGAGCAACAACAGAGCAGACACTTTAATCAAAAGATACCCTTAATCTTGATAGAATGAAGTTTCAAAGCCTGTTTCAAGAATTGTTTTCCTAATAATTTAGGGAATCTATAAAAAAAGGGGCTTACATGTAGGAGCTCCATATGCAAGATGACTAGAATGGGATACTTCTGAGCTAATCTAGTAAAGGCAACTCTGAAGTCCCCATCCATCTACCAGGTCCTCTTGTCCACAGTCAACTGAACAGTAAATTTTGGTTGCAGCATTTTGCAGACTCATGTCTAGATTTGTACAGAACCTGGTCTTTTGGTACCCACGCTCCTTTGCAACAAGAATTGTCCTCATGATTTCATACGAAAAGCAGAAGTTATTACAAAAAAAGTGTCTATTACACTTGGACAATCACGTTGCATGGTCTCTCAAGCAATTCCAGACATTTTAGTTGCACAGAAGACCCTGGTATCCACACCTCAATCTCCTGGGAAACGAAGGCAGGGGGAGAGAGTTCTCATACTTCCTTTCTGTGCTTCCAACAACAGCTTGCAGCATCAAAACTTCACCTGACTAAATACCACTACTGCTTAAGTAACCTGCAAGGCTTCCTGAATATTGTAGAATTGCTAGAGATAGAAAGGCCATTTGCTCAAATACGTCTTGAGAAGAAGCGCTCATTTCATTGTGGTGGAGAGAAGGTCAGTGCTGGAGGGAAGGATGCAAGCACTCTCCCTCGAGTCAGTCCGGCAGAGGGAGGAGAGGCGCCTTGACTCAGCCATCTTTCACTGTTCTTATTTTTCAGCACTATTTCAAGGACTGTACATGTAAACATTTGATTCAGCTGAGCTCTCAAACTAGAATGATTTATACACACCTGCTTTCTATTTGGTGTATACGTGTTCCTGAGATGCCAATTAAGCTGAATTGCTCACTTAAGGCTGCTGCATTTCACACCTCAACCATATATCCTCCTCAGGGTCTCAAACCCTCACCACAACTCTGAGCCATCATTTTTGAGGCAGCCAAACCAACAGCCACATTGTTCCCAGGAAATCAAGATGAGGAAGGAAGCTATTTTAATCACAACCCTCCATTGGGCATAGGCTTATAATAAAGACTTATATTTTCAATACAAGAACAGGAGATTTTTCCTGGAGATATTTTGATGCAGGCTCCTATAAGATCTCCTGCAGGAGCCCATCAGCACCGGCAATCTGCATCAATTGTGTAAAACCAGAAATTCTCCTCTTCCCCTCCACAGGCACCTAAGAATATGAGCCTTTGCTTTCATTCAAGCAAGGTGTGCACAGCTCAGTTCTGCATTTATTTTCCATTACAGAATGCCTTCCTCTTGCTAGAGTGAATTCTGAACTCAGCTCCCTGGAGGACAAAACTTGAACTTTAACACCAAGTGTTGACAGCAGCAGCCATGAAAAGAGAGTGTTTCAGATACATCTCTGAGGCTTTTGAAAGAAAAACAATAGAATAGTTATACTGGAGTGGCGGGAACTGTTTAAAATAATGATTTTCCAGCCCTCCCTGTCTCTGGATGTTAATTTTGCTCAACAGCCATCACATGCAGTCTACCACCCTGCACTGAGCTCCATCAGCGAGGATGGGAGAGAAAGGTAGGATTGCAGCTTGTGCTAACAGCACGCAAGAAACAAGAGCACTGAACTGCCCGTTACCAGGGCCCCTGCTGTGAAAGCAGTCAAGGCACCATAGCAAGAAGTATTTAATGGACTAGTGAAGAATTCATTCTCTACTGTGCCGAGGTAATAAAGGTTCCCTGACAGTATACACTATTCTGCATGTCCTAAAGCTTAGAGACAACCTTCTGCAGAAGTCTAATCCAGAAGCATGCTTTCCTCACATTTGTGCCATTGCCCTAACCATCCTTTAATGGGAATTAAAATGCCTTTTCCGCTACATGTTAAGAGCTGTAACAACCAAGGTTAGGCTGGTAGACTTTGAAGCAATCAATAAATAGCAATGAACTCTGAATTTGTATGAGTTTTTATTCAAAGCCCTTTATTAACAAAGCCTTCAGGTAAAGTTAAGTGATCCAAGCACAGCAGAGCACTTTGAAGGCCACTTGCAGATTACTAATAGTGAGAATAGCAGATGATCTGGTACTTAAAGACATATACTAAACATTGATCTGAAGTACTTTCGGGTAGCTAATATTTAAGTAGTTTCACAGGGCACCATTAAATAATCTCCTCTTGCTTATCCAACACGTGTGATCAACAGCAGCAAGTAAACGTCATAAACAAAGTATGATGTTTCAGCACTCTGACAATATAACTTCATCCAAGACCTAGAAGCATGTGTATCTCAACATTATCATCCAAACGCGTCTCGTGTAACAGCAGGTTGTCGGATAGCAAGCAATCCTCTGCAGGATTCTTTCGAAACTACTAGCGAAAGACAGTCAGCATAATTATGCCCATTTAACAGGCAGCAAGATGTGGGCACAAAGCAGGCATGCACTGCAAGATCCTCCAGCACATCAGAAACATGGTTGAGTCTTGAGTAAAAAAAGCATGGGGATCGCCATGACGTGCTCTTAGTTATCTCAGTTTTACACAGTACCAAGCACATGGTCACACAGCAATGCTATTTAACCTTTCCCCCACCCTCCAGTCATCTAATAGAGATGGTTCTTGAAGTTCTTGGAATAGCAAACATTCAAGTCTACAGGTGATCTGGAATTCTAATTACCTAAACACAGCAGCAACAACTCAATTTGCTACTGAAAATTACATAACAGGCTTGGAGAGACACATTCCTCCTAACTTTGGAACAACAGCAGTCTTACTTTAATCAAGAGCCTCCATGGCTTATCAGGCCTCTTTGACAGGTTACTTGCTGACTACAGCTCTGAATTCCTGAGCCTCCCGAGTGTCCCAGCCCTAACACTCACCTTGGTACAAAGAGATTTTGGAGATGTTTGAGAATGCTTTGAACATAAAGGTTTGGTTCCTTAATAACTGGTAAAGGAATGGAGTCCTTAGGTAATACAAGAGCCATAATCCAATCTGTATATACGTCGACACAGTATTTCACAGTATCGCCATCCAGAGGGAGGGTCAGTCCGTAACAAACCACCTCCATAGTCCATTTTACCTAACCAAACACAAAGCAAAAGTCAGTAAAAATAAATATTACCAAGTAAACAATGGTCAGAAGACATTGGTTCTAACTCAACAAAATACCAGTAGTTATGGGGTATGGCCAATTCTATTTAACATACACTGCAAGAAAACACAAAGTCATAGAATCACAGACTGGTTTGGGTTGGAAGGGACCTTAAAGACCATCTAGTTCCAACCCCCCTGCCACGGGCAGCAACACCTCCCACCACAACAGGTTGCTCAAAGCCCCATCCAACCTGGCCTTGAACCCCTCCAGGGATGGGGCAGCCACAGCTTCTCTGGGCAACCTGGGCCAGGCTCTCACCACCCT
>KZ505847.1:312543-323171 GCA_002844005.1 Limosa lapponica baueri
TCTAAAGGATTATATCTGCGCAATCAATCCTTTACATTACTTAGCTAAGATTTCAAAGTTTAGCATGCTATTAGTCACTTACCGAGAACCTGTTGCGGCAAGGAATCTCTCAACCTCCAGGAGTAGAACCTTAAGTGAGCGTCCTCACAAAAGGGGAGAGAGATCCTGGCGTGCAGCCCGCTGCCATCCAGGAGAGCTCCAAGGGCTCTTGGGCTGTCCACTATTTATAGGGTAAGATAATTGACCTACAGTCGAATTCTCATGGGAACAAAATTTCTAGGTCCCCACTCCAGACAGTATTTTGACTGTGTTGCCAGCCATCCCCCAAAGTCCAGGTGCAAGTTATCACAGCTGATGTTGCGATGGTCATGGTGGCCAAGGCCCGAGCAGGAGCCGGGGGAGAGGGGAAGCAAAACAGGGAGACCACACTGGTCCCATGCACAGCTGTGGGTGGCCATTGCATGGGTTTTGGCCTGGCTGACCTCCCCTGGGGAGCTGGGAGAAGGAGTTATCCACACATCCTATCCGTACTAAAATATTCCCTTGTCTCCAAAAAGAAGGGGCAGGGAAAGGTAGGGCTTAGCCGGAGTCCCATTGAGTGTGGTGGTTATGAGTGTGCTTGCAGCGGACATGGGAGCACTTCCATCTCATGCGAAGGTGAGCACAGATGCAGCAGTGCAAGGGTCCCCGCAGCAGCGGGCGGTGGGGCTAGGGGGTGCATGGAGCCCTCCGTGAGCAGAGCTGCTGAGGCCCGAGCCACTTGCCACATGAATGAGCAGTGGGATGAGTGCTGCTAGGACTTGGGTGCTGAGGAGCGGGCAGAGGGCTTGGAGGATGAGTACAGCAGCAGCATCACTACCCATTCACCAGTGATTAACAAAGCAAGTGGGTCCCTGGGGGCAGCCCAGCACACCCCTGTTTTCAGACAAACTGAGTTGCAAAATCTGGGAGAAATGCTGGAAGAAAGGCTGGCACCATGGCTGCTGCACACCTGGGACCTCAGGACAGGCAGCGTCCATTCGAACCCTCAACACTTAATGTGCTCAGGAGCCACCGCATCAAACCTGGCAGCTGTGGGGACTCTGTCCCTTGCCCTGGGGTCGGGGTGACAAAGCAGTGCTTGGGGAAAATACAGGTGAGGCTTGCCAGGAGGCAGGGGAACCCGCTGCACGGCAGGGAGGGTACTCACACGGCTCTGTGAGTTCCCTTGGGGAACCTTTCCCCCTTGGCATGAAAATGGCTGCCCCGTTTGCTTTGAGGGCCCTGCTCACCCCCGCGCTGGGGAAGGCGGTGGGGGACATTCTCGTTGTGGTGAGGGGAGGGGAAGGAGCCACAGGGCATTACAGGTGCAAAAGCAGCCAAGGCTGGTGACTCAGGAGGAGACATTCCCAGCACCAGTGCAGGTAGGGGTGCCCAGTGTGGGAAAGTAATGGCAGATGAGTGAGGAGGACTGTAAACACAAGTGACTCGCACCTGAGGTGCTGGAAAACACACCTATCACACTAATTGTTGTTTAGTCTTATGCGCTCAACAAGTAGAACATCTGCACTTAACGTCAGCCTGGGATGGACTCAGGGGCACCGTACCGAACGTGCCCGAGATTCCTGCCCTGCTGTCGGAGAGATCAAAGCTCAACGGGAAACTCTGCCTGCCGGAATCCTGGAAACACAGGCCAGAGCAGCAAGTGGGAGCTCTCGCTCTCTCACTCTCTTGCTCACAAGGACTCTCTCGCTAATAAGGACTCTTTCTTGCTCCGGGGTACTTGCATCCACTTCTTGCTTCAGGGATTCCCCAATCTGTGAGGTATTGAGAATAAATTTGTTCTTTGCCTTTCATCCATGGTTTTGTGGTTGTTCCTGCATCCTGCCTGCGTGGGCTCACACACCCAGGCAGTGGGGGAATGGCAAACCAATGCCTCACCTGTGGGGCTTGGGTAAGCAAGCAAAGGGGAAGGGGCAGAGGAGGGGTGCTCCCTCCTCTGCCTGGGGGGTGTGTGTGTGTGTCCTGCCCCACGGGAAGCAAAACAGGGGATGGGCAGCCTCGGGGTGGGGGCCATCACCCCTCCGCTCTGCCGGTAACCCCTGGGGCTGGCAGAATGAGCGCTGGGAACGGAGCTTATAGATGCCAGGGCTGTAACCCTAATTCACAGAAATCCATGTTGTTACCCCAAGAATGAACCGCTGAATACTAACACACTGGGGAGCCACGGGAGGGGGGAGTTGTCATGGTTTAACACCAGCCGGCAACTAGAACCATGCAGCCACTCACTCACCTCCTCCCTCTCCCCGCAAGAAGGGTGGGGGGAAGAGGGGAAAAAAAAGGAGGGGAAAGGGAGAAAAAAACCCCAACTTGTGGGCTGAGATAAAGACAGTTTAATAGAACAATAACAGAAAAGGAAAAATAACAGTAATACTAATGACACAAGTCACTCTCACTGCCAGATGAACTGGCACCTTCCCGAGCAGTGATTGCAGATTCCCACCCACAGGCCAACCCCCATTTATATACTGAGCATGACGTCTATGGTATTGAATACCCATTCATTGGCCATTCCATCGTTCTGTCTCTTCTGTGGGAAGCTGAAAAAAGTCCTTCAATAGTGTAAATATAACTTAGCAACAACTAAAAACAATAGCTATTATTGACATTTCTTTCACAGCAATCACTAGAAAGAAAATGAACTCTTTCCCAGCTGAAACCAGGACAGGGGGGAACTCTCTCAAGAAACTTTACCAACCTTTTGCATCTAGAAAACTTTACCACTTGCTGCTAAATCGTGGATTACCAGATTCCTGAATATATCGCAGGTGTCACTACCCCCTTGTCCATACCCCCTTGCCTAGACAGAGATCCCAGCTGCTTGGGTCCCCAACCCTCTAATTCCAAGCCACTGGCCCTGTTATCCCAGCATTGGGGCAGTCAGGTGACCATTTGCTTGCCTGGATGACAACTGAAATCTTTTTGTATATCTCATAGCTCACCCAGAATAAGGATTGTGTGATTACCTTTGGTTCTTCCTCCTGTTCTCATGATGACTCTGGTTCATCTTCATCCCTTACTAAGCAAACTGATTTTTTTGTGTGTATTTCTTTTTCTGTATAGGGGCGACTGCTACCGGCACAGGTTGGTTCTCTGGGTCAGTGTCTGTCACTGGGGTCTGAGTAGCTGCAGTGTTTGTCCACTGTCGTGGTACCAATCGGAACTCGTTTTCTTCAACCTGCAGGAACCCCACAACAGAGACATCCTCCAAGAGGCCAGGCAAGGTAGACAGCTGTTTAATCTTCCCTGTATTCATGGCAGCTACACCAAGTGCCCACCAGTACTTCTGGGTCCTGGAAGTACCCTCCCCTGAGGTAGCCTGTGCCAAGGATACTGTGGCCTCTGGGCTGGTCACCTTAGGTTGCTTTTGCCACTTGGTCCCTCTTTAGTTCACTTCAGCCTCCAATACAGACAACTGTTGGGTTCCTCCACTCCTTTCCTTCATGGTCCATCCTGAGCATGAGGTCATATAGTAGGGCATATCCCTTTGATCAGTCTGGGTCAGCTTTGCTCAGCCCCAGCTGTGTCCTCCCCCGGCTGCCTGCCCATCCCCAGTCTCCTGACCCTTGGTGGGCAAAACCCATCCATGCAGAAATTGTGGCACATAGGCCAGGAGCAACGTACTTCATCTTGGAAGAACAAGCAGACGCTCCTCACCATGTCTTTCATCATATGCAGTATGTAAAATAACTTCTTTGTTTTACCTCATGCAGAACCGCCCATGCAGAACAAGCCCATGCAGAACAAGCCCACCGGGTCACCAGCCACTGTGACTGGGGCAGACTTTGGTGGCTGCTGTGCAAAACACAGGCACACCTCCCACAGAAATGGAAAGCCAGAACTAAATGCCAAATTCCCAGGAGCATGTGTGTGGGATCCCAGGTAAAGACCACGTGTGCTAGGAGAAAACAGGGCTGGGATCTGTGTCAGGTGGGGGTCCCCCTTGCCCACAGCTGTCAGTTTTGCTTAGAACCGCTTGTAATCACCATTTTGCAGCACCAGGATGTGCTCACTGTGTTTTCTTATCCTTTGGCCAATGAAGATTTTATGGTGTGCTTTCAAAACACAAGTCTGGCTCACCAGGTGGAAGACAGCAGTGCTCAGCAAACAGTCTTCATCCAGGTTTGGAACCATAGCTCTCAAAGAAAGGACAACATCAGAGAAAGGCCATTGGCATTCAAAGAACAAAAAGAAATGGCTTGTTTTAAAGTTAAGGCCTTTTTGCAAGCTAGAGAATGTCATCCATCCACTAATTGGGCTATTAACTCTGATCTACTAGTCACATTCTAGGAGAAGCCCTGTTGAGGTTTACATCGCAAGCAGCAGTAACTGGGATGAGATGACTTAAACTCAACTGAGAATGGGGAAGTAAAAATGCATTTTCAACTCTTTCTCTGAAAAGCTTTCAAAATTCATAATTTTGAGATGAGATTTTCAAATCTCATCTGAGTTGGTTTGGTCTGGAGTCACTGGTTTCTCCCTGGCCAGTGACTCAGCACTGGAAGCTGCAGGCAGCGCACACCACCCCTTGCCCCCCATCGCAGCCCCCCCAGCAGCAGAGCTGGGGCATCCCGGCGTGCCACAACCCCTGGCCCTTGCAGAGCAGGCGGAGAGCTCAGCTGCCAAGGAGCAGCCGCCTCGCCAGGAGGGGACGGGGCTCAGCCCTGTTCTCGCCACCCCCAGCCAGGGGCTCTGCTCTGTCTCCTGGGACGCAGGTGGACCCCTGCCCTCGCTTGTTGGGAACCTCCAGCCTCTCTGCTTTGCCAGTGAAGCACTTTCCCCTCTGTAAAATCATCATGACTCATCATTATTTTACCATATTTGTTCCGTATTTCTATCAATTACATTCTTTGGTATAGCTTCCATACATTTGTATGATAGAGACACTAAACTCAATGGTCTGTAGTTCCCCAAATCCCTTTTAAAAAGTGGAATTGCATTTGCCACGTCCCATCCCTCTGGTGTAAAGGGCGTTTGGTTACATAAACAGGTAGATGACTAATTTCTTGTTTAGTCTACAACACAGGAGCGAGTATGATCTATTGCAAGCAATTTCTTCTCATGAGCAATTTGTCTTAAGATTTCTTCTACTTACTTCAGTTTGAAACAGATTTTCTGGCTGACTCATTCCCCACAAAGAAAAATCTCAGTCAGGGAATAGCCTGAAGCTGTTCTGTAGTAAACAGCAATGTAAAGGCTTTAGCTGGCTTCTTGAAAACCTTTCAAATTTTCTCTCGGCGTGAACCTCCATGCATTTGGATAGTGAACCAAGATAGATAGGTCATCTTGACCTTGGGCCTCACAGAGAAGTTTATCATCACAGCAGTGTCCAGCTGCTCCTCCCAGGGTCTGCCTCCCCCCTGCCCGCTCCTGGCACCCAGCTGGACAGGGGACCTGGGAGCACCATCCCACCCTGCATACCCAGAAAGCAGCTGCTGCCACAACGGTCTGCTTCAGAGTCAGCTCCAAACCCTGTGAGGAACAGGGCTGCTTCTGCCCAGCTTCGCTAGACACTAGATTTGTCACACGGGTGTCCTGTAGAAAAGTAAGTGTGCTGTGACAGAGCAGTGCACCGATGTCTGAGCTCCAGGAGCTCAAATACAAGCTGTGGCTCTGTTTTATAAGTATTTCATCGGTTCCTTGTTACACTGCACTATGCATCTTCTTATAAGCTGTCTTCTACCATTCATGTTTTCATTCCCTAATTATTTTACATGCAGTGAGCATATTTCCAGTCCCAAAGCTCCAGCCCAGACTACTCAGTCTCCAGGACCATGCATTCAGTTAATTCTAGATCCATGTTACATCAGTTCACTATATATCATACATATAATTTATATAAGTAATACATCATCAATATATATCATATATAACATACCTATAATGATAACCATTCATTTACGTACATATACATGTATATGTATAGCTTTAATCTGGATATTTTGGCTATTTCCTCAGCCTGCTCTTCTGCATTGAGACAATACCCAGGTGTCTTGTGAAGATTTTCTTCCATCCTTTATTGTAACCCTAGTGGTGTTGTCCCACTTAGAGCTTTTTCAGAAAAAAATGTGAAAAAATGCTGCCCATTTTCCCATTACTTGCACTGCACAGCACTAATACATAGCTATACGTTCAGGCATGCTTAGCATTCATTGCTTTAGTTTCCATTAATACTTACGAGGAAGTTGTTATGCTTTGAGAAAACCCATAACAATTCATTGTTGTTTAGGCAATTATTCTATCACCCGATGCCCCCTCCCCAGCTGGAAAGGGGAATCAGGGAACACAAAGAAACAGATTTAATAGGATAAGACTAAATAATTAACAATAATACTAAAGAACCAGTATTGATCCCAATACTGTTATAGGATACACAAGAATCATCCCCAGCAGGAAGCCGTGCGCTCCCAGCAGGGACAGCAAATGTGGGATCCTGAGAGCGCTTCGGGAGGAAGGGAAGGGCTCAGGGCTTCGGCACTAGGGCAAGGAGTTCTCTGGACCTGCCATCATCAAGGGAGAGAGAGAACTACACAGCAAACTTCCTAATTTATATCAAATGTGGCGTTCATGGTATGAAACAATCCTGTTGGCAGCCTGGGTCAAGCGCCCAGGGCACACTCCTCCCCACCCCTGCTCCTGGAGAGGCTCGAAAACACCGAGACCTTGAACCCCACAGAGCCTGGCTGGATATGAAGGAAATATTTTCATGAACTGAGACACCAGAGTCTTCTAAAAATGCAGTTTTCCCCGGCATTAGAAGAGAAGTTAGTCCTGTGTCGCTCAACCCAGGACAGAAGTGAACACAGAGAAAGTAAATACTTGACAAGTAAACCTTTACTGAAGAAAAGGCATGGTTTTAGGAAAGAAAAAGGAATTTGATGAGGTCTGTTTTCAAGGCTGGAAGATATGGAGCCATCCCTATTTGCACACAAAGAGCCAGCACTCCCAACTGCTGAGCCCAGTGCAGGGCACAGCTCGGGCAGAAACGGGGCTTAGTGTTGAAAATGAGCAGAAGAGTCTTTCAGGTGCAGCTGTGCTCCTTGACATGCTGGCACAGCACGCAGTGAGCCTTCGCGCTCGACAGTCCACTGCTTTGGAAACACCTGCCCTTACATCAGGTCCTCTTGCACAACGTACCTTGTGGGTTTCCCCATGTATCTCCAGCCTCACAGCGCAACTCCCTTCATTCCCCAACTGTGACTGAAAACGAGCAGTCGGGGGTTCTGTAGCCCGGGCAGATGCTTGAAAAGCACAGCCAGAGGAGAGCCCCGTCCCGGTGAGGCAGAGCTGTTCCTGCAGGAGAGCCCGCACCAACCCGGGGCAGCTCTGCCTCTGGGTCCAGCCAGCTTTGCTCTCCACATGCAACTGGAAAGAGCTGGGAAATCATACTGGCCCGGTAGGTTTGAATGAACCCGCTGGGGCACGTCCATATAGATGACACAGTTATGTCTGCAGCCTGCTGTTTCCTGACTACTGTGGCAGCCGTGCTGCCACACAGCACAGAGGTGCCTGCTGAGGGCCAGCCCCAGGCTCTTCACAGGCTGTCACCTGACCCCTGCTGTCCCCTCCTGGTGTGTGGTGGAAACAAGCCGTCCACCACCCAGGACAGCCCTCAGCCACTCAAATGAGTTTTCTCTGGGAAAAATAACGGAATAGGCTCCCTTTACCCTGCACTGCAGCTGCATATGCTGCATGCTGCTTTCCGTGCTGTCACAAAGGCTGTCAGAGGGAGAAATGTTAGATTTTGAACTACTTGCAGAACCAGACCGCTGACAGCAGCCTTCTCACTCGGATGCTTTGATGGGGAGTCTGTTTTGTCAAAGCTGGTATCTCTGGCAGACACCCTCTTCTTGGAGAGAGCTGAGAAGATGCTCTAACATTCTGACTGCAACAAAAAAACCCAACAGTATTTGGGAAAATCTGACTTGAATTAAGCAGAAGAGAGATTGACAGAGACAGACTGAAGTCTAGCTGTTATTTTCCAAATACAACTTTCCTCTGAATGCAAACACTTTTGCACTTTTGCATTGCCCTTTTTGCACAGGGCACCGTGCTGTACATTTAGCTGCACTGAATGCGCACATTGCACAAGTGATGGATGAGGGTTAAGTTGGCTTAAGACAATTTTATCACTTTGTAGTGAACAATTCATTTTTCTATAAAGCTTGAAAAACAACTAAGTGAATTAAAATGCAGTATCATTTCAAGACTGTCTTAGTATTTTGAACTACAGACCTGGATGGGTAGAGCAGTTGCTTCATTGCTACTGATCTCCTAGATCGACTTGTGTAAGCTGTAGATTTTGGCAAGAAAGAACATTCAGCCAAAGCTTTGTGAAGGATTTAGGCTGACACGAGAGAGTTTGCTCCTATACCTGGCTTGTTCGGAAACAAACAAGGACCCATGTTCTGCTGGTGTGAAGTCAGCTGGCCCATCCAGGGCTCATTTGAGAGCTGCCTCAGCAGCCCCATCCCCCTCGGTGCCTTAGCCCAGAGCCACACTGTGCCAGGGCACAGGGCACAGGGCACTGTGCTGGCACGCAAATGAATGGCTGCAAAAGCATTGGGGAACCCCAGCCCCCACTGCCTTTACAGCCAGAGAGCCCTTGGCTTCCCAGACCTCATTTATGCCCACAACATGGTTATTACTACATTGGATCCTCAACACAACAGCATACAGTTCTGTAAATCATTTCCAGCAGGAGTTCTTTTTATTATGTCTTCTCTGACCTGAGACTCAGGCAAGAACTGGGTTCACTTCAGCACTAGGAGCCTGAGAGACAACCAACATATTCCACCTGGCTACCAACTCCCGGGAGGCATCATGCGACTGACAAGGCCAAAGAGCTGTCTTGTCTGCCTGCTTACAGGGGTTATTTACCTAAAATGCATCCCTGTGTATTCCCTGGATTGCCCTCACTAGGTCTCAGTGGCAGGTAGCAACCGTGTGCGTGGAGGTTTCTCCGTAAGGCACCTTCTTCTGATGTTCCCTCAAAGCAGGGGACTGCTGGCAAACAAGAGGGCCCTGGCCTGATGGTAAGTGAGCTGGACACAGTGGGAGAGACTACTGACAAATTGCCAGGATAACAAGTCGGAAAAGATGATAAAGGTGCTGAGGGAGGTGGCAGGGTTTCAGAGGCAGTTCAGGGGAGTGATGTGAGGAAGGGTGGAGGCTCAGAGATAAGAAGGGAGCACTGGGCACTCAGCGATGCTGTCTGTTTAGGGCTGGGATGACCCCAGTGGAAGCAGGGTTCAGTGGGTTCAGTGCTCTTCTTTCTTTTCTACAGGGAACACACTCAGGAAGGGTTAACCTACATACTATCTCCTCTTTGCCTGCCTGCCTTCATTGCTATTCAGTAACAGCTTTTAATTATTTAAGAACTGAGTTAGAAGAAGTATATAGGACCACTGGGTGGCACCAGAAACCAGCATATATTAAGTTTGGGCAATACCTTGTTTTTAAATGTTTGGGGCAGGCCCTTACCAAGGGCAGGGGAAGCAGCACTGGCAATGCCACACTGTCCTGGGAACCACGTATTTCCGCTTGAAGATGGTCCTGAAGAGGGGTAAAAAGGCAGGAGGAGGCAGAGGACAGCACACAGACTTCTTAGGGGCACAGCTGGGAGTGCCAAGCGTTGCACAGAGCCTGCTGTGCCTTTGGGATGGTGACCCTCATTGAAGGGTACGGCCCTGGAGTCGGGCAGCGGGTACCGGGACAGAGGGACAACTGCGACCTCAGGGAAGGCTCCCCCAGCATTCACACCTGCACATTGCCACAACCTCCACTGGGGGAAGGAACAAGCAAATTTATTTGGCCTACCAAGAATTTAGTCTTACCTTTGGAGATTAAAAAAAACCCCACAAACCCAAACCAAACCCAGCACAAGAGGTTTTCCAGGTTTCGGAGCGGCTCCGAGGCCTGCTGCGGGCACACTCCCTTCTCTCGCGATTCGCCCGTCTCTAGTCCTGCTCACCCCCAGCCCCCGCTCCCTCAGGCGGCCGCCGCCCCGGCCTCGATCGCCACTGGGGTGTGCAGGCAAGCGGGTGCTGAGGCTCCGGGGGCCTGGCAGTGCGCGGAGCCCACTGGGGAGGCTTCTCCCGCTCTGCACGTCCAAGAGACCGCTATAACGGCGAGAGGTGCCGGAGCGGAGCGGCCCGGCGGGCGGAGGAAGGCCAGCGCCACTGAGGAGACGCGGGCGGCTGCGGCCCGGCAGGGGCCCGGCCCTCGGTCAAGCGGCGGTGCCAGAGGAACTACGCCCAAGATGGCGCCCGCCGCCGGCTCGCTGCCCGGCCGTCATCGCCTCTGTAGTCCCGGCCCCGCCGAGGGGCTCTGCGCATGTGCGGCTCCGCGGCGCAGCGCGCAGGCGCAGAGTGCCTCGCATGCCGCGGCGGCCGGAGCTGTTGAGGTACCTGCCGTCCAGGTGAGCCCTGCGCCGCCCGCGGGCCCGGCAGCGGCTCCGGACACCTCGGGGCAGGCCTCGCGCGTCCCCTGCCGCTGCCGCCGTGCTGAGGCCCTCGGCTGGCGCTGGGCAGCAGGTGCCGCGCGGCGGCTCCGCGGGAGCCGTGGCGGGCGGGCCGGCCGGGGTCAGC
>KZ505847.1:331083-461541 GCA_002844005.1 Limosa lapponica baueri
ATCAGATTTAGTTTGATGGTTGGACTAGATGATCTTAAAGGTCCCTTCCAACCTAGACAATTCTATGATTCTATGAAATTATCCTTCAGCATTTTACACAGCGTAATACCTATATAAAGCAAATCTATAGCTGCTGTTATGGTGTTGGAAGAAACAGAAGGCAGGAGGGGTTGTTTAGAAGATTGTCCATCAAGATGTTTCCTTTGTAAGACCCTGGCTGCCTGTGTCAGCCTGTGAATGCCGGGTTGTAACATTGTCCCCCTGGCTGTCATGCTGTAGTGTTTGGTACCACGCTCATTCCTGCTGCTGTGTCATCTAATGGAATGATTATGACTGGGGAGTCAGCATAGACTTATCTGGGACTGTCAACTGCATTTTTTCAGTTACTAGCCTGTCATCGTGAAGATTTCCACACAAATGTTTCAATTGCAAAAAGGGCTTGAATTTTCTAGCAGAGTGAATACAAAAGCACAGAGGAGATTGTAGCTTTGTCTGTACAAAAGAGTTAATGAAGAAGTTCAGATAGACAGTCTCTGTCTCCAAGAAAAAGTTAAAGCAGTTTGGGTTTTTGGAGAGCTAAGTGTCATTTTTATTTTTTTTGCACTGACATATTGAAAAAAAAGCAAAGTGAGGCCTCATCCCTGGGGAGGGGTGGAAAACAGGACCTGTGTGCTGTAGTGACTCAGGTGTACCCCAGCCTGGGAACTTCCCAGTACGTGGGGTCTTGCTGTAAGAGAGTGAAGGTTTAAAAAATTCTTCTGACCACGCTGAGCAGAAGCGCTGCACCAGCTGGGCGGTACCCAGGTGTTAGTTACCTTTTGGACACTTAATTTCTGCCTTTGTAACTGGTTTTAAATGGTCTTGGTTCTCATGGCTGTTCTGCTTCTGGGCCCAGTCATGGGGCTGAAAGAAGCAGGAACTGATGCAAGTTGATTGTGATTCCAGGGGATCACAAAGTTCTTCTAAACTTCTAAAATGCCACAAAGAACACACAGTTTAAGTCCTGCTGCCAGTCAAGCTTCAGAAAACACCCAGTGCTTGTGTGATCTCTGTTGTTCACAAAAGCTATCTCTGATCTCTTCAGCAGCGTTCTAAATCTTAGAAAATATAAAGCATCGGCATTTCTCCTGCTTTCTACACCCAAAAGGGTTATTTGTGTGAAATTGCTGTGATGCTTGCAGTTGGAGAATGCTCTTTAAAAAAGGAGCTACTGGGGCTTAAAGCCGGGTTGATTTTGTTGTCCTTTAGCTCAAGTTATTCATTGTATTTGAATCTACGCTTGTCTGGATGTCTTGCACGTGAAGAGGATACGTGTCCAGACTGCTTTGTGCAAATAATTGCTGACTGATTTTTCTGTGGATGTGCTCTAATGGAGGGAGAAGTCTCAGGCGTGTGATTCTTGCTCAGAGGTATTACTTGCCTTAAGAGTGATCGACTTGACTGCAGCACTGCCTGTCGCTCAGCCAGTCTGTGTTCCGGTTTCCACCCCGAGCCTGCAAAGGAAGTCAGAGACCTTGCTGATGAGATTTCCTTGGGAAGTATCCTGGCTCTTCAGAGCTTCTGTGGTGGCATGCTGAAGAGCATAGGTGGTGGAAGTGCAGGGATAAGAAACACCTTACCCTCCCCCCCAATCAAAAAAAAAAATTTTCTTCCTTTCTGAAATAACTATATGTTGGGTCATGAATGGAAGATTTTTTTGTTTTTTACTTTTTAAAAAAAGATGACCTGACTGGGCATGAATGCACGCAGCCTTTCTGGCCACTCTCTGGCCTGAGACAGTGATGGAGATGACTTCCAATGCTGTTTTTTTGTTGTTGTTGTTGTTTCCTGATCATGCATGAGGAATATGAATTGATACATTTTATGTGATGTGTACTCCCATGTTGTCTTCATGAATTCTTTGCAAATGCATGGGAATGTTGGCAATGATTCCCAGATTTTGGATAGCCTGGCAGTTGCTGATATAGAGGATTATTAAACACATAATAGATCCTGTGTGCCTATATTTCAGCAGCCCTTTGAAATCTGGGAAGCGGCAGCTTCAGTGCCAGGGCTGTCATGTGTCTACTACAGAGGCTTCACTGGAATAATGAGACCATCAAGCCTTTCTGATAGTGATTCAGCTTACACTGTGAGAAATGGCTTTTATTGTTATGCCTGGTAGTAATTGCCTAAATGAAGTGTTTTCCAGGGTAATTCTAGGCCACTATAATTATACGTGTGCTGCCACTCTCACCAGTATAAAAATGTCTTTAAAACAATTTGCAGAGCTCACCAGTTGGTTACTCAGGAGGGGGGTCCTGTGCCTGTTCCACATGAATGTATTCCATTTTTGGCAGTGTTTTTAGCTGTTAGAACGTGATATTTCCTCGCTGATCAGTTTTTCTTGGCAGTGCAGTGATACCTAAAGACTTCTCAGAAGGCTGTCATCTTGCTTTTTTTTTATTAACTGTGATACCCAAAGGGAGCAGAGTTCCTGTAGGACACTTAAACCGTGGTAGAGAAGAAGAGGTGGGTGTCTGTAATGCCGTGCGGCAGAGCAGAAGACGCTGTTGGAAGGGACAGTGAGGTGTGTGCTCGAGTTGCTCACGGCCGAGCTGCAAAGAGCATCCTCAGCTCGGCTGCCGGGCAGCACTGCTCTGTCGTGCTTCCAGCAGAAACGGTGTGCACAGTGATGCTGCAGTAACGGAGGCCCAGCTGCTCTTCTCATCTATCCTGAGAAGCTGTTTTGGTCTGGAAAAAAGCCTTCATCTTTTTTTTTTCCTCATTTAAGGCTTGTTTTATTGAGGTTGCAAAACAAGCACATGACAGCCTTCAAACGTCAGCTTTTAAAATTGTGTTGCACAAGATTTCTCAGGCAGATGAAGGAGGCATTCACTCAGCATTAGATTTTTTTTTTTTTTTGTCAGTAGTACAAGGATAGTGGAGTTTTTTCCTTTGGGCTTTCACAAGACAGCTGCTTTCCCTCTCCCCCTCCCCCCGCCCTTGACTTCAATTGCTTCGTTCTTCTTTAATAAAGACAGGAATTTCTAACAATGAAAGCAATAAAACAGTTAGCCAGAAAAGATTGTGCTCTCTTTTACCACAAAAAAAAAAAAAAAGGAAAAATTAAGAAATAGAATATAGTTCATTGTGTGGTATAGTAACCTTTGAATAAATTCATAGTAGAATTTGAATATGAATTTAAGACTTTACATAAAAGAAGGAAATACTGTCAGTACTTCATTGTCATAAAGTAAGAATTGTTTAGGCAGAAATATTATTCAGCCTTTTATGGAGGTCTCCAGAATATAAATCTCTGTGCTTTCTCTGAGTGGTAGGTAGCAGTTGTTGGGGAAAAAAGATTGAAATGGCTTAAAACACATGCACCAGAAAGCTCAATTTGTGACCTAAGCATTAATTGCCTGAACTGAGAAGTGTTGTAATGCAGGTATATTGCTTTTCTGTAGTTTGATTTCTTTGATGTGCTGTATTAATGTTTTCACAGATCTCTAGCCTTCAAACGTCTTCTGGGCTGTGGATTGATTGTGAACATGGCGCTTATGCTTCTATTTTTAACATGTCTCCCGTTAAAATGAACTGCTTATGTAGAAGCCATCATCAGTCACCCTGTTTGCCTAAAAATTATTTAAATGAATACAATCTTAGTATTGTCAAAGCTTTCAGTAAGGAAAGGCTCAGAGTTTGAATCCTGATCTTGAAACGTTTCCTTTAGTGAAGTCTGAAGTATTTTTATCTTATCATAAATCACTAGACTCAAATTTTCTTTTGCATTTTTTAGAGAACCCTAGGTCTTCCCAGCAGCAGTGACTCCAAATTGCTTTTTGTACTCTGGGGCCCTAGTTTTCAAGACTGGCACTCACCTTTCTGTAACTCCAGGGACTTGTTCCGCACTCCTGGCTGCTGCATCCTTCCAGCACGGGTCGAGCATCATGTGAGTGACGGGGGAGCGGGTGTGCTGAGCAGAGGCGCCACACCGACCTCCTGAGCGCAGTCACAGCAGGAGGGGGGATCTCTTCCTCTTATCTGGGCAAACAGACTAGGACTACAGTGATTTCTGTGCAGCTATTAGAAAGTTCCACCTTTTTTTTACTGGCATACCTGTATACTCATCATTTTTAAGGGATGAACAATCACATCTCAAAACTGACAGCCGCTGCCTCTTCCTCTGAGCACTTGCATTAACAGTTTAGTGATTGCCATCACCACTGGCCTAGTGAGGAGCTTGGTTGAGCAATGCTGTGCTGTCTTTCTCTCTCATGCAGTGGCTAGATGAAGAGCAATAAATTTTATTACTGGTGATTGGGTAATAAAAGGTAGAAAACAGCTTTCAATCTGTCTGCAGGGCAGCAGTGGTGAGGAGAGAATCCCAGTTACACTCCAGACTGGCTGCAGAGTCATTGCAGGGGAGCTGGCTTCTTTCCCTGTTTCTTCCCTGATTACAGCTTAATTTGAAGGAAAACTGAAACATTTAAACTCTACCTGAGGTAAATATTTAACAGGAGGAGTGTGTCAGGTGCCAGTGTATCAGGCTGCAATGAAAAGTGTTGGTTCCTTCATTAAACAGAAAGTTATTCAGTGCTGACTCAAAAAATCCTTAGAGAATGGCACCACTCACTCCCAGCATTTGTGGCTTGGGGAAGGAATTATATAGAGAAATTCGCTGTCCTGTTCTAGGCAGGAAGGCCAGACAGAAACCATGGAACCATCATGGCCAGAAGGCCATGAAACTAGTCTCTTCTGACTTTACTGCATTGAATAATGTTGACATAAGAAGCATTACCAAGAACGGTCCAAGAAAACCAAGAGGACAGCCTAAAAATAGATGAGGATGAACTACTGAAACTAAGTCAGATCAACACGGTGTTTTGAAAAGAAACGAACTCCTGAGCCTGGAATGATTCCCACTGCATCCTTCTTTTGAGTGAAGCTCTGGAACAAGTAGAGAGGTATAAGACTTCCCCACTGCTGTCGTGGATGTGGTGGAGTAGTTGCAGCTACCAGGCACTAACCTGGCTCATGCACAAATGCAGAAAATGTACATAAAATGGCTAATTAAAAGTTGAGGTCAACTTGAGGTCAAGGGGGGAAGAATATGAGCAGCTTAGATTTAAAATGATGCAATAAAAAATGTTTTTAACAAAATTCCCAATTCTGGGAGTGCTGGGGGAAGCAGGGCATTATCCAGAAGGTTCTCTGCACATTTGTGAAGGTATGTGGCAGTATTAAGGCACATTTCTGAAGAGGAACTCTGATATATCTCCATGAGGAAGCATGAAAAATGGTCCTATAGAGCAGTAAAGTCTTAGACGTAATCTACACTGGAGCTCATTATCAGCATAATTATTCTGGCAAATTCTTTGAGTATAAGAGAACTAGAAAAGAGAGAGAAAGGTGACAACAGAGAGCAAAGATGTGGAATGAGAAGAAAAAGGAGGAGACATTAAACAGTTTAGGACTTTGTACCTTGGAAAGGAGCCACTTGGAGGACAAAAGATGGTAATAAAGCTTTATGAAAGCATAACTGGCACAGAAGGTGAGTAAGGAATAACTGGCATTTCTGAGAGCATGAGGACTGTTGGGACATCCAGTAAAAACTTACCTGTAAATCGGACAGAAGAAAGATTTATTTTACACAGTGATTTTACAGTGTTAGCCATTGCCAGAGAACGATGCGGAGACCAAAAGCACAGAGAGGTCAAAGTTAGGAAAATAAATGAAAGAGAGGTGACAATGTTTGTTTGCTGATTAAAAAATATTTGTGATAGTAAATAAAAGAGTTAACTGATGAAACATGGAAAAATCCTATGGCACTGAGTGATAAAATAGCATTTTAAATTCCATGTAGTGACATAATGCACCTAGGGAGAAGAGCCATCCCTGGCTCATCATACAGTGATGAGCTCTGAACTGGCTTTCCAGTCATAGGTGAAACTTGGGGGTTATAATAGGCAGTTCTATCAAAATATTATCTCAGTGTTTGGAAAAGCAAATTGAAGGTTAGATGCCTATGGAAAAATAATAGAGATCAAACCGGTACTGCTGTGTAAAGCCATAGCGCACCCGTGGTGTGAATGCTGTGTGAGTACTGGTCTCACCGCTCTTAAAGACCCAGTGAAACTAGGAAAGATCATGAAAAGTTTGACAAGAATGATCAAAGGTGTGAAATTAGTTCCTTGTGAAGAATAATAACTAGATCAAAACTCTTCAGGCTCAGAAAGTTTATCTTTGAAGAGGATATGATGGAAGCATATAGAGTCTTAGCAGCGTGGCACGTATATGAACCCGTTATTCACTGTCTCTTCCGATAAAAGGACTAAGACCACCAAATGAAAGTAGCAGGTGGTAGGCTCAAAACAAAGTGAGATATTTATAAGTGGAAGCAGGACCTCCTCCTTTCTCTTTGGCATTGAGGTTTTAATCTGTTGGAACAATTCCCTGGATTTAGGCTGATTTATTCTGCAGTTAAAACTTCATCAGAATGCTGTTCACAGGGCTTTGAAAGCTTAGCTCTAGAGCTCTGCTCGTAAGAGAAATCCATTCCAGTGTTGGAGTAGGGATATGAAGCCTGGCAGGCTGAAACAGGCCCCCTGATCATTTTTCACTGGGCAAAATCAGGGCCACTTCTCAAGAAAGCGTTTTTGTGGAAATACCCAGTAAAGTCAAATAGAGTTTGTCAAGTACAGATCACAATATACAGCCTAGCCCTGTGGCTGGTATTTTGGGGTGTTATTGGAATACTAAAACTTCTGTGGCAGCAAGAGCTGATGTATCCTCTTGATCTGACAGTGAATTGGGATGGGGGCATATCCTTACAGTTGTGGTAGGAATTTCCAGCTTCAGCTACTACAGAAATAATACAAGAATAAAATACCAGCCAGTACCAGTAGTGTTATTTTGGGATTGCTCCACAGGATTTAGAAAAGGACAGACTGAAAGGAGAAGGCTTTGAATTCATGGAAACTGGACATGATTCTAATGTGCAAGTGCCATTTATTTGTGACTTACTACCTGTGGTTTGTTGTGCTCACGTATTCATTGACAAAATTAATTTCTTGCCATTTAAGGCTGATTCAGAGCATCTTGCTAAACATTTCTTAATCAGGAAGTAAGGAGAGGTATCGTTTAAACTCATAGACTACTCGGGTGAATTGTGCGTTGAGCTCTATTTCAGTTTTACATTTGCTTCTGACCTGGAGAAGGGCTTCTGCTCACAAAAGCTTGTCAGTTCCAGCTAGTTAAATAAAAGATATTACCTCAATCTGCAAATCTTTGAGATATTCGAAGGTTGAAGGAGCAGCGCGAGGAGCGATGGGGTGTGTTGGCGTAGCCTGGACACAACGTCCAGCGCTGTCACACCGTCAGGTGGCTGAGCTGCAGTGTGGCCATACGGCCTTGGGACCCCGCTCCCCAGGACAGGCTGGTGTCTGCTGGGGACACCTCGCTTCTGAGCTGGGTATGGCTGTGCCAAGGACTAAATCAGGCTCTGGAGATGGTGAGGGAATGTTCTGCAGTAAAGTGGGGTATTTTGCTTTTGAAGTATTATGTATGATGCAGGGTAATTAGATTACTGGGGCTTAACAGATAACTAACTGTGTTACGCTCTGTGGATGGGTGCTCTTAGACCTCTGCACCAGTCAGCTAAAACTCATTAGCTTAAGTTGCTGTGGAGGAGACTCAAAAGAGAATCTACACTTTGATTCCATGATGGTGGCTTAAACTAATATGATATTCTTTACAATTGGGTTTGGCACCTGTTAGTACCACAATTCATATGATTAATACTGTCTTAATTACGTCTTGTGGTATGACTACCCTTCTTCACAACATTTTAAATTTCTTTTGAAGGTTTCTTTAGAATTCATGGCTGTAACATTGCAATACTGGTCATGGGGTAGGTAAGTATGTCTGCTATTTTCCTAAAGAATAAGGCAATGAAGCATGGAGAGGGAGGGAAAAAAAGTAATTTTTGAGTGAACTAACAAGGGCTCTCATTTCTGAGATGACTGCATCAGCAGTGGCTTTGAACTAAATTCTAGTTAAGGCAGAGTATGAGTGTAAAGGAGAAATGAGCGTGTAATACTATAGGAAGGAAATACTAAAACCAGGTAAAAATATTTGATAATTTCTCTCCAGGTGAGTGTTGGCAAGGTAGCCTGTCTTTAGAGAAGGCATTATCAACAGGCTTTTGTAGGGTCAGGGCTGGTACTCTAAAGCTCGCCGTTTGCTGAGGGCCTTGCATTGGGAAAGTCCTTCTCTGGACAGCACACCCTGACTTCTGAAAAGCTGTGGCTACTCAGAGCTGTTGAAATGGGCTGTTGGAAACAGTCTTTGATTTAGCTTCCAGGGTATGTTACTTTATATTGAATGTTATTTTTTTGTCATGTTTGGATGAAAGAGTTTTCTGTGTATAAGAGGTAAGGATGTTAATAATTTTTGTGACTATGAGGGAAGACCTTATTGCAGCCTTTCGGTATCTGAAGTGACCTTACAAGAAAGTTGGAGAGGGACTTTTTACAAGACCATGTAGTGATAGGCAAGGGGTAATGGCTTCAAACTGAAAGACGGGAGATTTATATTAGATCTCGGGAAGAACTTCTTTGCTGTGAGGGTGGTGAGACCCTGGCCCAGGTTGCCCAGAGAAGCTGTGGCTGCCCCATCCCTGGAGGGGTTCAAGGCCAGGTTGGACAGGGCTTTGAGCAACCTGGTGTGGTGGGAGGTGTCCCTGCCTGTGGCAGAGGGGTTGGAACTAGATGGTCTTTAAGGTCCCTTCCAACCCAAACCATCTGTGGTTCTATGAAGGAGAGAGGCACCAAACTAGATTTCATGGGTAAGGCTGCCTTACCAATTTTTATGCAGCACAAAGCCTGCGAATAGAATCATAGAATGGCTTTGGTTAGAAGGGACCTTAAAGATCTTTGAGTTCCAACCCCTCTGCCCTGGCCAGGGACACCTCCCACCAGACCAGGTTGCTCAAAGCCCCATCAAGCCTGGCCTTTAAATAACCCCTGTGCTTGGAAAGAACAACAGTGTTTCAGGGAGCTGGGGAAGGATCTTCTACAGGACCTGAGAGAGACTGACATGCGTCTAAAGTTTGTGTGGATGTATGAGCAAAGAGGGAGGATCACTAGGTGCTATTCTTTCGCTGTTTCGTAGGAATTTGCCTGGAACTGCATCAGACCGCATCTTGCACTACACAGATTTTTGCAGTTCTTCATGGGTTCTTATTCTGGAAAGTATTGAATATTTTTCAGGGCAGGGATCAATTTAATATTAAACTTGTTATTTTTACATATTAACATCTCCCCTGAAAAACCTACCAGGAGATGAATTTCTGCTCCACCTATCCCTTTAATGTGAAGTATTTGACTTGATTCCTTATTCATTATTAAACAGTTTTAGAAAGGGAATTTTTAAATAGTGCTGATGTGTGGCTGTAACCATCACTGCTTTTGGATTTTCATTTTTCTTTTTATTCTGGTCTGTGATATTTTCAGGTTAAAAATCTCATTGTTTATACATCTTCCTTCCACTTGCAGCAAGGGAAATTCCCACTGGATAAAAGAAAACAGTTTTTGTGATGAGTGGTGTGTAATGCTGGAATCTACATCCTTAGAGATTGTCAAATCTGTAAGACCCTGAGCAACTGGATCCACTTTTGAAATTACTCCTGCTTGGAGTGGGAGGTTGTGCTAGATGACCTCCAGAGATCCCTTCCAGCCTTTATTAACTCTGCGATTGCATTCAGATCCCATAAATGGAAACCTTGCAATGTCTCTGTTGTGCCATCTTCACCCACAGAAGAGGCTATGTGAACAGACTTCTGAGAAACTTCCTCCTAGTACTTCTTACTCAAAGAATTAGTTTTAGACTTTGGTACAGTCAGCTTTATCCTTCACTGTTGCCTTGGTGTGGTATGTCTTAGTGGTTTGTAGGGAATAAAATCAGGAATTAATTTATTGTGACCAAGTTTTTCTAAATGGGGGTGGGGAGTGTTAAATGGGAAACCCACATGATGATTTGGCTTCATTCAGAACTAGTGTACTGAAACTAAATCACTTCCATTGAGCTCTTCAGCTACTTCGGAAAAGTAAAATCTTTGCGTTTTAACATCTTCAGGGCTTTGCTTACAATAACTACCTGTCCTAGTTGGAGTGTTTGGGGTATCATGGATTTCCACTCTAAGACATGTGGTGTGAAGCTCTCTTACGCTTGTGAATGTTTTTGCTGTATTCCAAGTATACAAGACTTAATAGGAATCACCTTAACTTACATTATTGTTTCTTAATGGAAACTAAACTCTGAGTTGTCTACACCATTGACTTTGGTTTAGAGGAGTTTGGGTGAGGAAAAAAAGAAAAGATTACTTTTACTTCAGAGATACTGCAGCAAAAACTATGCAGACTCAACCTATCTTTGTAAAAACTGTTCTTTTCTCGGTATAAGTTGTTTACCCCATCCAGTTTACTCACTAGATAGCTTTAGCTTCTAACTTTGACCACACAGATTTTAATGTGAATCAGTGTGGGGATGAATGAGGAAACGGAGGGGAAGAAGGATGGAGAAAAAGGGAAGCAGAAGGTCTCTCCTGCCTCAAAGGCCAACGGGGCTTGGATCTGGAGGGACAAGATCTCACCAGGGCAGGAAGCACCTTCAAGACGATGTGTCTGCCAGACTTTGGCAGATCTTGGGCACTAATGGCCAGGGCTGTTGAAGGAAGATCTAAACTCACAAGCATCCAGAGCCACAAACAGCCACTGGAATCTGTGGAGAGCAAACTGGGTTTGGGTGCACTTGGGACCTGGTAATTAGGTCAGAGATTCCTCCTTAGGCCTTATCTGACAAGCTTAAAATTTGAGAAGGCATATTTGGTACAGAGTGCCATCCTCCTCTGACCTCCAGCTACTTTCCCAAAGGCATTCCTAATTTGATGGAAAACATCACTTCTGAGGATATTTAGATATGTCCTTTATATGTAGTTTTATAATTGGCTTCAAACTGAAGTCATTCTTATGAATATCGATTTGAAATCAGTTACTGATGGCCAGGAATCAGACCCAAGAGACTTCCATGAGGCTGCACTGAGATTGTTAAACACTGCTCCGTGGGCAGGGTGACAAACTACTCCAGCAGCCATGAGTGGCTACAATCAACAGACCTCAGGCCCATCGTCAGAAGGAGCTCCTTTTTTGATTTTGGTTAAAATGCCCCTTGGTCACAAGAGCTTATGAAACACAACGGTTGGGTCCCCTGTGTCCTCTCCCAGGCGCCTCGGACACTGGGGCTGCTCAGAGCTGTGTGGCCATGTCAAAGAGGGCCATCTGAGGGAGACTCCAAGCCCCTTCTGTCTGAAACCTCAGGAGCAACTGATGTCATTCCTGAAATAGTTAATTCATTTTGCAGGAAAATAATTTTTTTCTTTGTTCTTTCTTGTCTGACCAACACTGAGGAAACCCACATGAACACATTATTTCTAGGCAGCTGCTACCCAGATTCAAGCATTCTGTTTATCCTCAAACTTGCAGAATTTAACCAAAGGTCAGCATACCTGTGGGTATCCCAGGCCTGGTGTAGCATGATTCTGCTCCTGGACGGAGCATTTAAATAATTTTTGTCATTGTTGGATGGGGTTTAGTGGAGGGAGGAAGGGACGGCAGGCGGGCGGACATCTCTTCTGGGGCTCTTGGCCCCCTTTTGATACACCTGATGGTGACATACCTCTCTCTCACCTCTCTGTTTCCCCATGGGGTGACTTAACCTGGTGATCGGGAGGGACACTGCTGTGTAAAAACTGCCACCTTACTGTTTGTGGTCGGGGGGTTACAGGGCAGGGGCTCCCTGCCCAGATGATGAATTTCACAACTGAAGAGTAAGGGGCCAAATCCAGGCCCAGTCAAAGCAATTCAGTGCTGGTGGGCAGGTAATTCTGTGGTTCCCTCACAGGCTGAGCGCCCTGGGCTGTGCTAAGGAGCTTCTCTGCTACTTGCTTGTTTCAGTGTGTAGAGAAATGTGTGGTAAGGGCTTCACGTAAAGTGCGTTAGATAAAGAGAGACGTAAGAGGAAGGCTGTCTGGCCTGCCCGGCAGCGCGTCCGGTCGTCACGTTCTCCAGCAATGGCAGTGGGGAAGCTGTTCAGGGAGAGGCTGGGAGCTGGGCAGCTTTCTGCTGCTCTTCCCCATTGTTCTCCCAGGATCCACTCAGGTTGGGCTATGGATACTGGAAGATGTATCCATTTTATTACTTTTTTTTTCTCTGTCTGGTGTCTGATTATGGACCTGTTCTCCTGAATGTATCAAACCAGTTTTTTTTTTTTTTGAGTCTCCTGAAATTATTTACCTTTAAAACCTGGAATATTTGAGCTCTATTAATAGTTCTCCTTAATGGTGGGTCGTATCCCTCCATCTTTTCTCCTTACTTCCATCATCGCTCTGGCTCCATTGCTCCTGTCATCACGGAGTGAGCTGCTTCAACTCACTAAAATAGCAGAAAGCAAACCTGTGCCTTAGGAAAAACATCCAGCACCCCTAAGTTTTACAAATACAGCAAGAATAAAAATGTGATTTTAAATGAAGCTCTTCAATGAGTTTTAAGTTTCAAACATTTTCACAAGTACGGAACTGCCTGATGTTCCTGTGGATGCTCTAACTCCTGGGCTTTGTCCTGCACCATGGAACATGCTGGTGTGGGATTTTCCTGGCAGCTTTGGAAGTGATGGCTGATGGCAAGTATTTGCTGGGTGCCTGTATTGGCTCGGCCGCCCCGCAGTGCCCCTTGTACATCGCGGTGGGTGGGGGATCTCATCCCTGCTGGCTTCTGGTTGTGACATGTTTGAGTAACATAGTTAGCAAGTAAACAAGTAACACAAACTATCAGCTTGAGCATCCTTTGCCGAGGGACCATTCTAATTGTTTCTTTCTTTTAGTCCTCTTAGCTTCCCATTTGCATTTGGTTTGCCATGCTTTAGGGGATTGTCTGTTTTCCTCATCTGGACAAAATTCCCACTTACTTTCAATCACAGCCATTCCCTTAAACTTCCTATTGAGTCATGCAGGGTTTGTGTACGAGGTAGCTCTGTCTTTATGCTGGCATAGTGGCACACAGATTACCTGGACTTCCCATACAGCATTCTTAACAATCTCCATGGTCCTTGTAGGATTCCTTCTTTTTGTTGATTTTTCTATTTTTTTATAAGTTTCCTCACTTTTATATAGTTTCTTTTTTTTTTTTAAATTGAGTGTCTATGACCTGCATTTGCTGGCTTTGTCACACTACAGCATTTAGCCTAATTGTCTTGTGTTTCCTATTGAAAAGCAGTTTTTGCACTAGTATGCTTCAAAGGAACATTCTAGTGTAGCCTGTATCTGTTTCCACCCTCTCTGAAATAAGACGTTATTTCCTGTTTTATCAAAGGTCTTCTATCCATTTCAGAAACTTATAACATGAATACCCATGCTGATGTGTACTAGATGTTAATTTATAGCCCCCTTGTATCCAGAGAGGACCATGAAGACTGTAGTGAGTTAACTACTTTATTTGTATATTTGCCTACTCTGTATGTTTTACATGATCCTCAATTAGACTGCAGGATTTGGAGCTGACTCCAGAGCTCATTACCTGCCTGGTCCTCATTACATGAGTTGGTCCTGATGTTCATGTGATTGTCTGATGGGCTCATTCAGTTCACTGAAAGAGCAGAAGGCTGGCCTGGCAAAAAGTCAGCATTAAATCTGCTCACACTGCAGTCAGGCAGGGCAGACTCTGCCTAAGGTAGGGTTTGGGTCACGGCTGCAAGGGGACGGAGGAGCAGGGCAGAGAGCTGGAGGATCTGATGTTCCTTTTCAGAGGCTGTGAGGTGAAACTTTAGTTCCTCCGTATCCTGAAATAATACCCTACAACAAGGAAACTCAGATTAGCAAACTGAGTTCTGTCTTATAGTCTGTATACATGTTATCTAAACTGATTAGATTTAGCATATCTTGAAGCTAAGTGCAGGCCCCTGCACGTCATCTGGCAGCATCATGAGCACGTACCTCATCTGCTCCGTGATTCGACTGAAGAGCTAACACTGCCAAAAAAACTGGTTTCTTAGAATCAAATCTCAAAGCACGGTCTTTATATTTGATATATTTCGAAAAAAAGGTGGCACACAATGAGCTGAAGGAGCTTTTTCCTCAGTCAGTTCGAATGATCCCAGTGAAAACTAGTCCTGGAAAAAACAATTGAGGAGGGAGGGAGCAGATCTGACTTGGCACATCACTGCCTAATCATCGACCTGGTGCAAGGGAAGGACAGGAAGGAATTTCTGGCTGGCGTAGGGAGGGAGGACAGGAGCATCCCTTTTGGCAGCAACCCACAAATATATTAAATGAATAATGAAATTACATCCTGAATTGATTCTGAGTTGCCCTATATCTGTTACTGGTTTTAACTGTGTTAATTTGAGTTGCCTCTCCTGTGCTGGCCGGCTGCCTGAGAAGGGGCATAAAATTCAGCCTGACACACGCAAGGATGTTTTCTGCTTGGAAGTTAATTGACAGACTGGAAATGATGGAGGTGAGAGCAGTACAGCAGTTGTGATGGTTCTGAAGTAATGACACTGGTACTTGAGAAGAGATTGTCCTTCAGATGATGCAGGATAGGCAACAAGCCAAACTGAAAGAGCTTGTTCTGGGAAGCTCCAGAAGTCAATTCTGTGAATGCCCCTTTTGCAAGTGGTTTGCAGTTAGAGCAGATTAAAATAGTGAAACTGAATCCTGAGAGTTAAATCTGTCTTCTGTCTACATCTGTATTCTTACATTCAATAGCCATAATTATTTAATACTAAACAATATGTATTTGCTGTGATAAAAGTTGAAAGGTCTCTCCTGTGTCTGCTGGATAACTTGGAATTAGAGATGTTGAAATGTTTGATCAGCTTTTGAGTGCACGTATGCTATTTTCTGATGGCCATGATCCATTTATACAAGTTTGAATGAAGTAAGAAGAAAAGTTTGGTTTTGTTCTGTTAGCAGGACTGGTGTAGATGTATATACATACACAGCACAATAAAAGGGTGTTAATTACCTGAATGAGCTGACACCAGAAGCAGCTGTGTTGTCTTAGCTGCTGAGAAACAGAATATATTCATTTTTCTTGAGCTTTGCATGTCTGTGGTTTCTGTACCCATATTAAGCTGGGTTTATCCACTGCATTGCCAAGAGATGTGACCAACACTACTTGGTGCAATCCTTTCACTGCTGAATATATGTTATTACATCAGTTTTAGATTGTGCAATTTATATATATGAGTGAACACAAAAAGTTTAAGGTAGTTTCATTTTTAAAATGAACGTGACTCTACAAACTTTTCCTGTGCATTTGATCTGACTATTCTTCTTCCATCCTAATAGTACTTCACACAAAGGAGTTAAAAAAAAATCATCACAATTGCATTACAAAATACGAAAATTGAGGTCTGACTAAATGTTTGTTCAGCTATACCATAACTTAAATGATGCTTCCTCCCACACAGCAAGAAGGCTCAGTGGGGTGTAAAGGGTATATTTAGCAATGCAATTTAATGTTTGGTAGACAGTGAATATGCGACTTTTTCAATAAGATAAATAAAATGCAAAATCAGCGTTAAATTTCAGTAAATTGAAATGTGCTGCCTGATTATAAAAACCGTTGTTAAAATCTCTTTTAAATAGATTTCCAGTCCATCTTGTTCTTGAACGCTTTATTTTGCTCAATGGGATATATATACATTTGAACAAATTTTTTTCACTTAAAATGTAAAAACGCACAGTCAATTAGTAGGAAGCATAGTTGAAACAAAGCAGAAACAAGCTTGAAAATAAAACTGCAAAGGGAACTGAAGGATCTGGTGGAAAGCAGCCAGGTTTAATCATAAGCTGCTTGAGAGTAAGCTGCTGCCGAAGAGACCGATGTCCCCGCTTGTCTGGTGTCACATCGGAGGGTGAGTGTGTGCAGAGCAATCGTTCAGCTGCACGTTCTGCCTCGGTGGGGGTGAGAGCTTGAAGGTCTTGTCACGGGACGGGTAGAGGAGGTGGCACAGGGAGAAGCTGCGGTGAGTGCCGGGCTGGCAGACCGCGCTGGTGCAGAGCTACGAATGTTTTAGTTGGGCCAGATGTCCAGCTGAAGCCTTCAAGAGCCCTCACCCAGACCCACGTGGGACCTCCTGAACTATGGGGGGGCGTGGAAGCAGGTGGCTCAGGAGAAGGGAAAGCATCTCTGAACAAATCAATTTGAACATGTCCTTCACCATAAAACTGATAGAAATGGCCCTGTGGTTTAGTTAGAGCTGTGTGAGCTGCTGACACTGGGTAATGCAGGGGTTGCTGGAGTGGTGTCACTGGGCAAGAAAGGGACATGGAAAAATCATGCGAATGACGTAATTGATAATAATAGCCACTACGTATGTCGTTTGCTGTGGGGAGAACAGCTTGTTAAGGGAAATGCTACAAAGCTATTTGAAAGAGATACCGTAACCAGAAAAGGCTCTTTTGGAGACAATAATTTGTATCATTTTCATAGGAGAAATTTCTCATTCCAGTTTATATCCTGGATATCCCAACTCTAAAACTTCTTGGACTGTACAGGGGAGCTCAGCATGGGTCAGTGTTTTCATGGGCACTGGTCCAGGTGACCCAAAACAATTTGAAGACTTTTACATTTTTCTTGCATTCCTGCTTAATCAGCACTATAGTTGATGCCTGTTAATTCAAACAGTGACTAAGAATGATGTCCTGTTAGTTGAGCTCAATTACGTACATGGCAATGTGACGCTTCTTGTAACTGGAAGTGGACTCTTTCTCCCAAATTAATGGAAAGGTGGGCGCAGACCTTTTCCTTACAAAACAATTGTTAAATGTAGGTCTTGTTCAAACTCCTTGGAGTTTATTTAGCAGCTGGCGTTTGTGTCCTGGGTGTAGCCCAGATCTGAAGGAGGTAAAAGCGTGTTGTGCTACGAAGCTGCTGTCACTCGTGTGCAGTAACTGGCACTGTGCTGGGTCAGCGGAACAGAATTTCCCTGCAGGCTCGCAGTTTGTCTTGGAGGTGGACTGCCATGTGGTGCACTCCCAAAAATGTATGAGCTGGAACACAAAGTGAGTAACCTAGGAAAATATTTTGAAAGTTAATTTGGACCTTTTGCCTGTTTTGCTGAAGTTTACTGTGTCAGCCAGCATTTCAGGATAGAAAACAGTAGCCTCTGCAGGTTGCTGGGAGGCACACTGCTGCTGAGAGATTACAAAGGACTGAGGAGCAACATAACAGGAATGCCCGAGGGTCTCAAATGCCATAAATTAAGCTTATTTTACTTATGAGCTGCATGCCAAGACTGCAGTCTGCCTCACCAGGCTGAGGGGCCTCGTCAGGCAGCATGTCTTCCAGGGGGTATGAGAGAGAGAAGCAAAGGAGGCACAGGAGGCAGGAATCCCCTTACGCAGGAAGGAAAAGCTGTAGTGAAACGCTACACAGCACACAAGGCTGAATAAATGCCTGAGCTGCAAACCTGAGGACTGTGGGTAATTTGCTTTGGTTCTTGCGCTGGCTGCAAATTCTGGCTTTGTTCCCGTCCTCCTTTGCACACCCTGGAGCAGCATTTCTCCTTTCCATCTCGTAAGAGCCAGGTAGCTGTGTCAGAGAGCAGCTCTAGGAAACCCAGCCCAGATTGCCATGACTCTAAGTGCAGTCAGTCCCTAGAGAGGGGGCTTCTTCAGCCGGCCTTTGCTGCACTGCCAAACAAGGGAACATGTATTTAGGTACATTTAATGCCATGGTTTGTAGAGAGCTTGATAACTGTGTTGTGTAACTCAGCCTTAAAGGAGTTAACATACAAAGCAGGAGCATAATGAGCTATGGAGTTAACAAATGAGAAGCTGTAGTCAAGTTGATATATGACTTGAGATGAATGAACACGGATTTTTAGTCTCTGAATGCAAGATTTTGTTGCACTGAGTTCCCAAACAGCATGGAGAGATTGCACCTCCATAATAAAACAATATTCAAGGAGGTGCCCAGAGAGCTGGATTCCAGATCCAACAGTTGCAGCCTGTAACCCCGGGGGGAGCGTGCTCGTACTGCTGGAATTTCAGCAACTGGACTCTGGAGGTTAAGCGCCCGCAGGCAGTGCATTCTGCACGGCTGGCTTTGTGCGTGCAGGTCTGTAGTACTCGTGCTCTGGACTTACTGAACTTACTTTAACACAACTTCTTTTTTTGTATATGGAAAGCATGTACGTTGAGAGCACCCTTCTCTGGGAGTAAGCAGGCGAGCACATATTACAGATCTTATTTATAAGTAGGTGGTTTCTTTCTTAGGCTCACCTGCCTTGTTTTTTCTCAGTGTTCTGTGTCCTACCCTGATTTCTAGTCTCTCTGATAATGATTCACCAAACGTTTTTTGTCGATTCTTGTTTTACTGGTTTTCAAAGCGCATAGAGTCTATTCCAGCCTTTGGGAAGCCTTTAGAAAGGGACGGATGGCTTAAATATGGGTATTTGAGTGTATTTATAGTCATATATAACTGGAGGCAAGAGGAATACTTGCAAAGCAGGTGGTACTGGGACATTTATAGAAAAACGTATGATTTATACACAGATCATTCCAGGCAAACCTTTTGCTTTGCCTGTAGCCTGTTTTCTGCAGAGCTCTTCTGTGGGAGATGAATATTTATGCTGCTTTATTGTGGTATTTTAAACTTGCTTTCAGCTTATGAAATGACATGTTTGTTTCTATAAATAACGGGAGGAGTGGAGGGGAGAGAATTGATTGTTTCCTGGGCAGACATGTCTGCAGATCTTTTACAAGGAGTCTTTAACATGGTTGGAGCAGAGAGATTGCCCAGGTCACCAATACCCCTTTGCCCCTTCGCATTTAGAAATGTGTTTTACCAGGTCTCTCTACTGCAGAGTGTTCTCTTTTGGGAAATTTTTGCAGCCTTTTTTTGACAAATGTGCCCCTTTGCTGTGTTTCAAAGCAAAAGCCAGTTGGTGTTGGCATAGCACAGTACTCAGATGCTAAGTTGTGATGAATAATCATGCAGACCGAGTCAGATCTTGTGCTGTAATAACAAATTACCCAGATTTGGTCCAGGGCAATCACATTCAGATTGCTAAAACCTCGGGAAGAAAAAAGTGTGTGCATCTGTCTACAGAATATCCTCTGAACAGATTCAAATGAAGTCCTGAGGCTGTCACTGCTGTTTTCTGGAGAGTTCAAAAGCGAGTGGATTGGGAAGAGCTGGTTCAGCAATCTAAAAAACGCTGCTTCCAAGCAGTGATAGGGGCCCCTGTACCCTTGCCTTCAAAAAACCTTCAAAAAGCTTTGAGTTTCTAGGAAAGCAGAAAAAACTCCGATTTGCTGGATGAGCAGTGTAGAATCAAAAGGTTTAGAAAAGAAATCCACCATCTGGCCATTTGTGGCTGTGCAGGTTTACTCATTCCGCCTGATTTTGCTCTCAGTTGAGCAATGTTCAGTGCCTTCCTGGCTCCCCTCAGCATTCGGCCTCCCCTGGCCGCAGCCCAGGTCCTGCTCTTGCTCCTGCAGCCTGGGTGACAGTCTGCTCCATGCCAGAAGGTCTCCCGGGCTGACCCTGCTGCAGACTCATTGCACGTCCCTTACCCTTCCCTACAGAAGCTTTCCCAGGTACATGAGCCCAGCTGGTGTTAAGGAAGGTGGTCCCTTCTCTCCCAAAGAAGTTTCACCGAATTCTGAGCCCAGCATCCAAACCAGCAGCCTTTCTAGTTGCTGCCCAGCTTGCTTTATCCAAGGAGCAACTCGCAGTGCAGGTGCAACCCCCCCTTCCCCTGAAACAGTATTTGGAGCAATAGTGGACCCAGAAGATAAGCATCAGATTAATTTCAGAGTGACGTTGTTTGTGCGCATTGCAGTTGGATCTGGAGACCAAGTATGAAATCGAGGTTGATGTGATAAAAGCATTTGATAATCCTTGCTTTGAACACTTACTTAGTTTTTTATTATTCTCATATAACAAATGATTAACAAAGCAGTGCATGGGATTTACAAATTGCATCTGTCTTCCTCTCTAGACTTTACACGCTTCATGGACTTCCTGCTTGTGCCAGCAACGAAGGACGGCCCCCAGCAGGGGGGAGCCCTGCACCCCAGGGCTCTCTGGCAGTTGCTGCTCTGTGTGGCTTGGGGGAAACTAGCAGGATATCCGCAGAGCTTCAGCAGGAGTATCTTTGAGCAGTCTAACGCAGAGCAATTGGTGCTCTGAGTTGTTCTTTGGTCAGTCAAAGCTTGGCAGAGAAGGGATTATTAGATACCCTGCTTCACTGTAGACACTGGTTTAGGCAAAAATGGTAGGTGTGAGCCCAAGACTCATAAACCACAAAGTGTAACTTACCCCTCCCTTGTGGATAAAACCACAGAGAGGAGGCTGGTGTGTACACAGGTTTTTAATCCCTTTGGGTAGAGTGGACAACTTCTTGGTCTCTTGGGTGACCCCAAGAATAAGCATCACCGTCCTGCCTGCCATCAGGATGGTGGGTGTCTTTTCAAAGAAGCATAAGAGAGGAACAAGCTCTCTAGGGAATAAGGTGGTCGATTTAGTACTGTGTCACCTGCTGTAGGTAAGCTTTGTAGGTGAGGTTTGTTTGAAACTCCTTTGGTGTCTGTAACCTCGTGGGATGCTGTTTTGGAGAGAACGTGGTAGATGTTGAGCTCTTAATCAGTCCCAGTGTATACAGAATTTTATTTCTTTTATTTCGTCTACAGTAATATGTATACTATTCCTGAACAACCAAATAATCTGCACCATCAGGAATGACCATCTCCTATTGCCAGAGCCCTCTTCATATTGCTGCAGCTGCCTGCTCTAGAAATTCTCCTGTGTAGAAACACAAGGGTAGAGCCTCTAGAATAAAAATTAAATCCCTGGTAAACTGCCTGCATTCTCATTGTTGTATTTATAGTAGAAGATTTCTTCCCTGACTCTGTGGCAGCAGTGATTTCCCATAGACATATGGCAACTTCACATACTGTTGATTACTTTTTTTTTTTCCTTTCCTTTGATGACTGTGCACCACCTGATGGTGAATGATTGTTTGGGCTGCACAATTAAGTGTTACTCTTCACATGTTCAACTGGACCAGGACTATCTGGGGGCCATTTTTATATCCCCCCTCATAAAACAAGGGCTGCCTTGGGTTCAGGTCTGTCTTATGTTGTGCCAACAAGGTACTTGGATCTCCACACCTGTCTCCCACATGCAAATGCAGCGTTGGCTGCACGTCTAGTGGGTACAGGGACAGCCCTGTTTTAGTGGCTGGATGCTGTGGTTACGGCGTGTTAGGCATGGCAGTGAGATGTCAGTATTCCTGTATATTTACTCTGATCCTGTCGTTTCCAGTTTACTTCCCTGCAGGCTATGGCTGAAGTACCAGCAATGCATGGAGGCTCCAGGCTCTGAGTAGAAAGGTCTGAGCTTTCAGGGACAGCTTTCAATAGGCAAGGCAATGTGCAGGGTAAAGAGTAGCACAACTGAGAGACTCAGTGCAAGCGTGGCTGTTTGCCTTCTGCACTTACAGATAATTTGTGTTGCACCAAGAACCAGCTTTTAGACTTTCAGGCTTCAGTTTGAGCATATACGAGTCTAATGAAAGATCTTAAAGCTTTCTTTGGCTAGTGTCTCTTGCAATACTGTTTCTAACAATATGCCTTTGTTTCAGAATCACCCATTTGCTGCTTTGAGGGTTAATTGGCTCCACTTAGAGCACCATGGACGAACTGCAGGATGTTCAGTTGACAGAGATCAAACCGCTCCTGAATGATAAGGTAATGCAAGCTGCTCCTTTGCTCTCACAGGTGTACTCTGGCTGACACTGGCTGGCAAGGAGCCCTCATTGCCAGTATCTTCTTACAGCTTGAGGTACCTTAAGTACTGAAAAACAGTAAATGCTTCCCCACTCTGATAATCCACCACCCTATACTCTTCCAAAGTCTCAGGGAAGGACAGCCCACCACAGTTCAGGTAAGTTTAGAGTCACAGCCAAACAGTATGTCATGTCTCTAGTGAGAATTTACGAAGGCAGGGCAGAAAAAGGTGATACCATTCCTGACCTGGAGGAGCTGTATAACCTCTAATTTGTTCACGCTTGTTAGAGAAACATTGGATTGTATCCCATTTTCTTTTTCCTTTTTTTTTTTTACTTTTTTTTGTTTAAAATCTTTTGTCTTACATTATCCTTTTGTGTTTTGACCCCCGAAACAACCCTATCTCCCTGGATTTAGTAATAGACAGCCATTTCCCTTTAATATCTGGAAAGCCTAGCTAGAACAGTCCAGATTCATGCAATACTGAAACTTTGGAAAATCATTGTACAGCAGCAGCTGTTTAAGGCTTTCACTCTGTCTTCTTTGGGCCTGAGGAGAGCCATCTGGGCTTTAGGAAAGCCCTAGCCTCACTGGATCCTGCCACAAACTGTTGCTCCAAATGCCTAAATCGTTATGGGCCATGCCAAAAAGATCTTGAATCTTGCATCCTCAAATTGTGATTATAAGCAACGTGGTTTGGTCACTTTCCGTACCCAACAGCTATGTTTGGTGGTATGTGAAGCAGTTCCCAGTGCTTTGCTGTTTAATGGCTGACATCAAGAATTAGCTTGTGCTGCCAAAGGAATATGGTACTTTGTCCACTCGCTCTGTGCTTGTGAAAGACTGCACTGTCTAGTGCAGACTCCCACCCAAAACAGATGAAATCTCTGAAATTCTGCTATGTTTTAGTCTGTGCTGCTTAGTTTTTTCTTATTTCTGCAGTGTGCTAGCGTATCTGTTTAGTATCTGTAAAATTTAAAAATTCAGCTGAAATCTGCAGTCCAGCTACCTATTCTTACAGCATAATGATGACTACTAGGCTTGCACTGTAGATTAAACATAACTTTTTAAAATGTTTCTAGGGAGGGTGAGCCTTGGAAGAACAAAATCAGTGCAGACCAGCAGATAAAAATACAGAAAGGCCCTGGAAACAGTTTATGACTTCAAAATGAGAGATAAATATTTGCAGAAGACAAGCTTCCTAATGCAGTGCTCAGGCAGTGCTCTTGCTCATGGTTCTAGGATTTTCCATGTTACGAGTTGAAGAGGTGTCATAGTTCAGCTCCAGCCAGAAACTAGGACCATGCAGCCTCTCACTCACCTCCCCTCCGCCAGCCCAGAAGGATAGGGGAAGAGGGAGAAAAGGAGGGGAAAGGGAAAAAAACCTCGTGGGTTGAGATAAAGACAGTTTAATAGAACAATAAAGGAAAAGAACAATAATAATGATGGTAAAAGAATATACAAGACACAGGACACTCTCACTGCCTGATGAATTGGTTGCCAGCCTGACCTGTGAAGAGATCAAGGATTCCTCCCCACCCCCCTGTCCAACCCCCATTTATATACCGAGCGTGACATCTCTGGTATAGAATATTCCATTGGCCTTTCTGTTGTTCTGTCTATGCTCCTTCCCAGCTTCTGTGGGAAGCCAAAAAAGCTCCTTGACTAGTATAAACATCACTTAGCAACAACTAAAACAATATGCATTATTGATATTCCTTTCACAACAATTCTGAGAACACAGCAACCACTAGAAACAAAATTAACTCTATCTCAGGTGAAACCAGGACAAGAGGGTAGATTTCCCATGCTTCAGTGAGCTGACCTAAGTAGGAGGTGTTGCCTGGCAAAACAAAGTGATTTTTACTTTGTAAGCTTTTAGTTTCTCTGTCAAGTATTGCCTGATCAGTCCCATCAGGTCCCTGCCATGGTGTCATGTGCACAGCCACTAGAGATAGCTAGAAGCTGGGACAGTTCCAGTTCAAATGCAGAGTGCTTACCTGAACAGCCCAGTGGTGTTAACTAGCATACAGAAGGGCATGTACAAAGTCATATTTGGTTTCCTTGACTCAATATTGAAGTTACAGGAAGTATATACTGTCTCAGTAGGAAAAAAAAATACATAGAGTAGCTCCAAAACCATCCTCAGCACTGCATGGAAAGAGAAGTGTGCTGTGGCCCTCCTTTTTACACTTTGTTTTAACAAAAGAAATGCCTCATGGAGCTACCATCTCTGAAGTATGGCCCTTACTAATGTTTTGAAGCTTGAAATAATACACATGTGCTTTTTAGACATACAGAGTATATGGGTGTGGTGCCATAACATGCTGTTCTGTGCAGCGTATCAGTCTAAAAAGTGTTGAGCTGGCAGTTCGCTAAGATTTTTACTGACCAACCCAGTTTAGATTTAGGAGTTTGAGCCAGCATGGATTAATGGCCAGAAATAGTACAGTAAATCTCTTAAGGTGCTAATGAGTGAGTGCTCATGAACTCTTCAGATTTAAAGGCTGCTGTACGGAGAAAAGGAGCTCTGGTGTTTTAGTACTCGTACTTTAAAACCAGGGGAATTGCCTGGGAAAGGGAAATATCATATCTCCTTCACTTGTTGGAACTGTAGGAAGTGCCCCTAGGTACCACTGAGTCCTGGCTTTGTTTTGTCTCAAATCTGAGTCAGCAGAAAATTACAAGCCTGGCTTTTAAAGAACACAAACACTCATGTTTCTGTGTAACTTAAGCCTAGTAGCAAGTGCAGAGAAGTAAAATATATGAGATGATATATATTCACCTCATTCAGGCTCACTAAAATGAGCTTTATAATGGGAAATAAAATCAACTTTAAACGTTCACATTTAGTTGAAAGAGAGAGAAGAAGAGAGTACTGCCTGTAACCTGATCAGAAGACTTATCCCAGTGACACTTTATTATTCTGGCTGGTCCATGTTCTGGCACTTTTGACTCCTATTAATATAGCCTCAGTGAAAAATTACTGAAATGCAACAGCTCAATCCAGAAGATTGAATGGACAGCCCTTAGGCTGGACTGGGTCACTCCAGCTAGTGCTTTGCCTTTGAGGTGCAGCTATCGCACCTTCAGAGGAGAAACATGCTGTAATCTTAGACTTTCTTGAGTGAAGGCAATTAATAGATTAATGGTTTAAAGTCAGATTTTGGTGTAATAAAATCGAGTATGCAGGAGTCAGGACGTGTCAGCACTAATGCTGCTTGTGCGTGGTGGGACACCCTGACAGCAAGTAACACGGTTGCAAACCTTCATTCTTTGCTTTGTGTCGTTTCCTCCCTGCTCCCCACTTGGGGAATCTTGCTTTTCCCAGTACAAATTGTGATCTGCCTTTTCTTTACTTAGTTTTTTCTTTACAAATCCATTGCTGGGTACAGAAGTTTCTCATTTCTTCTTAGGTTTTTTTACAGTCCTTAATCACTGTGGCATTAGTTGATTGAATTTACCTTCTTTACAACCTGGTAGGTGAGAAGGCTCTACTGTCTGTATTTAACAGAGCAGGGAAAGAAGCGTAGACAGAGTTGTCAGAAATCTCAACTAACTTCAGGATCTCAAACTGAAATAAGAGGTGCCTGCTTTTTATTTTCTTTTCCTCTGTCCTGAGGATTTGGTGCTTTGTGCCATGGCATGTTTAATACTTAACACCAGGGGGATTCTTCAAACAAATTTGCATATATCTCAACCTAAACACGTCAGGCTGAAGAATATAGGCAGCAACCTGAGTTGTTGCTAGTGTAGCAAAGCTTTGGGAGAAGGAAAAGAGGGCCATTTGTTTACACGTGGAGAGGAGTTAAGGTGCTCAGCCAGAAGAAATATTTGGGGTGTTTTTATTGTGCGTTTATGGTCCTAGTTGTAATTTTAGCACTAAGGCATTATGCCTAAAGCACATAAGCTAGAACGCTGTGTGAAATTATTTGCTCAGCCTTTTGCAGTGTTTGACAGCACTCAGGAGAGTAACCTACTCCATGGCCAGAGCCAGAGTCTCACCAAGCACATGGGCATGTGGACAAAGTCACTGCAGACCTTCAAACCTGCAGCAGAGCAGACGTGGGCTGTACTTCTGTGCTTGCCTGTGGGGGGGGCTCAGTCTTGGGGAAAAGTGAGCTGTGAGCTGCTGAGCCCAGTTCCCACATGCTCCGGTTCCAGTAGCTCACAGGTCCCTGTGGAACAGTACCACGCACCCAGCTGTTCCCGCAGAGTACCCACCTGCATCGTTTGGTTCCTTGTGCTCGTTGCTGAGATCCTAGTGTGATCCTTTGAAGAGTTTTGCATTCAAATTGATAATGGGTGCCAGGATCAGACAAAACCCAACCTCATAACCAGCCTGACTTCACTCAGAGTCCTTCCTATGTGCCTATGTCCCTGCTCAGCTGTGTCCACAGCCTTGGGACAGCCCCCAGCTAACTTGCTGTATATTAATGGGCAGAACTTGCATGGAGTTTTCTTGTACAGGTCTCACATTTCACTGCTGTCCTGGCCGCAGTCAGGTTAGACTGTGCTGAAGCAGAGGTCTCTGAGGGAAGCTTTCATGATGTTGTTGGGGATGTTCTGGGGTACTGTGCTGAACTTTTTTTTCTTTCTTTTTTTTTTTCTTCCTGTTTTTTGTTAACAGAATGCAGCTCGCAACTTCCAGGACTTTGACTGTCAGGTAAGAAATGTGTGGGAGACAAGGATCTGTGTGCAGACTTTCCATGGCCCATCAATAATGCTGAGAGAGAGATGAAAAAGCTCTGTATCTTAATTTTAACTCCTGTTAAGGCTTAGTCAATAAAAACTTGAATATGTCCACTTGGCAGAAATTGCCCTTAACCTTCTTGTGCAGAGCACATTGTTCTGAGCTCTGAGGTACAGGCTACAACTGCTCTGCTGAGGCTCCTCAACATCTCCCAGGATGGCTGGTTTCCTGAGAAGCAGTTTCTTTGAGACATGCAATATGTTGAAGAGCTGCAGCTCTGTCACATCCCCTCGCGTTCACTGGCTGGGAAAGGAGGAGCCTGTGTGCTCTGTCTATTTGTGTTGAGAAGAGATGGCAGTCACCAAGCTGCCCCAGATAGAGCACCCCTGCTTTGCTGGGCCTGGGTCATGACAAAGCCATGGTCATTTTCTGGGAGTTTATTCCCCTGGCAGAGTGGTGCAGGGATGAGCCTGATCTCTCTGGTTGCCATAGGAATAATCCTGTTAGAGGAGCAGTTGATCCAAGACAGAAGAGGCATTCTTTGCTGGGCGGAGCACAGCACTGAGATTACGTGGTGCATTTTGCAGAGCACAGGCTCATTTTCCGTGCGGATCACCTCACTGGCTTCCCGCTCAGCGTGCTCATCTGCAGCTGGCGGATTTTCTTTCTCTTCGACTGTAGGAGGCTGCTGTGTCTGTAGAGTTCTGCTGCGCGCAGGACAGGCTCTTGTTGCTGTGTTATACCAGTGGTGCGACCAGGGGGTAGAGCTGTCAACAGCACGGGTGAGCTTTTAATAAAAGTCTGTTGATGTAGATGATTCCAGAAAACCTTCTGCAAGCCTGCGCAGAACAGGAATGTAATAAATACAGTACGAAGAAGATAGTTTCTGTTTTTTCCAACAGACACTGAAGGTACACCCCATCTGGGCAGGCACATGTCACTGTACTGCTTTAGCTTGATTCGTTGTGAGTTTTAGTGTTATCTTAAAGCTTATAATTATAAAAATTACTAATCTTAGCCCATTGAATTTTCAGTGTCTAGTCTTAGAAGTGGTAACAATGTTACGCAATGAGATTTCTGTTTTAATAAAGACAGATAATGGGTTTAAAACACTTCCCTGTACTGTCTTCTCTCCATCTTTCTGCATCTTCTCCATCTCTACCAGCGGTCCAGTGTGCTTCCATGTTGGATGGGGAATGGGTAAAATAGGTGCAATGCCTTTGAGTGAGAGCATTAGGGAGTACAGACACTGCCTATTGGGGCATAAATACAGTGCCTGAGCGTCTGAATGCATTAGCCTTCACTACAAATTCCCTAATGACCCAACAAAGCTCTACGTTTGCCCGTGCCCTGCTTGTCTGTGAACAGATATGCTCTTTGGAGCCAGAACGGAGTGGGAAGGCAGGAGGGAGTGCCTGTAACAGAGCTGCTGCCTTCTCGCTCTACACCTTCCCTCTACGAGCAAGGCTCTTTGTGCCCTTCTTTAAAGAACAGCCCAAACCTGAGGCTGTGTGAGCCCCAAAGAAACATGATGGTGCAACCGCCGACTCCTGTGCGCTCGGCATGTCCCAGTGCTGCTGTTGTCTCGGTCCCTGTCTGCCGCAGGAGGAGCTGCTGAGGGGCTCTGGGGAGTGCTGGGCCGGGCAAGGACATGCTTGTTGCTTCTATGTGCCATGATTTAGATCAGCAGTGAGCTGGTGGCCATGGCAACAGTTGGGCAGGAGACAAGATGTTCCTTCCAGGAGCCCTCTTGGTAATTAATTTAGAATTTATTTTTTTTTTAGCATGAAGTTAACACAGTGTCTCTTGTGACTGAAAATGTGGTCCCAGCCTCACCTTCCTCCAGCATCTCTCCCTGCAAGGTGTGGCTTCAGGGCACACCTGGCTTGGCTGCCCCATCCTACCTGGAAAGTACCTCTAGCGGCTGGATGAAGCCTGTGTTTGAAATCTGGCAGAGAGGATAGACGGTGCATCGGGTCTTGGGTGCCTCAGTTGCTAATAGCCAGAGCAGTACTGAAACACGGAGGTTGAGTTCTTCTGTTGTCCTGTGAAAAATTACTGCTGCTTTTTAATCCGTTGAAGCATGTCCAGCTGCCACATTCAGGCCTCTGCAAAACTGGTGTCTTTACTTACCAGTGTTTGAGAAGGGGGAGTTCAAAGTGAAGAGGTTTGCTGGGGCCTTTAGAGGAAGGGAGATCCTGTTGTGTAAAGAGAGACTTAAGAACACTTAGGCTGAGCTGGGGGTTTAATTTGTCCAGAACTTCAGGAGGAGGAATAACCTTGGGGGACATCTCAATTTTACAAGAACAGGCATACACTGGCCACAAATTTGCAGACTGGTAACTGGAAGATGGTTTCCAGTTACAGCACAGTGAAGTTCTCCATCAGCTTCCGATAGCAGTAACGTCTGCAAGGGACCTGGTGGGTTTCCAGAGAAAATTTAGTAGGTTTGTGGGATGGATTATATTATTTTATACAGTGTAGTGTTTGCAGTACGAGACCATGGCACCAGTGATGCAAGACCTGCATTTCAGACCTCCTTATTTTTCTCATAGTCCAAAAAAAGCGGTTTTAAATGGAGATAAAGCTGTGGCTTTGCATGGTACCGACCACATCCTGGGCTGTGCTTGCGAGGCTGCAGTCAGCAGGGTGAGGGAAGGGTGTACTCTCCCTCGGCACCGGTGGCAGCCCTGTTGACAGCGCAGGTCCAGTTTGAGCTCCCCAGTACAAGACATTGACACACTGGAGTTAAGTCCTGATTATTCTGTGCCCTCAGCCATGAGGTGATTGGCTGTAAGTCCCTCCCAGCTCCTCCAGGGCAGTAACACAGCCCGCCTCAGCGGTTGTTCATCCTGCGCTGCATCTAGACCTCCTTCTGGCTGGAAGCTGGAGTTTCAAAATATTTTCTGCAGTTGAGCCACGCTTAGGAGACTCGTTTAGTTTAACCCCAGCTCAGAAGCAGGTTGTTAGCGCTGTCACTGAGTTGTGTAGTGCCAGGCACACAGGTTGGGTGTGCTGTTTTCTGTAAAGCTTTGGCATGTGTTACTTTTCAAGGTAAAGTGGATATTTAAGGTTTGTAAGATCTTTCCTTCCTTTGGGAAAAATGGGTGATGCTGCTATGAATTTCTGTTAATTTCCCAGTGTTCTTGTTTTTAGTTTTAAACAACTTGCCAGGATCAGATCTGGGCAAAGTCAACAGAGCAAGTCTGAAGTGTGTTACTCTGGGTTAATGTGGTACGAAGAAGCTTTTAGCCTTTTTGATACAGCTGACTTTCAGACACAGGTGCCCTGGTTTTCTTAAACTGTTCATCTACAAGCAACCGCAATTAACCCTGACAAATAACAGATTGCCTGGGCATCCGTTGAAACAACCCCCACATAATCTAATAGTTATTTAGCAATGGAGGTAAGGAGAGCGAGCATGGTGGCTTAGGGGTCTTTATCAATATGTATCTAGGTTAGCCTCAGAAATAAAATGTATTAACACAAATCTGAGACCTACGTTTTATTTGAAAGCTATATGAACCCTAATGAAATCCAGGCTTGGCTTCTAACGTTTGTGGGCAGATGGTGGATTAAATGGTCTGGGTTGCTGATGGACAGATGGTGTGGTGACCTACACAGTTAATAGAGCTGTGCTTGGGCTTTTATTATTGTCTGCAGACCCCCTTGCATGGCTTTGAGAAGTAGGTGTTCGGTGTTAGCCTAAATCTCTCCCCTTTTTCCAGGTGAATTGCTTTAAATACCAATGAAGGAATACGCTGATACATTTGTAAAACTATCCAAGTAAATCTGCACTGTGTTTCAGTCTGCCGTAAGCGGGCATCGGATCTGATCTGTAGCTGTGCTTCTGCTGTGCTGCCTCCACCCCCGGGGAGGGGGAGAGTGTTTTGCTCCCCAGCACACACCACACAGAAGAGGCCCTGGGGGTGGAAGTAGGTCTGGGATTTGGCAGAGTATTTGCAGAAGGCTCACGAGGTACAGAAGAGGTGGGAATAAGTAAACAGGTTTTAGCTGAAACAGAGAAGACAAGACATACATAAACCCATGGGGCAAAGAAATTAAAGTTTCCCTGTACAAGAGCTTGCTATGCATTGCTGGAATTAATTGAAAATGTAGAGTTAGTGGGTGTTGCCTGTGTGCAGAGTAAAACACAACAAAATGTTTGAAGAATTAAGAGGCCTCAATGAGCAATTTTTTTGCCACTGTTCAATACTGAAAGTATAGCTTTTCAATAAGCCCATGTTTTTACTAATTCAATTTTGGAGAAGTTCTTCCACATGTACGTTTGAAGCTTTTTAATTTGCATTTTTTAAAGCTTGCTTATCCTTGCCCAATTTCTTTGCTTTTTTTTTTTTTTGCTTGCTGTGCAGCAGGAGATGGCGTTCTGCTATTGAGAGATTATTGAAATATCCCATCATGTCCATTTGCTGATGTCATAGGTGCTATGTCAAAACTGGGTTCATTTCCTACTGATATCATTAAAACCAGCTTGTGATTGCTACACAGTGGCATTGAATACAAGATGTTTTAAATCATCTTCTGTTTATTGTAATGAAAAAACATGAAATGTTAGCATTTTGAGGAATGGTTTGCTTTCTCTATGAATAACGGGGAGCTGTTCTCACTAGTATTGAAATGTTTTGTCTAGGATATTGAGGACCATTCTTCTGATTTGTACAATGAGTTCTTTAGTTCTCTTGTTCAAACTGCTAGAGTGAAATTAATTACATCACAGGAGATGTTTTGATCTAGAAAGCAAGTTTTTTTAGTGCCTACTAAATTAGGAGCTGCCCCAATCTTTTTAAAACTAGTGTCACCACTGAAGTACTGGGTTTGACTTCTGCTGACAAACAAATACTGTGAAGCTAAAAAGGATTAAAATGGAATTTTATTTTGGAATATTTTTTTTTCATTATTCTTATTTCTTGGGAAGCTCTTCCTGATGCTTCCCATCACTGGCTTTCCATCTAAAAACTCTGTTTTCTGTAAAACTGCTGATTTCTGGAATGTTGATTTCTGGAAAGCTTTTGCCAGCTGGACTCGGACTGAAACTTGATTTTTATTTTTAATGTATGAGCACAATCCTTCCATGGGGTTTACTTAAACATTACTTTTGCTTTCTGTATGCTTGTGACAGCAGTGTGCTGAAGAGGCTGATTATGCAGATGTGGTATTTGAGGTTCCAGTGCTTTTTTGTTCTTGTCGGTGAGTTCCTAGAGCAAAGCAAATGTATGCACTTTGGGTTGAGAAAGGGATTTGCCTCCTTCCTGCTTTCAGAAAAATGAATGGTGCCTTTCCACTAGCAGCGACTGGTTTGTTTCCATCCGTTATGCAACACTCATTAATGGTATTTCAGAGCAGCTAATGGGTAATTGCAATACTAGTTACAACTCAATGCAGTTAAACTCAGTTCTAGTTCCCAGGGGCATGGAAGGTTTGGAGACACAGAACATTGCCCTGCTTTCTCTTCTGCAGGAGATTTTAAGATGTTCGTGGCCTTCAGAAATGTATTTTGGCATATCATGTCAACAGGTAGACTGTCCTTGGCTGGACACGTGGCCCCTCGCCTGTCTTCCAGGTTGCCTTTAGGTGTTAAGATGATCTGAGGTCTAGCAGTCACACAAAATATTTTTAGATTTGCCTGTGTATTAGCACACTCAGATCTTCCTTGTGTAGGATTCAGGTTTACGAAGCCTGTGTGCCTGCAGGCTGTGGTACCTTGAGCCCACTGTCCAGGGGATGGAGGAGCGCTGGAGCCATCAGCCTGTTCCGTTTGTAGCCCACGGGGAAGGCTGCAGCCCAGTACTCTACTGGCTCAAAATCCTGGTGCAGAGTGCTGGGAAGAACAGCCGCTGCCAGACTCATGCAGGTGAGAGCTGATGTGCAGGTGGTTTAATTCACCCTGAACTGTTATAGGTCCAGGCAGGTCCAGTTCATTTGCATTAGCTGGGGAAGGGGGAATTTACCCTTAGAGCAGGCGTAAGAAGCGCCACGTATTCTGAAGTCTGTTCTGTGTCCCTTGCTTATGACATTGGATACTTGACTGGAGTGCAAGAAAGTTGTGGCTTTAACTGCTTCTTGTAACACATGAGCAGGGCAGGAGATGGAGAAGTACATTTTGCTCCACCTCTGACCTGTAGGTGTCATCATTAATTGCTTATTGATTTCAATATTGTGTGGTTGTAGGAGTTTATGATCTCTGATTTGGGAGCAAAACCCAGCCTGTCAGCTGTACATCTCTTGTAGGTCACGACTTCAGTTCTTTGGCTGCAGAGCCAGTATCTGTTCTCTGGCAGAATCTGAGTTTCAGAGACAACTTGGCATTTCTCTTTGGCTGACCCAGAGCATTAGGAAGGGTTACAGATACACACTAGGTCTGTCCTTCAGCATCATGTGCCTTTGGAAGAGGAACACACAAAGGCTGGTTTGTATATACAGCAATAGGCTGGGAATAGCCCAGCAGCACCTTTGGCTGCTTTTGTGTTTGTGTAACCAGACTGCACACCTCGTTCTTCTGCTGCTCTTGATTCTCACCCAGCATTTCTCTAATTTAAGACTTAATCTAATTACACAACGTACTAGAAACCATTGCCTGCTTGCATAGATCACATTGTGTTTTCTAATAATAAATTTCTGCTCTGTATGGAAATGAATAATTTAGTTCAAGATGTTGCTTTAAATCTGATTTAGAATTGCTTCCCACGCAGCCGTCTCCTTCAGCTCTACTATTTCCAAAATAATTCTGCACAGAGAGGACTTGGTAAGCACTTACCTACCAACTGCATTACGGGCTTTGGTACTGTAGTGGTAAGAGTTACCAGATGGTGATGGTTTACAATATTTTTTTTCTTAGCTTATAGGTATAGTGTTGTTTTAGTAACATGTAGAAATTTGAGGGCAGCTCTTGCAAAAAACAAGACGATGGAATCTCTACTTTAATCTCTGCATGGTCAATAGCCATAGTAGGTTGCCAGAGGAGCATGCTGCAATTGTTTTCCACCTTTGCCAAGACTGGCAAAGATGACATACAGTAAATAACAACTGTAGCTACAGTGTCACTGAAAAAGGGGACAACTTGATGTGAGTAATTTGCGTCTCCTCCACCTTACAGCAAAGTGCCGGTTTTCTTTGCCTTAGGTGAACCAGGACCTGAGTGTCCTTAGGCTGAGTGGTTTTGGGGCATGTTTCTAGCCCTCTACTAGTAAAGACATTCCACAAGCTGGAGTAGAATGTGAGCAACAGGTACCTTGCTGCTGTGTTCTGCCAGATTCGAATTTAAAAAAAAAATAAAAATTGAAGGGGTTTCACAGATTTGTTCTTTATTTTTGGCCTCCAAATGAAATAAATTCTCCGTTTCTCCAGGGAATTAATTTTGAACTTTGAGCACCTTCACACTGGGAGTAAAATTCTGGTAATGCCAAAAAGAAGCTTAATAATTAGTTGTGAAAAGCACTGATAATATTCTCATCATTAGTCATTTCTACTCTGAAACAAATTATTTACTTCAGACTTTAATAACTATTAAAACTTAAGCTCTGGATCACACTCGGACCTGGAGCTGAGGGAGCATGGCTGGAATTGGGAGTGTTGCAATCTGGCACCCAGGTACCTCTGCTGCCCGGGAGTCTCTGGAGCACAAGGCTTTGGCACCTCTGGAACTGCTGTTGGGTGCCTCATTCCCTCAGAAATATTTTTTCTTAATATGGGAAATTTTCTGTGGCACTTGTCAGGGCTTCGCTTTCTGGCCAGAGACAGAGTGGCAGTCAGAGATGGTTATCCTATTTGAACCTTTTGTCACCTGGGCGTGCGCCCACTTCCATAATCAGTCCCACAGTAAATTTAGACTTTGGCAGTCATAGTTGGGCGTGTGTTTTCCTTCTCAGTTTAAGAATCATTCAAAGATATTAAGGCCAAATAGGATAATGTCTCAATCAAGTCTGACCTTCTGCAAATCCCCAGCAAGGAATACCTCCCAGCAGTTCCTGCTTGTGTTTAATCTCAAATGTTTTAAGGTGGTGTTGGGTTGTGTGTTATCACCTTCTGGTGTCTGAACCTTTATGGTTCACACACATCTCGTTTTCTAAAGCGTAGGGCTCTGACTAAAAAACAGTGGTTCTCAGGAGCTGGGACCGTAAGGCATAGAGCAAAAATCACAGGACTGTCAGAGATGGTCGGTAGCATTGCTGGTCTTTCCCCGGCTACTGTCTCTTCTTCTGCCCAACCCCTACCTGAGAGTATATCTTAACAGGACAGCGAAGGCAGGGCAGTGTTGCTGCCACTGTGTGCGCACTTGCAGTGCTTACCTTCCATCCAGTGAGAGATCCTGTGGCTGCAGGGCCAGTTGCTTTGGCTTCCCAATGTAGTGGGGTTTCCATGAGACCATCAGCTCACTGGACATGGGGCAGGGCAGAGGCATGAGAGAAGCACTCTTTTCGATAGCACTTCATCATCAAGTCAGCCAATCTGTAACAAGAACTTACACCCAAAAGCTCGGTTTTGTTTTTTTTTTTTTGGTTGGTTGGTTGGTTTTTTCCAGTGGTTATTGTATTCTTGTCTGGGATCACAGAAGAGAGTCGAGGTCCGTGTTGGTGGACACTGAGAGTAGAACACTAAACCTCAGCGCAGTACAGGAAGGAGAGGGTAGATGCAGGTGGATGTTAAAGGAAGCTTGTTGATCTCATTTGGCTCTAACTAATGTCGGTGAATAACTTGGATTCCCCTTAGACTGAAATCCCAGGTCTAAATAAGAAATTTATGTTTTGTCTGTAATTTTGTGAGTGCCCAAGAGGGTGATCAGAGAAGCCACAAGGCTAGAACACAGGACAAGGCTAGGAAGCTTCAGCTGCCCTGTGTCAGTTAGACAGATGTGGCACCAATACTCCATTTTAACCACAAACGCCTATGCTCCCCAGGGAGCAGCAGCTGTCATTGATGTGATTCTGAGAAGGGCAGAGAAATGTGTTCAAAACAGTGTCTTCGAAGAGCTGCTCTGTGATGGGAACCATAATGTGCTCCAGGTCAACATCCCTGGGAAAAAGGAAAAAAACTTCAAACCATAGAAAACTTCCCTGGTTTTGTACTCCAAGATCAAAACAAGAACTGCACAAAAATGGAGAAGCTTCTTGAAAATAAGCTAAGCGGAGAGCAAGTGCCCACCATCTCTCACAGCAGACATGAGAAATGGTGCAGGGAAGCCAGCATGACTAAACAGAAGGGCATGGAGGCTATTGAAAACAAAAAAGCATTCTTCAAAAAGCTGGAGAAAATTGAAAAGGTTATAAACTCTAGCAGATTAAATATATGAACAGAACAAAGCAGGCAAAAGGGGATTTTGAGAGGTGACTTGCAAAAGGGGCGGGGAGAAACAGTCCCATTTCAATCGATCAGAAATGGCACATGTGAGAGAGTCTGGAGAGCTCTAAGGCTGTTCAGGCTCTGAAAGGAGGACTCGGGGAAGATCTACCCACAGCAGGAAAACAAAATTTAATTTCTTCTGCTCTCAAGCTTGCCATGGAGCAGCTCACAGAGGTTACCGTGCTGGAGTGCTCTTTGTGGGGAGTCGGCAGAGACTCTGCCTTAAACCGCAGTGCCTATTGCAGAGGCTGTAAAAAAGCTAAGATATATATGCTTTTACAGCAGGTTGCCAGGACTGGGTGTATCAACCCAGCAGTTTTAAATGGGTTTAAGGATGAAATAGTTGAGTTGTTAAGTGAGAGGTTGTGCTCCTCTGCTGAAGTTGCTGTGGGGTGCAGGGACTGCAGTGCTTCACCCGTGACACAATTTTTAAAACAGGTCCCAGAGGGGTTCTGGGAATTCACTGAACTGTACCAGACAGATAAAACACACAGAGTGTAGTGGATGAATTACATGGATAAACACTGGGAAAGGGTCAGCATGGTTTTTGTAAAGGGGTGGAGTCCTGCTCTGTAGAACTATTGGAATTCTTTGAAGGAGTCAGTAACCATATAAATAAAGGCAATGCAGTTGATGCAGCCTGCTTGATTTCCAAAAGACAAGACCCCTTACCAAAAAGTTGTCCTGAGACATATGTCTTCAGGAACTTAGGTGGCCATGCAGTTGAGGGAGAGGTCCTTTCATGGATGAAATATTGTTTAAAAAAGAAAAAAACCCAAGCAATTATTTTCACAGTTGCTTGAGATCACTAGAGGACCACCTTAGAGATCTGTATTGGGACCTGTGCTGCTTAAATCTACTCGTAAATGATCTGGAAAAAGTGATGGAAGGTGCAGTGGCAAACTTTATTTGCCTTTGGGTAAACGTGTGTCATGCACATTGAGTAAAACCATCCTGCAGTGGAATATGAAAGTTGAGCTCCGGGCTGATGATAACCCAGAGGCATAAGACCTTAACATTGCGAGAGATGAGTGAAAATGTCAGATCGGGGCTCGTGGCTTTCCACAAGGCAAATCAATTCTTGTTTATCAGGAACAGAGAACAAAGTGACCTCATTGTGCTACCCTGTAAACCCACAGCATGCCCACATGTGTTTGACGTACTGCCAACCCCCTTGTCTTAGGAAGGATAGAGCAGTCGTGGAGAACAGCAGTGTGGTCAGAAACAAGCTGCTGTACTGGGACTGGCCCAATAGTGCAGCGTACGTCAGACCAGAAGGGGGCACTTGACGGGGATCGCAAGGAGCTGTTAGGTCGTCACTGCTGTGGACTGGGATCAGTTGTTCTCCATCTTCCAAACCAAGGACTGGGGGATCTCATGCAAAGCCACCAGATACAAGGTCAGAAACAAAGTGGTTCTTCACCCTGCACATTGTTAGGCTTTGGCTTTTCTGGTCACAGGGTGAGGCAGATGCCTAAGGCACAGGTAGCAGGGGGTGACTCCCCCGTTCTCAGATGAGAAAGTCAAAGGGAGTACTACACCTCTAGTTCAGGAAGTCTCTTTTACCTACAGATAGTTGGATGTTAGGAAAATTAAGGGAAACTGTTGCAAGATGCAGGTGTTTGAGGAAATATTACTACATGCTTGCTCTATTTTATTTTTCCACAAGCGCGTGCTCTTGAAGTCAGAGTAGGAGGCTAGCTGAGCCTTTGGTCTGACCGGCTGCAGCTGATGTCCATACCTCCTGGTCCTCCTCCGTCATTGCTCTTCTCATCCATGCCTGGAGGGAACTGCTAGTTTTTGAAGCAGTGTTTGCCAGCTTATTGGAGTTGATCAATAGTAGCTGCCTGCAGAGGACTTGTGTCCTGCTCTGTTCCCCCAGCACTGCTGTTTGCTGTGGGTGCGTCACAAGTTTTGTGCCTGTGGCCAGCGAGGGCAGGCTGCCGAGAGCGAGGGTGCCTCTGCTCTTGAGTTCCCATTTACAGCAGGTTGGCTGCAGCTGCTGTTTATTTTTTACCTACTGTACGAATAAGGGCAGAAGATAAAATCTCTTCAGAGAAACCTCTGATGAAGTTTCCAGTCCCTTAGTGAAAATTACATTTTATCAAGCTTTTTGAAACACAACTGCAGATCATCGTCTTCTCTTGCATTTATCTTCCATATTTTGCAGACTGCACACTTGGTAAAACCTGGCTATTTACTGGCCACATCTTTTCCACTTGTCTTCCCCTGTCACCGCGTCCCTGCACTATGGACCCGACCTGTGTTCAGCCTGCAGCTGGAGTCTCCGCTCAAGCTGTGCTGCTGCGCTTTGTCAGAGCTGCCCGAGCAGAGACTACAAACAAAGTGTGCCAGTGTCTGAGGGGTGAAGATTACAAGCCATTGGTGCTTTCCAGCACTACATGTCTACACGAGCAATGGGCAAATCCCAGGAGAGAACATGCAGAATCATGAGGGGGTAGCGGTTACGGTGACTGCGTGACGCAGGCAGGACGCCTGGCAGGGAAGGCGTCTCTACAGGAAGGACATGAAGAAAGCACTTTCGGCAAGGGCAGAACCTGAGAAGTTGCTCTTCTCTCATCGAGTGTTCTGGTACTGATTGTAACTGGGTTATTCTCCTTCATGTTTGGAAGAGTAATAAACCAGTAATGATGTAATGATATAATAACTTTTTTTGGCCAATTGAAGAAAGAAGTTGTATCTTATAAGTGTAGAGGCTGTTGCTGCCATCTTAAGCATGATACCTAAGGTCTGTATTAAGCAGTTGCCTCGTGCTGTCCTTTGGCTTTGATATGAGGGAGGGCACTGCTTTGGAGGAAAGCAGGTGACAGGGAAGTCACGCGTGCTGTAATTGTGTAACGTCTGAGAATGTTTTTGTCCTTGCAATCATAGGTCAAGATAAAAGCCCTAAAGGTACAGGGCAAAGTTTCAGAGAAAATGAAGTTCACTGGAAAAATGGACATGGAATTACCTGTAGGGAAGGTAGGGGTAAAACTCAGCCTTATCTCTCCAAGTAATACTGAAAAGGAGATCAGCACGATGTTGGAATATGTAGCTAAAAAAGCAAATGTAGAAGCAGTGTCTGCTACTTGCTTTGTAGACCTTGGAAAAAGCCTTAAAAAAGTAAAAGGCTTTAACCAGAGCAGGCAGAGGAGGGAAACTGCTTTCCAGGAGGAGGATTTCCATCTTGCCTGGGAACTAGAAGGAAAAAAAAGAAATAACCCTAAGTACTCCCAGCGTAAGGCTTTGTACAGGGCGGAGTAAGAAGTTTGCAGACATTTAGCATCTTAAATTTTGTAAAGTACAGCTTGCTGAGATCTGCTAAAGATGGGATTTCTCAAGTTGCTTCCATCTTCAGTGGACATTCCCTGTATTTGAATCACTAATGTGACTGAAGGAGTAGCGAGGCGAGTACCCTTCAGACTGGGCTAGTGCCCAGTGGTGACATGAAAACTTCTCGACGACTGTCTCATTTCCCCAAATCACAGTTTACACAATCTGCCAAGTCAAAGTAAGTGGGAGAGCAAGGATTGACTTTTAGCTCAAGGAAACTCTTTTCCTTCCCTACTAAAGAGCTAAGACCCAAGCTCAACTTCGGAAAACAAAAATGCAGGTGTTGCAATATGAAGCATATTGAGGGGCTGGAAAAAAAGCTCTGAAGAGAGGTGGGTGTTTCTGTTTCTAGTACCTCGTCCAGTATTCTACCTAGTGGAAGTATGTGTGACCTTAGCAGTAGGTTTGAATGTACTTCCAGAAAAGACACTGTATTGCTGATTTTTAAAATATCATCAGCTCTTTTATTGACTCCTGTACTTTTCTCACTGGTGGCTCAGTTTGGGTTTTGTGCTTCTCTTTGATGGTTGATCTTTTGCTGCTGCTCCCCTCCCTGGTCCTCCAGAGGTGCAGTTTCATGAGAAGTGAGTCAGTTTAACCGGACAGGGTTAAACTGCTGAGGGCAGGGTTATTTCTTCTGCCACCCCATGTACTCCCCAGGACCAGCATTTGCCAGACTCTTCTGTGAGCTTCTTAACTCATTGACCTGGCAGAAATCTAACAAAGTAAGATATTAAAAAAAATTAATTTAAAAAATGCAGCTGGATCGTTTCCTGACAGGTCAGTGAGTTAAAGTTGCTTATGGAAGAGATCAACAACTGCCAGAGCTGGCAGAGACCTGCATTTAATAGCAGTCACCCACCTGCTCAGCTCAGATGCATAGGGGAGCGTGGCTCCGGCTGCTGTGGCACTTGCTGGGCTCTTCCGTGAGTTCCCTGCGCTTCGCCGTTTCAGCCACGTGCACGGCCATTTGCCACCCTTGGCCTCCTCCAAAAGTGGCCACTTTTGTTAAAGGACTCATTAACACCTGTGAACGTGGAGAACACTGAAGTGAGGGCCACTGCTATGGCTGTAGGACACGTCCTGCTGGAGTACCACGGAGGGCTGCACCCAGTTTAGCAAAGCAGCACAGGGCTGAGAAGACAGGCAAGGGGAGAGCCTGGCGGTTCCGCAGGGGCTCAGGAGACAGAGGCTGTGCCCTGGGCTTCCTCGTGTGCCCGTGCAAGGGCAGCAGTGCTGCTGTGCTGCTGCGTGGGCCGGGCTGCTTCATGCATGCAGACGGGTCGTCTCCTGCCTGCACAGGAGGCCTTGGCCACAGCCCCCTCCTAAAGGAAGCCAGGCGAGCATTGGGCTGGCAAACCTCACCTGCCTTGCTCTCTTCCCTGCCTCTGCTGCAGGCAGGGCACTCTTCCACCTTCTCCATGTGCACAGTCCCCAGCTGTGTGCAAGTAAAACCTGACCCCTTTCTGGGGACAATGGCAGTCAGAGGTGTCTTTTTGTCCTTCAAAGCCAAGCTGGAGAAGGCTTCAGGCTACCTGGGGTCATTTGGCTGTGGCATTTTGCTCCTGTTGCCATGCTTCTGCGGGAAGGGGAGAGGCTTTGGGGCCCCTGAAAAGAAGCAGAGCTGGGAGGGTGGGCTGGGAAGATCTTTCACTGCAAGAGCTAAACCAGTCCGGCCCACAGCCAGCCCTTGAGAGCGCCCAGAAAGGAGGGGTGAGGTGAATTTCTGATGTGCTGCAGGGCAGGTGCTGTCACCCCTCCTGTGTTTGGTCTAACCACTTTCAGGTTACTGGAAATTACTGTTTAAAAAAAATAAAATAATTCCCATATTTTGTGTAAAGTAGTAAAAAATGTCTTTGAGGTTGTAGTGTCCTGTCTTCATGCTGAACCACAAGGCTATTCCCTAAGCAGATATTTTTTTAATATCAAAAAAATAATCAGTGCTTTTTACAGTGTCTGTAAGTCAGAGCACGTCTCTCCTTTGATTTCTGTAGATGAGAGAAAGGACTTACAGATGATACCATGTACCCAGCCTTACTGCCATCTCCACAGCTTCTTCGAAGTCCATAGTTATCTCAGATCAATGTTCGTATAAATGTGTTTGCAGCTATTTTAGTTAAACTCGGACAACTTCATGGGTACATGCGTTCATCATCGTGAGGTTGTGGCTTCTGTTTCTGCACTGGACAAGTACTGGAGAGCTAGCCAGAGGCCTCGTGGTCCTCTTGCTATCTTATGCAAGGTGCAGTGCAAAAAGCCCTCAATATTTTGCTTGGGAAAAGGCACGTAGTTTTGCTGGCAAGTAACCATGAAACAGGTCATGAAACTGCTCCACTGATACCCAGCTGGAAACTAGCATAGCCTCTTATATCTGTGCCAGCTGCTGGAGGAGCCTAAGGGTGTTTTACTGTCATGTTACCAAACCTGGCAGCAGGGAAAAAAAGTGTTTGGTTAAGGCCCAGTGCTCAGCCTTCCCTGGGATGGCAGCTCAGCGAGCATTCGTGCAGCAGCGTGGCCAAGATCTGATGGGCTCTTGGCCAAGTGGCCAAGGTGGGGCTGCAGCAGAGAGGCAGCCGGGGAGAACAAGGACATGTGGATCTGTGTCTTTCATTTTTAATGCTGTTGAAAGGAAAAGCTGCCACCTGCTCCCCTGTGGATGGGTACAACCTCCCTGGCAGCCAGTGACTGGATCTGCAGAGCTTGGGTCTCTTTGCTTTCTCAGCCATCTGCCTGCTCTGTCTTGTCATCCTGTTTCCAGAAGGCTCTGGTACGTGGTCCCCAGGAGCTGGCACTGCTGCCAGCCTCTTGGACGTTGCTGTGTCCCCTCACATCAGCTTGCCCGCAGACAGTTCTCAGGGGTTTGGGTTGGAGGCACCCTGAAGAGAGACTTGTGGGCTGGAGGGAGAGGGATGCCAGCTGGGGATCAAGGCTTGGCTGTGGGAGGGGACCTGCATTCGATGTCATGAACCCCTAGAGAGAGATGCACACCTGACTTCTGCTGTGGCGCAGCAACGTCACTAAAGGCCATTGAAATGGGATCTTGGTCACAGGAAGATGCAGCCCCAAACCCTTCACACATCTGTACAAATGCAACCTGCTTTTGGCAGTGGTTGAAGAAGGAGATTTGACAGGGTTGCAGATTGCAAGAGCTATACTGAGCCACCAGCTTTGGACAGGAGAGCAACATTAAAGTGTGGGTGAGGCCCTTGCTGCTGGCCTTCAGTTAGGGCTCCCCGTAGCACAGGCAGCACACCTAACACCGAGGCTCCTTCTTCTCTCTCTGCAGGAACATGACATTGAGACAGCTTTTGGAGTGGTCCATGTCACCATGCGGGGCACACCCAAGGGGAACAGACCTGTCATCCTCACATACCATGACATTGGCCTCAACCGTAAGCCCTTGTGTTCCCAGGACCCTGAAAAAGTGTTTGGTTATGCTATTTGCTTTTGACGGTGGGGACCAGCGGGGCTGTCCTGGAGCTGAGATGAGACAGGTCATTCCAGGGTACAAAGATACAGGTCTGCAGGAGAGAGAGCATGTGGCACGCTCCTGTCTGTTCCAACGGCCCTTGAAAGGTAGGGCCTAGGTGGAAATAGGTTCACCCACCATACTACGGTGCTCTAGCTGACTTGTGCTGTGTGATAGAGCTGCCAGGAGGCATCCATTCCCTGAATGCTGGGCAGGTGAGCAAATCCCTTCTACAAGGCTGCAGAAGTTGTGTAATGTTTCTAGTGAGCTCAGTTGCTCTTTCCACGTGTCTTCCCACCCAGCATGTCCTGTTACGTTCACACAGGTGCTCCTCAGTTCACACTGCGGGTACCCAAGTGCTGCAAATCCCTGTTTTCCTGGGCATGCGTGCTGGGGTGTCGTTTCTCTGCCTGCCCTCCAGTCGTGGCAGTCACTGGATTGGGGCTGTGTTGAAGTTGGGGGGGCACAGCAGTGCGAGTCACCCAGCATCCGCTGCCCAGAGGCTCAGCAGGGAGGTGGGCTCACGCAGGTGTGTGTGCTCACGCAGGTGTGTGCCATGGTGTTTGGAGGGTAGAGCACAATAAAACTTCAGGAAATCTCTCATTTCTTTTTTTTCTGTTGTTGTTGTAGACAAATCCTGTTTTAATGCATTCTTTAACTTTGAAGACATGCAAGAGATCACTCAGCATTTTGCTGTGTGCCACGTTGATGCACCAGGCCAGCAGGAAGGAGCCCCCCCATTCCCATCTGGGTAAGAACTCTGCAGAGACCCTTGTTGTTCCAGATGTGGTCTGGACTGAGGTAGCGCCCAGTTTAAGCTAACTGGGACTGCCAGGCAGTAGTAGGGAGGCAGCTTACAGGAGCAGAGGAAATGGGAAGATGAGGCTTCCCATGGTGCGTTCAGGGAATTCTCCTATTACTGAGGCATGGGTAAAGTCCTCACTAGTGGTGCGTGCTGCTACCAGCTTTCTTCCTTGAGCAGGAGCCTAGCACACTGCAGTCTCACTGGCGTTCCTTGCTCTGTCTGTCCACCTCCCACAGAAGTCTGACTGCCCATAAAAACACAGCTCTGTGTTAGTCTTGCTCTGAAGGTGGGATTCATGCAGTTGGCTGGAATATACAGTACCATTGCAAAATAATCACATTTGCACATGCCTGTCAGATGTTTCTTGTCATAGAATCATAGAATGGTTTGGGTTGGAAGGGACCATAAAGATCATCAAGTTCCATCCCCCTGCCCTGGGCAGGGACACCTCCCACCACAACAGGTTGCTCAAAGCCCCATCCAACCTGGCCTTGAACCCCTCCAGGGATGGGGCAGCCACAGCTTCTCTGGGCAACCTGGACCAGGGTCTCACCACCCTCACAGCAAAGAATTTCTTCCTGAGATCTCATCTCAATCTCCCCTCTTTCAGTTTAAAACCATTACCCTTTGTCCTATGGCTCCCCTCCCTGATCAAGAGTCCCTCCCCATCTCTCCTCTAGAGTTTGTCTCTCCTACCTTATGTAGAACTGGAAGGTAACTGCTGTTGGGTTGTATTTGGAGGTGCTTTGATTTCAGTCTCTCTCTTGGTTTTCAGGTACCAGTATCCCAGTATGGATGAACTGGCTGAAATGCTGCCTGCTGTTCTGACACACCTGAAGTAAGTCTCTGAAAGGAAACGGGGTGAGCCAGCTGGATACAGCCATTCCAGCACCTACCTCTATCTCTGCTTGCGATGTCTGATATGATCAATGAGTTGTCCCAAAAGGCCTGAGCATCTTCTAACCCGTGTAACCCTGTCTGGTTCTTACGCTGGGAGTATTGTCTGCCACGTGAGACAGTTTATGGCTGCTGCATCATTGCTGGATTGTTTTGAAAATGAACCATAAGTGAACAGCAGATGGATGCAGAGAGGGGAAGGGCATTGCCTGTAGGGGTGCTTCAGGTGTGAGCCTAAGTTAGCTTTGCTGATTGTGAAATGCCTGTTTTTCAGCCTGAAAAGCTTCATCGGGATTGGTCTGGGAGCTGGTGCTTATGTCCTCAGCAAGTGTGCAGTAAGTGTATCTTCATTTCCTTGTGACTTATGTAAGCTGTGGTCTTCCACTGATCAAACAAGTCATTTGTAGGGCACGGGCAAAGTAGCAGTAATTACAGTAGGCCTGCAGGGAGCTGTGTGAGAGCATCCAGATGGTTAAATTGGAGCAGCCGAGGTTACTCTGAAGCTATGCCAGACGTGGAAGGATTGTAATGTGATGTCTTTGAGTCAGCAGAGCCCATTGTGGCTGCTAGGAATATCCAGCCTGGCTGCATTACTGTGTGCCGTTTCCAGTTTGTGACACCAAACAATTGATTTGGTGATGTGCTGTGAACCAGTGCTGATGAGGAACGTGCTTTTTCTCTGGAAGGAGATAGAGTTAGCACTCCACCCTTTGACAAGAGAGCATTAGCTTTGTCTTGATACTTCTACATTTCTCTCTAGCGCAGTGTTTATAAGCATGTGAGATCAGTGGACATAGTTTAGTAGCCCAGGAATTTGTCTGAGTCTTTCAGAAATAGTATTTATAAAAGATACAGAAGTCTGACATTATCAGTAAAGTTTGCTTCAAGTTGCTGAGTGCAGAGAGTTGCCGATGATTTAGGCCGTTATTGCTTCTTAAAGCCACTTCGCCAGGCAGCTGCCCCTCCTGCAAAATGTTCTCTGCTTCCCATTTCCTCCAGTGAGGGTTGAGCCTGGGGCGGTGTGAGGCACTGGTGTTTGCTCTCTTCCTTACCTTTTGTATCTTGTGTAGTTTTCAGTCTTGCTAAAGAGAAGGTCACGCAAATAAGCTTTTGTCCTCAGCTCAGTGTCCTCAAGCCCAGAAAGCCCTTGCCACACTACCTGGATTGCAGACAGTTTCCTGCTGACGGAGTTGTTTCCTTCTGCATAACCAGTGCTAATCGACACAATGGAGCAGAAGGGCTGCCGTAAGATTTCAGCCTTGGAGTGAGCCTAGAGCTCAACATTCTCTGGCTGTGTTAGATTGCTGGGCTTGTGTTTGCAAGCAGTTCTCAAAGTATCTTCTATCTGTGCTCCCCACGCCTCCCCAAGGTGAACTGCGGCGTGCTGGGGGTGCCAGGGGGTTCCTCCGCTGAGGCAGTGCCCCTGTGCTGGAGCTTCCCAGGCCCCTGCTCAGCCCGCAGGTGCTCGCAGGGCCTCAGCCACAGGCAATGCCTCTGCCATTTGCCAGATCTTGCCATTTTGCCACATCACTGGGAAGCTGCCTCTCCTGTGAGGAGTGGAAGGAGGTGCTCTCCAGGCACAGGAGTTTGTCCAGGTCCTTCCCGGAGGTGCCAGATTGGAGCAGAGACAGTCACTGCTCACAGCCCTGTAACACACGGGAGCCTGAGCAAGACCTGTGGCTGCACCAGATGTGCGGGTCACCAGGAGACACTGCTCGGGCTGCGGGTGCTGTGTGAGTAGTTAGTCCCTCAGTGCCAGCAGCTGAGTAAGCTGGCAGGGAGCCAGCTTTGGGCCAGGCTCTGGAAAGGCCACTGGCTGCCCAGCACAGAAGGAGCTCCCCACTTAGTCTTTGTTTTACTCTGTCTTCCTTTGGCAAGAAGCTTTGCAGATGTTGCACCTGCCGTTGACCAATGTGAGGGCTGAATCATCCTTCTGAGTGTGCTTGTGCTCTCCCCACAGCTCAGCCACCCCGACCTGGTGGAGGGACTCGTCCTTATTAATGTCGATCCATGTGCAAAGGGCTGGATTGACTGGGCAGCATCCAAGGTGAGATTCTCCTTCCCCTGCACATCTCGTCTCCATAGTCCTTAATGAACAGTGTGTAGAGTTAGAAGAAAAAGGACGGAGTCCAGGAATTTGTTGGTTTATGGCAATAACTACAATCTCATTTCTGTCCCTGCTGCGTTCTCAATCTGGGCGTAGTACGGCCTCCGCTGCAGGGGTGGGTGTGATCTTATGTGAATGAGAAGTCCTGGTAAACTGCTTGGAGATGAGTGGCTCTTCAGCACTCAGCTTTCCTCTGGTTTACTGCTCACGCTTGCAGGCTGAGGTTGAATGGATCTTTTAACTATTCTGTTATTCTGGCCACTTGCAGTTTCTGGAGAGCTGTGTGTTATGTGTGCACATGCTTCTTTGGAGCCTTGCACGCCCATCCCAAGCTTCAGGCATTTGTTTCTTGTATCATTTGAAGAGTTTCTTTGTTGTTTTCTTTACTGTGACGAGCCGCTTTGAAATTTGTAATGAAACTGCATTTTCCAGTTACTCTCCCTCCTCCTCATTCACGGTCACTCTTCAGTTTTCAGGCTGGACAACCAACATCGTGGATATTGTCTTGGCACATCATTTTGGCCACGTAAGTATCCAGCAGGTGTTAACACTGCCCATGCAACTGTACTTGCACCTATAACTTCTGTATACACCTGCTCTGAAATAGCTCTGGTCCATCAAATAAGGGTTGCCACAGATAGTACTATCTTCTTTGTGTGTCAAGCCCGCATCAGGGCTTTGCACGCTGCCAGGAGCATGCACATCCTCACACTTGCCCTGACTGTCTCCAGACATGTTAAGGAAGTAGTGTCCCACGCACTAGTGCTAGAACTCCTGTCCTTGTGGTGCCCAGGCAACGGTCTGCAGAAACAAGCGGTTGCTGGTTCTCTCTAGCCAGCATGGAAGCATCTGGGCTGTGGGTCAAGGACAAATCGGCTGGGAGCTGACAGTGGGATATTGTATGCATCCAGATGTGTAACTGCTGCATTCTGCTCTGTGTCTTCCCCTTCAGTTTCAGCAGAGGCAAACTAGCCCTTTTGATACAGCAATGCCTTCTGTTTGGGGTTTGCTGGCTCCCAACCAGCAAGCTTACTGGGCACCTGAAGGGGTCTGTGCCTCATGCGCACTATATATCACATGAAGTCCCCAACCTGAAGCCCTCCTGCAACAGCACACATCAGCACTGGAAGGAGTCATGTAGCTTCCTCCTGCCTAGAGCACATGCTGTTCTCTCCCTGCTTTCAGGCCCTTTCGTTATATGTAGTGCTTCCTCGCATTCCCGTTTCTCTCTGTCTCTCTCTAGCTCTCATTGGAATGCAGATTCTTTGTAGAACTGGGTGTTGGGATTAAATTCTTCTTTGGTCCCTGTCTTGGGGCTTCTCTATAAAGCTTTGGTTCTTTAACATTAAGCATAAGTGGAAGACCTTCTTAAACCAGAGTGATTTGTATCTGCATAAGCATTACTGAGGCTCGGGAGCTAACTTATCCCATCTCAAGATACCTTTGTACTCCTGCAGCAGCACGGGCACTGCTGTTTGTAAAAGTGTAGTTGCATTTCCAAAGCATGGCACCTAACAGTCACGTTACAGAAACGCTTCATGTAGCCTAGGTGCTAATGCAGTCTGGAGTCGCTGCCCTCTGTGTTATTGTTCACAGGGGGGTGACGTGTATAGAGGCAGTTTAATGCTTCAGTACTTTTATGAGTATCATTTCTGTTCTTGTGAAAAAGATAATGTTCCCTGTCTTTCAATTCTGCTTTTTACAGGAGGAACTGCAGGCAAATCTAGATTTGATCCAAACATACAGGCTTCATATCGCGCAGGACATTAACCAAGATAACCTTCAGCTGTTCCTCACCTCATACAACAGGTACAGGATTCTTTTTTGCCTGTTCGATTGCTCCCATAGCTTCCCTGCAAGCTTGCCATGAGAGCACGGATCCTGTTTCCTGGCGGTGACTGCTGGGGCTCCTGCTCATGGCATGACACAGAGAGTGATAACCTGTTGCCTGGCTGCTGGAGCCAGCACTCCTGGTTGCGTTTTTTATGCTCCCATGATAACCTGTTTCCTCTGCTGATTTGATGGAGAATTGTTCCGCTTTGTCTTTCAGTCGTAGAGATCTGGAAATTGAGAGACCAGTTCTTGGCATCAATGAAAACACTGCAAAAACACTCAAGTAAGTTGCTCTGAATTAGCCTGTCTCAGTTAGTTACTGTGCAGTCCCTTCAGCAGAGAAGCTGTTGCTGCTTCTCAGGAATAACCCCCAAGCCCAGGCGGTGGGAAGGCTGTTCAGACAGCCCCAGGCTGTGGTGCAGTGCTGTCAGCTGGAATGGGGCAGAGAGGTATCTGGAAGGCCCTTAGTTAAGAGCACGTTGAGACTCTCCAGAAGGCAGAGGAGTAAGTGTATCCATGCAGCAGTCACTGCACTTGCTGAGCTGTTAGTTTGGTTGTTTTGCATGAAAAATTAGGGGGGGCAGGTTTTGGTTTGTTGCCACCGACTGCCTTCCCCCACCTTACGGAAAAAAAGTTACCTGCACAATTCTCCCAGAGATGGCAGTGGGTTCTGAAGGTAGAGAATGCAGTGGTGTTTTCCCACCTTGGCAGTGATTCTTTCATTTGGGAGGGGATAGTCTGTGCAGGGTTCAGTTGAGAAGGGACAGACACTGGAGAACCAGTGATAATCATCACAAGGGAAATATGAATAAATTTTCAGATTTCAAGCAAGAAAGCAAAACGGGCAAATTATCTCCAATGTGTTAACCACATGAAGACTGCAAATTGCAGTGCTGAGGCAGGATGCCTGGGCCGGGCTAGAGACCGCTGCCCAGGCTCTGCTCTTCATTCCTTAGAAGATCTATGGACTTATGCTCCTGCCAGTCCCAGAAATGTTTTAGGCATCCACAGCCAAACTCTCTAGGTCTTGGCTAACCTAAAAGAGGTGGATTTCCCTGCTTGCTCTTCAGGCAAAGCCAATCCTGCTGCACTCTGTCCTGCAGACAGCTGTAGGCCACAGAGCACTGTCTGTCCCTTCAAGGGTCTGCAGACCCTTAAAATATTTCTTGTGGAAGCGTGGCGCTCTGTGCCAGTAGGCTCGCACATAGGACCTCTGTCTCCTTAGAGGTTATACTCCACTGGCTCTGAGGTCTGTGGTTCATAGCCTCTCTAGTCTCATTTTTGTCATCTAGTCAACACACAAAAGTGGGACCTTGATCTGTAAATGAATAGTGTAAATTCACAGCCACTTGGTCAGTGACCTCCTGTGTATGTTTTACACATTGAAAGTTAATTGTTCTTCCAGAATTAGGATACATATAAAAATAGATATGAAGGCACAAATTTGCCAACAGAGGCTTTGATATCATGACATTTTTCAATATATTCCCCAACATCTTCTGTGCTTCTTTCTAAAATCCAAACCGAAATAGAGGGAAGAGCAATAGCCAGCCTCAGAAGCATTAAAATCCAACGGATTGTGGTTATCCTTAAATTCCTAACAGACATTCATTTCAGAGAGCACACTCCCTTTTGCAACCTGAGATGGTGTTTCTCCCAGCCCTAGGCACATCTTTTAACACGTGTGCAGCAGTAGTGGCAGTTGGTGTGCGTGGAGGGGACAGTATGGGGGTGTGTGCAAGCCCTGGAGGATGTTTTGGTGCAGCAAAATGCTGTGGTGTGTGGCAGGCAGGGATTTTGCTGGGCGTTGTTAACCTCTCATGAGGCTGTTGGTTCACAGAGCTCAACCTTCTCAGAATTCCTTAGATGTACTGTAACATCTCTGTTTTGGGTTTTGACCAGGTGCCCTGCCTTGCTAGTGGTTGGTGACAACTCACCTGCTGTGGAAGCAGTGGTACGTATATGTGAACTCTTTTCCTCTCATCATATTAGCCACACAAATCACTTAGCAAACCTGCCTCACCCAGCAGCGCTTTCACCTTGCACAGAACTAGTCACAGAAAGTGGCTCTTTGTCCCAAGCTCTTTTCTAGTCCCCCAGCTATTGCAGCCTGTCAGCCATGAGTGGGAGAGACGGGGCTCAGGAGGCTTAATGGCCCCGCAGGGCAGCTCTAAGGTGAGGGTGGCAAGATTGGAATAAGAGTCTTTGTGCCCAAGCATCTTGCTCGACAAGTGATGCAGAGGACCCTTTCAGGAGCTTGCATCTTCCCCTGAGCTCTGCCAGGCTCCTGCCTGGAGTTCAGTTCAAGTCATGAATTCCTGTTCTCTTGCTGTTGTACTGAGGCTACCTAAGGTTTAAAAATAAACAACGTGACTCCAATTCCTGTGGTGGGGAGTCACACAGAGCTCTGCAAAAGCAGTGCATCATAGGGACAGCAACAATTACAAGCATCTCCTTCCTGTTGTTCTCTGCAGACACCTAAAACCCACTTCCTTCCCAGCACAGTTATAAATGGGGCATGGCACAGTTGCAATGTGGTTGTGTTGCTCCTCCCCTTCAGCCAGTGATTGTGGGGAGAGCAGGGATCTGTGAACAAAAGTAGTTGTCTTAAGAAATCATGGAAGAGTGTAGAAGTCTCCTAAACCAGTAGCTTGAACCTAGGAGCTGTGCATGGAGAACTGCTGCAGGGTGTTTTCTCATCATGGCCTGTTGCCTTTTCATCAGTCTGGCCTGGAAGTCTGAGACATTCTCCAAGTTTTGACTTTGCTAGGATACTATTTCTGAGGATTTTCATTGCTTCCATGCCACAACTGGAGGACAGGGTAGGGTCTTCTGGATCCTGGCTTGCCTATCTGGTTGCCCAGGTTCCCAGCTCATGATAATCTTCCCTGCTGGGGTTACTTTTCCTATAGGGCCTCCACCCATTCCCTTTTTTGCAGCAGCCTTGCTGAGAAGAGGTGGCCATGGCCTCCTTTGTCTGGCTGGAGGATTGAGTGATCTCCCTCCGTGCTGCACTGCACAGAAGTCTCCTTCCCCCCCAAGTCTTGCTGTCAGAGCCCAGAACAGGCTCCAGGGTTTCAAGGTGCGTCCCCAAGACCAGGGGATGATTTCCCTTGAAGTCACGTCTCCATCTGTCAGAACAGTGGCATTCTGTCACCACAAGGTCCCCGAGGGTGGGAACACCTGCCTTTCCTCTCTGCATCTCATTGTTCTCTGCTTTCTTGCTCAGTCCTTGGCCCCAGAGAAGCTCCCATTGCTGAAAACAGCCACTGCCTCTGGTGCAGCTGCCTACATTTTACATCTGACTCTTCAAGTTTTCTGTGTGATATCATGTCCCCTTTTCCTCCTTTTATTTTAGGTCGAATGCAATTCACGTCTTGACCCAACCAAAACTACCCTTTTGAAGGTGAGTGCCACTCCAGAATCATTCCAGCCTGCAAAAGAGACATTATTTTTGCTGAGGCCAGCTTCAGTTAGGTTTTTGCCTTCCATACTTTTAGCTTTAAGAAGTTTGTGGAGAGTAATTCAGGGCAGTGTTCTCTCCTGTGTGGAGCCGGTCTTGGGAGAGAGAGTTTGTCAGGGGGTCCCTGAATCTCTCCTTTATGGCCATTTCTCTGTTATCTTCAACCGGACAGGAAGACCTGCTGAGAGTTAGCAGAGGTGTCCTGCCTCCACCCTGCTCTCAGCCAGCAACAGCATCACTTTTTCTAGCTTTATACTGGTCCTTCCCGTTGTCACCTACGGCTCCGCAGTGTGCCAGACAGCTGCTGCACAGACATGCAAAGTGACAGGTTTGGGAAGAGTGGCAGGAGGAGCCTGGGACTCCTGGGCTTCTAAAGTATGGCCTGAGATCACTTGGTAATGCAGCCTGCAAGGTGCTGGGTTCCTTCAGCAACAGGTTCCCAGGAGGCGTATCACCAGACCTTGCTCCGGCTTTAGGGAGGCGGTGGTGGAAGTGTGCCTCATGCAGCAGTGCAGTCTGATGTCATTAGCCCGGTGGGGTGGGCGGTGCTGGCACGGTTCTGGGGTTGTCTTCCTGGGGTGGGAGGAATGGGGTTCAACCTCCCTTTTTGTTTCCTGTTGCAGATGGCCGACTGTGGGGGCCTGCCCCAGGTGGTTCAGGTGAGAAATGCCTCTCGGCTCTCCCATGGCATTTGGGTTGTACAGAGCCCCTTGCTCTGCTCGCACTAAAGCCACACTTTCTGTTTCCACAGCCTGGCAAGCTGACTGAAGCCTTCAAGTACTTTGTGCAGGGAATGGGCTACAGTAAGTGGCAGACACAATTTTCTGATTTGGAGCAGGGTTGTTGTGGAGGGAACTCAGCCTTTCTGGTCCATCTGAGCCCATTGGCATCTGTGTCCCCACCCCACCCATGAGTTAGTGGGGTTGCCAGGAGATCCATCCACACTGAAAAATCAACTAGTGTGCTAACAAGCCTTAAGAAACCAATATTGTTCCCTGACGTGTTTAATCCACACTGCGGCTGGAGCGGTGACCCCTTTTTCATTGCTGGTGTTGGTAAAACCTTGTAAGTCCGTCTTTGTGCCAGTCCAGAAGAGTGTGCTCCCAAGAATGGTAAACCTTCTGAAATCTTCTGTGCATGCCTTCTCCAGAGGGGAAGGAGTTAGCAGTTCAGCCTCGCCGTTGTGATGGGTACATGAGAGCTCTTTTCTTTTCTCCTCAGGCATACCTCTTTCTTTCAGACTCCCACCAGGGGTAAACGGTATCTCAGAGTGAAACCCTCTAATGGCAGAACAGAGCTCTGAGTGACTTCTGAGACACTCGGGGAGCCCAGGGGAGCTGTGCTTTGATCCATTGCACGCCCTTCCCTATGGCTCTCTCCTTGTGCTTGGAGGCAGAAGGCATTGTCTGAGTGTGTCAGGCTGACAGCCCTTCAGCTCCCCTGCCCCTGGTACTGGGGGACTTCAGGAGAAGGGCTTCTCAGTGCACTAAGGGCACTCAGTGCACTGTCTCCATTGCAGGCACTTTGGCACAGCTCTGTCTTGCCTGCCAGGGGCCAGGGCTAGGAGATCCCTTCTGTGCATGATGAACCTTCAAAAGCTGGAATTATGAGAGGGGTTGGTTCATGTGGCTGGTTAACCACTAGGCATGGCCACTGTGACACTCCCAATGGTCTCCACATGGCCAGAAGTTCTTTGCCAACTCGTGGGTGTCAGGGCTCAGAAGAAGCTGTCCCTTTCCTTAGAGCTATGTGTAGTTGACATGAACATAGTAGGACAATCGTGTTCTTCAAGGCTGGCCAGGAGAGCCTGGTCCTGCAGAGGAGGGTGCCATGTGAGAATGGCTCCCTCGGCCTCACAGCCTGAGAGCATTTCAATGTCCATGTCTCTTGTGTTCCTGGTGTTAGTAAATTCAGCAAGTGCCTTCATCAGAGCAAGGACTTCAACAGCAGTTTGGAGGTCAGATACCTTGCAAATAGGAGGCACAGCACTGAGGAAGGACGGGGGTAATTTTCTGCTTCCAGAATTAGCAGCTAGTCGCAGAATGGTTTTCCCAGCTTTGGTGGACAAGACTGTGTTGGTGCTGCTGAGCTTGGCCAGCAAGGCTTCCTCTCTTGGGGAGAACAAGGGAGAAGCAGCTTGCCATTTCTAAAAATGCACAAGCCAGCCAAATGCACAACAGCTATTCTTGTGCCTTCTGCACATTGGCTAAAACAGTTGGACCTGCCTCTGCTGACACTACAGGTGGAAGGTAATGGCTTGTAGCAGAAATCTGATGCTGTCAGTTCAAGGAAAGACATGAATTTCTGTCCTGTATCTGGAGTTACAGAGTACACCCCAGTTTCCCCAATGTAGGAAAATGACATCTCTGTTGAGCAGTTGTGGTGTGTCTGGTGGGGAGGTAGGCCACCAGGTACATTGCGATTTCCAGCTAAAGGCATCTGGTACTGACAGATCTTTAAGTCAGCCTGGCATCTCCCCAAGATGCTCATTAGTAGCTGTTTTCACAAATATTGGGAGCTTTCAGTGCTGTGTGTGAGCTGGGAGTGGAAGGGAAAGTAGCTGGGGATCCCAGGAGCAGTGTGGCTGCTGGACACACACCGCAACTAATTGGCTCTTTCCTGTATTCATCCCTTTCCTTGTCTCATGTTGTTTCCAGTCCCTTATGTGCAGCTCAGCCACCTAAGCACTGAGTCAGGTACCTTCAACTGTGCATCCGCCTCGGCCCAAGTCTGTGTACTGAGTTGAATGATTCTCCGGGTGCATTGCTCTGTCTCGGCATGTCCTGCTGGCCTGCTGCGGGCTAGGCTGATCCATTGTACAACGTGTATGCTATGGTTTTTTCACCTTTCGTTTGTATTTTGTTGATTGTTGCATGACTTCAGCTCTGTGGTTTTCTAGAGTGACGAGACTGACTTTCAAAAGGTCATCTGTACGACAGCTGGTTTGCACAGACACTCGCCATGACTGCACTTGCAAATGATCAGTTAGACTTCTGGCATTTGCTCACTGTGGACCTTTTGAAATTGGGCCTTAAAACATCTTGCTTTAGACGTGCAAAGACTTAATTTTGGCAGTGAAGAGTGAGTTTTCTTCCTGAGGGTATAGCTCTCTCTGTGCTTACCCGGGAACACATATCTGAGTGACTGTGATACTTGCTCTAGGAACTTCCTCTTTTTCTAAGTCCCACACTTGTTCTTTCTTGCAGTGCCAGCAGCTAGTATGACCAGGCTGATGCGCTCCCGTACTCACTCCTCCTCTAGCGTGGGCTCTGGCGAGAGCATCCGCAGCCGGTCTCATACTAGCAACCATGGTGAAGGAAGTGCTGGAACCCCAGATGGAATTGACCTCCAGGATGCACCTCAAACCATGGAAGTATCCTGTTAGGCAGGAGCCCCTCTTCTGGATTCAGACAACTCCACTTGCCCCCACTGAACCCACTCAGAATCTACCATTTCATTCAACATGGCATTAACTGTTCTCTCTAACTTGTGCATGCCCGTCTGAGCTGCCACCTCCTTGGTAGTCTGTACTTGGCATTACTTTGGTCCTTTCTGTATGCCCTTGGCGTCAAAGCCTCTTTAAAACTCGTTAACATTCCGCAGTCTTAGTAAGTCACGTTACTGTACATGCTGATGCCATCTCCTTTCTCTGCTGTATATCAATCCAGATGACAGCCGTTGTCTCCCCTGTTCATTTAAATATAATTTGTGGCTTTGTGAGGTTTAGAATTGCTTTCTAGTTGTGCTTCTGCTAAAGGACCCTTGTGGTGCAGTTGGTATGGCATCTGTGGGACGTGGGAAAGCAAGACCATGATGATGTGAAACTCCAGGCACTGGAGCTGGCGATGCTCTTGGGCAGAGCTGTGCCTGGAGCGCAGAACCCACCAGAAGGTCTTTGTGACCCAGGACTCTTGGCAGTGCCAGGCAGCCTGGGGAAAACAAACGGTCAGAAATACTGTCTTGGTCTCATCTCTGTATGTGTGTTAAGAAGGAGCAGAGACCTGAGCCTCCTGAAAGGGCAAAGCAATTAACAAGTAAACTTACACTAACCGAGGTGCGCTGTTAACCGAGTACAAGGGATTAAACTACAGCAGCCCTGGCTTCCAGACCGCCTCTGCTGACCCTCTGCCTCTCCTGCAGAAGGGCCAGATGCAGTTAACACCAAGTCACTATTCTAACCTGGCACAGGTGAATCTTAACATCAAGCAGGTTGTGAAACGGGCAGCAGCACCCCTTGCCAGGGGGGAATCCAGAAATCTCCCACACTGCCAGCTCTGCGTCCCGCTGCCGCCGCCCCGGGCAGAGGTCTGCACGGGGTATTACCTGAGGCTCAGGAAACACCAGTGAATGAAGTGACGGCCGGTTGTGTGAGGCCAGAATTGTGAGCAGTGAATGCCTCTGTGCAGGTACTATTTACTGCCTTCATGGAATTCACGATCCTGCTGCCTTTTTACATCTGGCCGGGTCACAGAGGGTGGGAGGCAAATGCCTGCTGCATGCCAGGATCTAGCTGTTAATGGGAGAAAAGGGATGACTGGTCAGGCTACTACTGTCTCAATAGCTGAGCAAAACATTCACTGTTGAGCAGTCCTGACTCACCGGGAGCCAGCTCCTCCGAGGGTCACGCTCATGTTCTGCTCCATTTCAGGTAGGGAATGGGACTGGGAGGCTCTGCCTGAGGGGGACTTTGTACCAGTTATTAAATAAAGCTATAATGGAGTTTCATTGTTACCCTGTGAGCTCCTGGTGTTTGTCTTGGCTTGATCCGATTTTGTCAGTTCTGGTGTCTCCTGCCGTGAGAGGCAAACACTTCCCCGCGGCAGGGGGAGCACCGGCCACCCCCTTGCAGCTGGGGAGCAGCACGGCCGGGTGCCCCGTCCCCTGGAAGAGGCTGCCTAAAGGCGCTGCGGCGCTGGCTGCCGCAAAAATGCAAAGAGAAGCTTCCAGCCTTGACAGAGCAGAGACCAAGGGCCACGTTTGCTGCAAAACAGGCAAACCGCCAAGAATCGCCTGCGAAGGAGAGCGCCAGGAGCTGCCTTCCCTGGGGAGCAGCGCTTTGCACCGGCGTGGTTTACGGGTCTAACACAAAGTTAACCCCTGAACCCTGTGCCAGGGCAGCTGCTCTGAGGCGAAAAGGCCGTGGGCAGGTTAAAGGCAGCGCGAGGTCGGTTTGCACGTCTGCGCAGCAGCCGGTCGTTCAACACAACCGTTCCTTCATCTTCTGCTTTTCAGATTCAGCTTTTGCTCTCAAGTTTCAGGTGTCTGTCATCTTAACTGTCACAGAAAGCTCACTGGGACTGAAGAGGGGTTAAACTGTCAGTCACAGATTAGTCCTGGTCTTGCTGTGGTGCCCACAGGGTGGACTCCTGCAGCCGCAGGCTTTGACTGTGGCGACCTTTGGGGAGGTGGGTGCAGGAGGTGAGACAAAGTGGTTTCATGAATTGTAAACTGAATTAAAGGTAAAAAAAAAATGGGAAGAATTGGCCAGGTATTAATCAGCAAGTAGTGAAGTGACAAAGTGATTAAATGAACAAAAATACAAGTTTGAGTCTACAGAAAACAGGAGCCTTTCAAAGAGATCAGGCCACCAGATACCTGTGAAGTTCATTGCTGCTTAATGCAAGCGCTGGATGCAAAGCAACGTACGCAAGAGGAGCTGATGTCTGTGCAGCACTGGGATTTAATGCCAACTAACGGCACTGAGAAACGCTTCTTCCTCGAGTTCCCTTATGAAAATACAGCAACAGACCAAAAGAAAGGCAAACACAATATTAAAATGACAATAAAATTAGTTAAGAGGAAATAATACCACAGCAGGGGTTGATGCGCGCTCGCCGAGTTCTGGTTATGTGGAGCAGGAGAGTTCAGAGCTACAGGCTGCCCGTGGACAAGGAGCCCAGGAGAGTAAATAGATGAGATTTTTAGCAATTTGGAAGGGAGAGTGATTAAGAAGAGAGTTTTGTTGCCATGATGGTTCATAGGCAACAAGGCAAGACTTGTGGTGAGGGTTGATATATATTTTATTACCCGAAGGATAACTGGAAAAAGTAAACTTGTTTGCACATAAGCAAGTGCTTTGCTTTTCCTGTTAAAAAAATTTAAAAAAAAAAAACCACAATCAAAGCTAAATACAAGTTGAGGAGTGAGTTTAATAAAGGACAAAATGTTTCTTTGGGTGGCAAGAACAATGCCAGCCAAATCCAGGAGCAGAGCTTGAGCATGGGCTTTGCTGGGCTGGGCTTCCAAAGCCCTGCTGGCTGCCGGGGTGGGACCTGGACACCGCCAGCGGAGACGGGCGCATCGGCACAGCTCGAGGGGTAGCGCTGAGGTCAGCCTCAGTCCCTGTAAACTGCCAGAGTGTTTTCTAGACCTCTTTCTTCTGGCTGGAGTTGGGATGCTGGGCGTGGACAGGCGGATGGAGTCGGCAGTTTCCACCTCTCCCACAGCCTTAGGATGGAATTCCCAGTTGCTTAAAACCTTGGGACAAGTTCAGTCAACAGCACTCCCAGCCTAAGCTCCCAAATCTTTGCTTTGGTAAAAGTGTGCATCCTTTCTTCAGCAGCACAGGGTGAGTCTCAAGGAGCTCAGCTAAGCTGAAGGTTTCTCTGGGGTCACTGATTAAAAAAAAAAAACACAAACAAACAAACAAAAAAACCACTCTCACAGCCATGGGCTGAGGTTTCTGCCGGGCTGCTCTGCTGGACGTCACCCAGAAAACCCCAGTTCTTCAACAAGGCAGCTTTGCTCTGCTGGCCCCAGCTGCAGCTGTGGACACTGCACTCGGAGCTGAACGTGCTTCTTGGTGGAAGGTGATGGCGTCAAGCTCTTCTTGGCTGTGCCAGATGATGCTGTGAGGCGTACCAGCCCAAAATTTTGGTTTGGGATGCTCAGAACAGATACTGGGATTTTTTTTTCCTTGTTTTTTTTAAGCCAGGAGGGTGGGATGACAGATATGGGGGGGAGGGGGGGATCAGGGAGGTTTTCTAGCTGGAGCCACAGCTAACATGGTGTAGCTCGTGTCAATCACACACTGAGGAGAAAGCAGCACTGGGGACCTCAGGGGCTCCCCCTCCTTGCCATCCCCCACCCCCCCAAAAGCTGCGTGGGGCTGCCCTCAACCCCCTCATGCATAACCCAGCCTGGCACGGGCACAGCTGGATGTGGCATGGAACAGCCTTGTGCCGGGGAGCACCCACACACATCCCCCTCCCAGCACTGCACAGTGTCCTGAGGGCAGTGCGTGGCTGTAGGAGGGACCCCCGGGGTTTGTCCTGGATGGGAACAGTTCTTGTAGCAGCCTCAAGTGCTGAGTCCTGGCGTCGGCTCTGCTCCCGCTCCTGTGCTGCCCATCCCTCCCTCTTTCCCCCTGCATCCCACGCACTGACCATACCGCCTTGAGTGTCCTCAGGGATTTTCATAGGCTTTGTCCCCCGAGACACACAGCCGAGCAACCTGGTGATCGAGGGAAATAGAGAAAACCCCACTCCAGCGCACACACACGTCACAGGAAGCAGCGGCAGCCGCAGCCCCGGCCTCGCACCCTTCACCCCAGCTCTGCTGCGAGCAGCCCCGGCTCCGGCACCCGAGAACACGGGCTACAGCAGGGGAGGAGGGCAAACCAAGGGGGTCTCGCAAAGGGTTGCTCTGCTTGAGGGACAGCCACTGCACAGAGGGACATCCTGCAACCTGGTGCCCTGAGGACCCACTGCACTGGAGCAGCACCCCGGCACAGATGCCTCTGACACAGCGGTGATTGCAGGGAGGGACAGGTAAGTGGGGCTCCCCCTCCCCCCAGTCCCCATCCCCGTCCCTTCCCCGAGCGCAGCAACAGGTTGTGGGGGGTAGCGGAGTAGGGGTGGAGGGTGCACCCCATGGTGGGACCGGGTCACACACAGCTTTGGCTGCATGTCTCCATGGCTGAGGAACTGAAACAGGCAGAGGGGTGTCCCCATAGCTGTTGTGCTCCCCATGGGACCTGGCAGCTTGCTGCATTAGGACGGGGGTGCCCCACACGCTGGGGGACACTGGGCTGGGGTGGGCTGGCAGCACTGAGCGTGGCCAGGGCATGGGGCAACCATGGGGCTGTGGCTGCCCCATCCTGGGGCCCTCCCCGGCTGGGGCTGTGGGAACCCAGCTGCCCTCCAGTTTTTCCTCAAAGGGCTCCCTGGGGAGCTGCTGCCAGGCTCAGCCCCAGCCCAGAGCCCTGCCCTGGCCCTGCCTTTCTTGGGAGCCATTGTGCTGGCATCACCCCACAGCAGTGCCCTGCCCTGTGACCCACAAGCCTGCACCCTGACACGGCCATGCCATGGGGCTTGTGGCTCCGCAGGAGCCTTTGCCCTGAGCCTCTCCTTCCCTCCCAGCAGCAGCAGCCGAGGCTGTGGGGCAGGGGCTGAACCCTCGGCATGGGGAGCCTGCCCAGCCGGGAGAAGCCACTCAGCATCCCGCCAGTGGTTGCCGACACCACGCAGCCCCCCCTGCCCACACAGGCAGGTAAGTGCCAGGCAGGTGCCAGCTTGGCCAGCAGCCCTCAGTGTGCCCATCCTCCTGGCACGGCTGGGGGAGATCTGAGCCCCCTCACCTTCCTCGCAGCCCCCAGCAGCGTCCTGGCCCTGGCCCTCTGCGACTTCCCCTCCGGCGCAGGGGCGGCTGCTGTCCTGAGGATGGGGGAGCAGCTCCGTGTCCTCTCCGAGTAAGTCCCCACACTGAGTGGGCACTCCTGACCCGTGGGCAGCCCGCGGGGCCATGATCGTGACACCCATCCTGGGGGTCCCCTCCCTGCACCCAGAAGCCTCAGCCCCTCAAGATGGCTTGTCCTCCTTCCTCACAGGGATGGGGAGTGGTGGCTGGTGGCATCCAAGGTGTCTGGCAAGGAATGTCATGTCCCCAGCAGCTGCGTGGCCAAGGTCAGACACAGGTAAATGCTGGGAAGGGTCCGTCCCAGGGAACATGGCCCCACGGCAGAGAGCCTGGCCAACCCTCAGCCACCGTGTCAGAACGTCCTGCCTCATGTCTCTCCCCGGGCTGTGGAGCAGCACTGGGGCTCAGGGAGGTGGCACGTCCTGTCAGGGTATCCCCAGGACATGCGCTGCTGCACCCCAAGCTGTTCCCTCTGTCCTGGCCCGGGCAGGACAGGCCCTGGGGTGCTGGGTGTCCCTCTGCAGCCTGGAGAGACTCTGTCAGTGCCCCCTACCCGTGCAGGTGGCTGTACGAGGGCGTCAGCCGGCAGAAGGCAGAGGAGCTGCTGCTCCGGCCAGGCAACCGCAGCGGGTCCTTCCTGATACGGGAGAGCCAGACCAGGCGAGGTGAGAGCCCTTGAGCGCCGTCTGCTGTACCCCCTCCCAGCCATCCCCGGTGGGGTGTCGAGTGGGGCCGATCCTCCATCACTGGCACCTGGTGTCAGGGGCCTGCCCTGTGGGGCGGTTTCCTGGCGCTGCTGCTCCCCACTGCGTGCTGAGCCTCTGCCAGGGGGCCCCAAGAGAAAAAACCACCAGCAGGCTTCCTGCAGCTTTTGGTTAAGCAGAGAAGTGAAAAGGTTCAGCCTTTGAAATGAAACTGGGCCCCATCATGACAAGGTGTGGAGGGGACCCCGTGAGGCAATCCTGCCGGGTGCCATGGTGCACACAGCTGACGCACTGGTGCTGCGTGGCTCCGCGGCCGCCTGGGCACGGAGCGGGCCACGGCCCTGGGAATGGCCCATCCCTGCACGGCCGCCTGAAGTGAGCACTCGGGCACAGAGCCACAGCACTCAATGCTGAGGGTGCGTGGGACATGGCAGGCAGCTCCCCGTGGTCATCCCCTGACTCAGCACTTCCACAGCACACAGCTTGGAGGTGCTCATGGCATGGGGCTGCCACGGGGATGCTCGCAGTCGCATAGCCCCATAGGGAGATGGGTGCTGCTGGTCACCCGTGGGGCGATAAAATCCCCTGTGTGGGAGAGTGCAGAGCAGTGGGGGTGCAGGCGGGTGCCTATGGCAGCCCCTCGTCCCCGCAGGCTGCTACTCACTGTCAGTGCGCCACGGCGAGCGCGCCTCCTGGGACTCAGTGACACACTACCGCATCCACCGCCTGGAGAACGGCTGGCTCTACATCTCGCCTGGGCTCACCTTCCCCAGCCTACATGACCTGGTGGACCACTATTCCGGTAATGCCCTGCTGGCCCCCCAGTGCCCCCAGGCTGGGGGAGAGGGGCAGGGGGATGCCCTGTGCCCTGCAGGGAGGGAGGGGGGAAAGGTGGCAGCCGGTCTTCCACCTGCCTAGGGGCTGCGGGGCTGGGGTGCAGGATGGGCAGACCCTGCTGATGCTGCCGGCTCCCTGCCCAGAGCTGGGAGAGGGGCTGTGCTGCCCCCTCAGGGAGCCCTGCACCACAGAAGGGGCCAGGGTGGCCCCAGTCCCCGCCCTGCCTGCTGTTGTGAAGAAGTCATCACTGAACTGGGACAAGATCGACAGGTAGGGACAGTGTGGGAAGGGCTGGGGCTCCCCCCAGGGGCCCTGCCAGACCCTTGGAGGTCGGGGGGCTGCTCACTGACCACCCCGTCCATCCCCCCGCAGCTCTCTCCTGTTCTCGGAGGCCACGTCCCCACCAGAGGAGGACTCTCCCATCAGCCTGGGCCTGCGGGAAGCCATCAGCTCCTACCTCCTCCTGACAGAGACAGCCGCCCCCAAGCAGGGCCCCGCAGGGAAAGGGGCGAAGAGCAGCTGAGGGCAGGTCCCCACGTGTCAACAGCCCCACAGCAGACACGTGCCCCACGTTACAGCATTGGTCTGGTTTCACCTGGGAGCCAGGTGCCATGGGCCTGGACATGGGCCAGCTGAGACCACGGCAGTGACGCTGGAGGAAGTCCAGCCCCAGGGCTTATCCTCCCCAAAGTCGGGTGCTTCGGGATGTGAAGGTTGAGCACGCTGAGCGTCACCCAGCATCCCCGGGGGGAGAAGGCAGAGGCTGCAGAGAGCCGGGGCCCTGCTGGCTCCCCCCTGCGCTCCCACAGCCACGGGGGAAGGGGACGCAAATGCCCAACAAGCCAAAGCCTGGCCCGGGTGTGGAAACAGCCTGACTCCATCAGACCCCTCAAGTTGATGCACAAATGTTACTGGGGTGGGGTGGTGCAGGACAAGTCCCTTGAGCATCAGACACCAACCGTTGTGCTCTCACACACCCGTAACACCCCTCCGCTCGTTGGGACCAGCAGGAAACCAGCCTCTTGTTGCACCCCAAGTAGCTGATTTTTAAAAATTTTAACACATGGATTGTACTGGATTTAAGGTCCATAAAACAGGATCCTCCTGGACACGCAGCAGTAACCATTTATAGTATCTTAATTAAAGGGCATCTCGTTCGCAGTTGAGAGTTTGTGAATAAATCATGAACTGCCAGCTGCAACCACAGGGTGGGCTTCCACCCGCCGCAGCCTGGGGGGTTTTGCTTCTACAGCAGCCATCGCCCCAGCCCTGCCACTGGCCTTCCCCAACCTGGGATGAGCTGATGGCCACGGGTCAGGTCTGGTCCTCGGCCAACTCACTTAGTGCAAATTAATGAGCACTAGAGGTTTAAAAAGTTTAACACCACAACTGCTGTTCTAGGAGCAAGGGGAAGGACAGGGTCCATGTCAGGGCTAGACGATCCAAAAAGGCAGGATGTGAATACTCGTGTCCAACCCTGATCCAAGCTGCACCTCTGGGCTAGAGGGGGCCTTAGAAGAGCAGAGATGCCTCAAAAAACATCAACAGGGCTGAGCCTTCGCTTTCAACAGCCCCTTATCAGCAAAGCTTGGCCTGGGGAAAGCGCCTGAAGCTTCTTCCTCTGCGGTGAGAAGGGGTGCAGCAGCAGTTTCACTGCTTGGTGACATCCCTTCCTTCCTCTCCTCACACCCAGAACCCAGTGCGCAGGATCCCCCTCACATGCACATTTCCTGACATGCTTGAATTTACTCTTCCTTTTCATGTCTGACAAGCTCGCTCTTGCAAACCCACCGTCGCATTCTCATTTCCTTCCCCGCAGCAGCCCTGAGCTTTACACACACGTGCAGCCACCAGCCTCACGCCCGTGTCCTTTTGGCACAGGACAGGGCTTATCCCTCAGCCTCAGCCTTGCCCCACTGCCAGCTGAGGCACCACTGGCTGTCACCCCAGGGCAGCTCAGAGGGTTTTGCTTCCTTTATTTTTGTCATTACCCCACACTGTGTGAAGGAAGGCCAGCCCTCGGGCATCCCTCCTCCACCTCCAAACGAGACCCAGGCTGTTGGATGCCTTTACGCCCCAGTCATGGTTCTACCTTAGACTGGAGGCAGCCACAGTCATGGAACTGTTTCTCTGGTATTTGTAATCCTGGTGACTGGGAAGATGGGAAATACCTGGTTGGAAAGTCTATTTGTATCCTTCCCCAGAGCCGGCACCCTCCGAGCCCTCCTCCTCCTCAGCCCCACAGCTGCTCCTTGGTCAGGGCACGCTTCACTCGTGCTGGGGAACATCTTCCAAGCCCCCAGACCAGCAGGGTGGTGGCACCGTGGGCAGCAGAGGGTAAAAGCTGGATCCCAAACCAGGCTTTTAAGGGGTGGCAGAGGCAAAGAGCAGGTCGCCACATCTCCAAGCAGCAGCTCTCGCCCCAGGCAGGAGAGGGCAGAGGCAGGGGCTGCTGCCCCGGGCAGCACAGGTCGGGGATGCCAAAGCTGTGAAGGGACAGAACAAGCCCTGAGGAGACCCACCGATCCCAGAGCAGCAGAGGACCTGCTAGCTGCCTCAGCCACCGAAGGGTGGGCAGCCATGGAGACTCACAGCAGGGACAGGGGCTGGTGCCTGTCCTCACCAGAGATGCTCTGAGTGCCCAGGACACTCATGGAAGAGGAGCTTCTCAGATGCTCTCTGCTATGTGTCAGGGGCACACCGAGCTTGCAGAGCTGTGGGCACATCAGCCAGATCAGCTGTACTGTGGACACTGACTACGCTCTGCCCACCTGAAACCAAAGTGTGTCAGCATTTGTTTCACAAGAGCAGCCACCAAACATTTACAGGGATCAAAGGGACTTTTTTGGAGGAGCTGCAAAGCAGCCCAAGTATCTCCCATAGATTTGGACCTCTGTTCAGAGGACACAGCCATTTCTGGAGCCTAAATTCAGTATGGCATTAAGCAAACCATTACTCCAATTGTCACAAGGGTACGGAAACCCACCACTTCACGAGCAGGTCCTTCCCCTGGTGCCCCTTGCAGCAGCGTATGTACTCAACCTGTGTAACTTAAACCCACCAGCCTGAGAGCTCAGGAGGTGCACCCAACAACTCCTGTCCTCCTCCTGAGCCCAGTGCACCCAACACCCCTAAACGATGCGAAACAGGGCCTACGCCGTCCTTAAAAACTTGGTGTGCAGTTTTTAACCAAAGCTGTGGCATCGTTCAGCCTTTACTGACCAAACACCTCCACAACACGCAGGCACCACCAGCAGAAACGCCCTGCAGGCAGAATATGGTGAATTCCAGCTTTTTTTGTTCCTTTGCTCTCAGTTTTGCTGTCAGCATGTATGCTCAAATAGGAAAAAATATGTATTTTCTTTTTTTAACTACCTGCCTATTTGAACATGGACTTTTTCTGGGTAGCTGTGGCAGGTATTAACCAGACAAGAGCTGTACGTGATTTCTTCCCGTCGCAAGAGAGCTGCTACGCAAAGGCAGGAGGATTAGTGTGAAGACAGGGAATACTGAGGTGCTCAGCGATGCGACTCTTGCATCTGACAAAACACCAGGGCTGCCGCAGCAGGGATGATACTCCAGCACCAAGATGAGCATGAACGAGATCCACGGTCTGGATGATGCTCAGCAGCAGATCATGGAATTAGAAGAGATGCTGTTTTGGTCAAATAACAGTAAGAATATTCAAATGGTTGTGTCAGATTTCCTAGGCTGGGGAACTTCCAACATGAAACTACCCATATGAAGGCTCACAGGTGACTTAGCAATTGCTTCCTGATGTGAGTCTGCCCCTAGAAGACTTAAGATCAAGCAAGTTAAAAAAAAACCAACCCTGAGGGGACACATTCCCAGGAACAGGGCTAGCCACAGCACCCAGCTCATTGAATTATTTCAAATTCAAATCACACCTTCAAAACCCAATTTTGACATTTAAGTGATCAGCAAAGAGCTACACAATTTGATTGAACCATGAGACGCATGCCTGGATCTGCCATCAGTGGCAGAAGTTTCTCCAGGCTTCACAAGCCGGGCTGTAGCAGAGCGATGAACCCTCTAGCCTTAAAATCCAGTTTTACAGGAATCTTGTTTTGAAAACAAAATTAGGAAAGCCAACTTGTTAGGACAAGGGAATAAAGTTGCTTTCCTCCTGCTGGGGAAATTGAGAGGGGAAGATACGGAACCAGAAATGCATCTGAAGGCACACGGATGCCTACCCCTGCCCTGGCACACCCCGTCCCGGGTACACTGCCGCTCACGTGCTTCCTAGCTCCTCCCTGCCCCAAGCCTATGGATTTTATGTATGGATTGCTCAAATACACCAGAAGCTCCTTCCTTGGCATTAATGCCACAGCAGCACTCCCTCACACAGCAAACACGCAGCTTCCGTGCCAAGGTCGCCACTGGTGCCCCGCAGGACCACCGCTGCTGGGAGGCGGCCACAGGCACAGCACCCACCCCGCTCCCTTCCAGCCCAACCCTCCCACACCTGCCTGAAACCCCGCTGCTGGCCTGCTGCTGCACGGGCAACACACACGTCCACCTGGAAACTGCACAGAAACGACGTGGTTTTCCCTCTGCAGCCCGCACTGTGCAGCTGGCAGCACTCGCCCCTGGTCATCTGGCCTTGGGAGCCGCGCAGGGAAACTACGCCTTCAGGTCTCTGCCCTCCTGGGAGCAGCATCCATCCTGGCGTCACCCTTGCCTTCCAGCGCAGGACTGGCACACGCAGACACACAGACTCTGCCAGGTGCTCAGCGCTGCGCTGGCCAGAGCGGATTCCCACCCGCACCACTCGGTCCTTTGGGAAAGGCGGAATCAGAGGAACGAGCCGCTGCCCCTCAACTCTCTGCCGCCGCCACCACCACCACGTGCTCAGCAGCTCCCTGGTAGGCTACTGGTCCAAACAGGAACAAAAATTAGGGTCAGATTACATACACTAGATCCTAATATATTACACATTAGGATTTGGGAATAAAACATATAAGCTCCTCACTAGAACAATACCCAACATTAACCAATACAGAATAGTTTGCCCTTAAGAACACTTATATGAGACAGATCTGGAAAACAATCATTTCCATACTCTATCACTTCCAGTCTATACTCCTGTCAAATGACAGCACCTGCATTTCAATGCTATGTGAGGAAAAAAAGTCCAGAATTATTTTATTGAAATCATTAATTGAAACAAAGACTTTACTACAACTTAACCAACAAAAACCTATTTATTTATTCCAAACACCAAGATACAGAACTTTTCAAGTTTTGCAAATATTGCTCCAAAGCAAAATTCTATATACAGCGCCCTCGGTTCTAATAGTGCATAAAAAAAGACAAATATACTTATGTATCCACAGTGCAATGTTTGCTCATTTCATCAAGGCTCCATGTTGCATTCACTTACCAGTGATTTAAAGAAATTAAGAAAGCAACCTGCCAGACCGAACAATTGGTCCAAACTAAGAAATAATAATGTGGAAACTTGCAAAAACAGGGACAAAAATGAATCCAGGCAGAGCACAATAAAGAATCTTTCCTGAACATGAAAAACGCTACTCTATTTTAAATAAATATTTTCAGTCTTTATCTGCAAGGGCTTCCCTAGCTCTCCTAAAGGAAAACAGGTCTCCAGTATTTGTCCTTTGATTCACCCATCAGAACTGCCTTTTCTTCCAAATCCTAAGTACTGCCCTGAGCAAAAATAAACTGGCAAAGTAAAAACGTACAACACACACACAAAAAGCAATCGCTTGGGAAGAAGTTCTGCTCTGAGGTGGAAAGTCTGCTCAGGGATAACTGCTTTCCCACCCTCGAGCTGTTGGAAGGGCTGACTGCTTACCAGCAGCTACGGTCTCCGAACGACGCGCGGCAGGAGTGCTTGCTTTATGGCTGTCAACCAGGGAACACCTTTCTGGTTTATCTCACCTGAAAAAACCCAAAAACCTTCACAGTTGGCTGGGGTGCTCCTCCTGATGCTGTGCTGGTTGTCTGGCTACTGCCACCTGTTCTAGAGCTACACAGTATACGTGAATTCAGGTGTCATTAACAGGAGTGAGACACGGTATAAGCACTGGTCTCATCTTCAGACAGCAACGTGATTCTTAAATATCATGTAAGCTTTATTCCAATCATGTTACAGAAAAATAAGTTTATTTTTCTGCTGTACATATGCTGTATTCACTATACACCAACCAGTACTATAAAACTGAGACAAATTATTCCCTGCAATGAGTCTTGGCACAAAAGCCTTAGTAGCCTAGAGTAGCCTAATTATTTTGTTTTCAGAAGGAAATAAAATATTCACTGTTGCAGATACCGTTAACTCCTACAATAATATTGGATATTTCAAATTTACATTATTCTTTGCAATATACAAATGTTACAGATTCATATCCAAAATTAATAATTTGTACAGTTATGGGCCTTTAAATTACAACCGTGCTTAATTTTTTCCCTTTGGTGGTACCATCACACGGTAACAATCACGGTAACAAATCCAACTTTTTAATGATACCCTCTCACTGCAAAACCAGCTTACCATTTTCCACAGTGAACTTAACTCAGCAACGTTTGGGAAGGAAAACTAAAGTCACAGTCATTATTTACGGAGCTATGATCTGCAGCTAAAACTTTTAACGTCTCAAATACTTACAATACACCAACGTTTCAAAAGGTACTGTATAATGTGACTTGAACATAAGCAGCATTTTCACCTTGCCCTCACAAAGTAATACAAACCAAAAAATTAAATCTTAAGGTATAAAAAGGGACTTTGGGAACATACACCGTTTAAGATAATAACCCACTCACTGTCTGTAAGGACAGTACCTCATGCATAGATCTTGAGGCTTTATTTACACTAATATAAAATAAACTGATTCCCCAAAACCACACATTCAGAGTCTTTACAATAAACACGTTCAGAGTATTGAAAAAAGTCTACATTTCAAAATATAACCGGAATGGCAATTATTAACAAATGGGTAGAAAACTAGGTAAGGTCCCTTACAGCCCCCGCTGCAGTCTGAACCCCCAGCGCATCCCCAGCGGCGTCCGTCGTGCCGCACAGGCTGTCCCTCCAGCGCCGCTGCCGGAGGCGCCGCACAGCCCTGGGTCAGAGCTCAGGAATGCACATAAACACAACGTCAGTGGGTTCCCCCGTACCAAGTCATGTGAGAGTGACACCATAAATATGGAAAACAATCATTTATTCTGAAAGTAAGTGCAATCCACCTGTGACCTTCTGCTACATTATTTAACCTAACAGAAGTGGGGTTTAGGCCACTGTTACTTGCAAACCTCCTCCACGTAACAAGTACAGTTAAGAGCTGGACATTCATACTTACTATGTCTGAAAACTGTTATAACATTTCCTAATGATTAAATACTGTGTGCTATTATGCATAAACCAGAAGGAATAGAACATGACACAAGTCACTTAAACTATGCAAAGTTATTTACAACCTCTGTCAGCTAAACATTTTTGGCTCTTAGAACTCTGTTCTTCAGTGGCACAATTTTTAGTCAATTTAATTATGAAAGAGTCTATCATTTCAATGAGCAACTTGTAAGGAGTGAAAATTTAAGTATAATTTATCAACCAACACCCGAGCTCTGAAGACAACAGTATCGTTATAATTGCCTAATAAACCCAAATTTATGAGACAAAATAACCTTTTTGCTGTTCTTTGAACAGCACTTCTCCACACATCCCTGAAGTCAATCTGCATCACATGAAACCAGCATGCTAATTTCATTTAAATATACAGAGCTGTTCACATCAGATGCTCCAACTTCACACTCAGTCTCCAACATTTTCTGCCCTCATGTTGAGCAGCAAAGCGCAATCTGCTGCACTTTGCCGAGGTCCGTTATAAGCTGCTTTATACAATGCTTGAGTTGTGGCAGTCGAGCTAGTGGTTCTGGTGGTTCCAGCTCTCCTGTATAATCCAGCCAACTCTCCAAAACTGAAAAGAAAAACAAAACTGTCACTATTCCAGTTCTCAGCAAATAGATCACCTTAAGCCACAAAACAGGAATTCTTTAAACCTTTTGTGAATCTTGAGAGAGCAGTGGGAAATGTTTTCAACACGCAGTATTTGAGAAATCAGAAAACCAGGCTCCTCACACCAATTTTTGCAAATAGCCTTTGATACATAACAAAATAATTTGGGGGGTTGGGACAGGGACACGACACAACAGGGAGGGGAGAAGAGAAATAAGTAGGTGTTCCTAGGAGAAAGCAGGGAAGAAAAACTCAGGGCTAGATATTGTGAAATCTGGTGCTAAACTTCCCCTGATCTGCATCAATTCCAGAGCAAGGACACTGTGGTACAGGAAGTTTACACCATCAGAATATCCTCAAGATCAGCATTAGATGCAACTGAAGATCCTAAAAGGGTAGGACTATGATAACGGAAGAAGTTTTCCATCAATACAGAATGCAATGGCCGAGAGAGAAGAACTGGGTAACAGAAAATGGGGATGAAATCTAAAAGCACAGGCAGCAGACTACAGCACAAAGAAAATGAATTCCTGTTCTAAGACTTCTCAGCAGGAAACAAGAACCAGGAATACTACTGACCAAAGGACAACTTGGGTGACAATGTAGCTGGGCCACGAGAAAGGTGGTCAGATTGAGGTGTGATGAGCTCAGGGGACAGGACAGCACTGCAGAAGGAGACTGAAACCCTGAGGACAGAATACATCTGCCAAGGGCAGCAGCAGCAGCCACTGCCACTAGCCAGATCAACAGGGTAGTTCAACCTGAGGGCAAAATCTGCTGAGGAACTGGTGGGCGCTACCCAACTACTGACAAACCAGTCTTGAAATAAGAAAATTCCTCATCAGAGCTCTGAGCAGCCCTCCAGCTCAACAGCAGATACAGGAAGCCTGACTTTTGTGAACCAGAGCTTCTTCATTTTTGAAATGGGCGTTATGATTACCAGCCTGATTGATCTTCATTTCCTGAAATATGCCTTTAGTTGTTCAACCTTTCAGTCCCTTACCGAACTACAAAGAGAGGACTCTTACTTTGGCAAAGGTTAGTTTCCCAATTCCCTTGCGAGAAAAGCTGCTGTTGTATCCACTATACAACCAAATGGGCAGACTTAAAGATGTTAAGAAAAAGAACCATCCTGGATTGTTTAATGAAACACATAAAGGGTGTAGAAGTTTTCTATTACTGGGAGAAAAAATTTCAACAGACATTTAACTAAAGAATTTGGAAGAGACAGGAAAAGAAAAGAGCCTTGTGCACGAAAGACGCCACCTAGAATAGGCTGACAGCCAGCAAGCCCCCGAAGAACAGGGAAGTTCAGATACACAGAAGAACAGGCCGCCCAGAGAAGTGGTTGAGTCACCATCCCTGGCAGTATTTAAAAGGTGGGTAAACACAGTGTTTAAAGATATGGTTTAGTGGTGGTTTCTGTCAGTGTTGGCTTGGTGGTTGGACTAGATTATCTGAAAAGTCCCCTCCAACCCAGGCAATTCTATGATTCTATGAAAATGACAAAAAACCTGAAAGCAAAAAGACATGGAAGATATTCTACTACATCATCATCACCTGATGTGGGTATTTAAATGTGTTCTCGCTAGAACTTTTTCTATAAAATTCTGCTTGGTTTAAATTTGATCCTTGTTTTAAAATCCACCCCCCAACACGCTGCTGCATGTCTGTTTTCTATTAGTAAATGCAGTAAATGCGACAAAACAAGACTTGTCTCTTTTAGGTCTGCAGAAGCAAAATTCAAGTTAACGTGTTTTGAACGGGTAGTTCAGTGAAATACACTTAATTTTTAAAAGCGAAAAATGTTACCTACCATCTAGCTCCTTCTCAATGAAATCCATTCTGTGTATGACTTCATCTTGCAGAGATTCCACGTGAGCTAAAAGATTAAGCTGCCACTGCAGCTGTGAGTTCACAACTCCTTCTTTGTCTTTTTCCAGCAATTTCATTTCAATAGCTTCTTCTGGAGAGACTTTCTTAGAGCCAGACTCTCTCACCTAGCAGAAATACACACATTGCTATTTTTAACAGTGAAATACAATTGGTGAGCCGACTGTCTGGGTCCTTACCAAGGCTAATTGCTCAACTAATCTTAGGCTAGCGGAGGACAGACAGACACAGAGATGAGATCACACAAAAATATTAAGGCTCTTTGGGCAAGAGGATCTAAACGCAGACATGCTTTTAGAGGTATTTTGCTAAGACCTATTCTTTGCACTTCACAACCATCTGATTTTCAAAAGGCAGCATACACACGCGTATCTAGTTCCCTGACAACTTCCAGCTGGAAGATACCGCATTTAATCTGCGCACCCTAAGGAACTCTAAAGCCATTTTTAACATGACAGTAATCAACTAAAGAGCAAATGATTTTGCAGTGAGAAGGGATTTTTCCTGAAGGCATCGACTCTCAGTTCTACTAAAACTTTAATTGAAGCATCTAGAAAAAACCCAAAACATTACCACCACTTATAAAACTTGACTACGCTGTCAGCAGTATTGATTCTACTTCCCTACTTTTTTCATCATTCTGCTGAAATAGGACAGGATTTTAAAAAAGGCTTCAGATTGAAGAACTGCAATATGTGCCTTTCTGGGAAACATAAAGTAATCTCAATTGATTTGCTAGAGAAGTTAAAAAGAACATAAATTACAGCTTACATACGCATGAAATAAAAGCTAAATAACCTTTTAATCTGAAAAAAGGGAGGTCAGTATTTCCCAGATGCTTTCTAACATCTGTCAAATTGTATTTCACATGACATGACACTAAATAATTGAAGTAAATTTTTTGCACTGGGGTGTAGAAAGGCAGAGCTCTGATAGACCTGATAATGAGAACCAAGAATCGAACAGATAAAGCTTGAGCGCTCCAGAAGGAAGAAGATACAGGACTAGTCAATGGTGATCATTCTTAAAAATTCAGTTTAGGCTGCTCCTCTTTTTTTTCTCCCCACCATAAAATGCTGCCTGAAGAACCAGGAATTAATAATGTAACTATTAAAAGAATCATGGGAACAAGATGGAAATAACTAAAAGCTGGAATACCCGTGTATTTGGTAGTATCACACATGCTTGCCCTGTTCTCTCTGTTCTCTTGCTGGTAGTGTTTATTTTTATATTTAACACACATAAAAGCAAGCAGCAATGAACAGCCAGTAACAGTAACACATTCCACAGACTGTGCAGATGATTTAAGGTCCGGAAGTCCTCTTAACCTATTTTTTTAAATTATTATTTGAAATGTAGGAGTTGATCATGTCTATTGTTTTAATTTGTACTGGCAACTTAAATTTACCAGTATAGGAAAAAACTAAACACAAACTAATTACTATTAAAAGGGGTTGAGTTTTGCACTTTGCCAGGCAAAGACATTCTTTATGCAGAGAGGGTTATTTTAATACAAATACCTTAGAGTAATTCTGTTTAGAACTATTTTCCATCTTGCATATTTCTTGGTCCAGATTCCAGCCAAATCTCTCTGACAGGGCATCATCCCCATTTTCCCTTATTCGATTTGCTCCATCATCCATGGCTGAACCTCTTGTTTCCACAACCAGTCTCTGCTCTATGGCAGGGTAGTAGGCTCGAGGCTTCTGGTAACAGTGTTCACTCGTAATGTAAGATTCCTCCACGGAAGGAATAGCTGAGGGTTTCTCAACTGTCCCATTCCAAGTTCTGTAACTTGCCGTCTCCTCTTTGCAACAGTCCTCCTCAATGTGAATGATGTGCTTTGTATGGATTTTTTCATCCACTGCAATGTGCTTCCACGGATGGCACCAAAGCTTTAGGTCAGGATGTTCTTTATTTCTGTTCAAACATAAAAAAGTAGAAAGCCCTAATTTAAACGTCAAAGTGACTGAGCAAACTATAATATTACGTAAAGAAACTAAGTAAGAATATTTGAACTACTACATACTTTAGTCATTATAATCCTTAAAAAACCCCAAATGTTCTGAAATAATGTAACTTCACTGACCTCAACTGTGTATCTTCCTACAATGTTCTGTTATGTTCACTATTTTCATTTCTATAACATGGTTTATAAGCCAAGTGCTGGCATTAAGAAAAGAGTTGAGAACGTTTCAGATACATACAACCAATGTTGCCCTTGAAGGAGCATTTTGCTTCAATATTTGCAGTTTATTAACAGCATAAACTCATTTTCACTGGGGTATTAGTAAGGTAAGTCACACTAAGTATGCTGAAGTTAATCACAGATTTTAACAATTTTAAGCACCAATGAAACAAAAAGACTCCCTCAGACCACTCAGTATCAAACTTCAGCCTGTAGTTCCCCAAAACAGACTTAAAAATTAAATCCATTGATCTTTTATAACCCTCTAGTAACAACAACAATTGGGGACTTGGGGTGGTTGATAGTGTAGATCTTCTTTATTGTTTCCTTTAAAACATTAACTTTCCTTTAAACCCCAAGATGCTGAGCAAACTCCACTGCCTGGTACGCCAGCACGCCATGGTCCCCCCCACCTGCTTCTTAGAACAATTCTTATTTTAATTGTTTTCAAATTGCCTAATAGGCTATTTATTCCAGCAGCAGGGACAACTACAGGTATCAGATTCTTACATGGATATAAAAAACAAACAAAAAATTTAAAGTGAGCATTGTAACTGATACTGTCCTTCCATATGTCTGTCAGACATTAAAACAGCAGTAAAGAGGAGAGCAAAGCAGAATCACTCTGCTGATCTGGAAAAGGCAGGCAGCTTATCTGCTGGGTGCTGCAAGAACGCAGCGGAAGAAAATCCTGACCCTAAAGCACCTGCATTCAGCTGCACAAAAAGGGGGGGTTTGCCCCAAAATCCCACTCTGTGCTTCGCTGCAAACGAAGGCAGACTCCGTTAAGCTGATCCAGCTTTTCACCAAACCACTCAGCAAAACATGACCATTTTACTTCCAAAGTAACTGCTTTCTAATCTGTTCTAGAGCAGCTAAGGTGTCCTCGGCGCCTCTCGGGAGGCAGCAGTCAGTCCCACTGCGCACAGGCCCCTCTGTCCCCCACCACGCTGCGGTGCCCTTGGTGAGCAATCCTGACCACACGCCTGGAGAACTGAAAGCCGCCTGCTCACTTACCAAGGCCTTCTACTCCAGCTCCACTGACATTCTACACCTCAAAGGTATTATTTTGCTCAAAGAGCAAGGGATAACTTCACAGAAGACAGAACACTGAAAGATGATGCACCAGCTCCATAAGGGTGAAAATTCAAACACTTGAGCAAGCTCTTAACTATTGCCTTCTGATGGCTGGCTCTCCCTCCCCCTGCACCGAAGCTGCCAATGTCACCTCTGAGCCTCCACCACCTCCTGGAAATACTGAGCAATGCTCTCCTAATAATTTCAGGCAGCTGTGAAATTATCTCCTCTCCCCTGAACAGTAGACCTACATCAACAATATGGTCATTCTAATTCAGCAATTTTTAAAATGCTTTCTGATTTATGTAATGATAAAGAAAACAAGGGGTTACGGCTTTTAACAAGATGGTCCTAGCAGGACCACACCTCATCTTTAATTAAACCAGGTCATCACACCAACTTCAGGATGGGAGAGAAAAGGAACAAGATCTGCTACAAGCACCATACGCTTGCCCAATGCTCTGTGCCTTGGTGCTATGCAAATCTCAATTTACTCAACAACTAGGAAGTCACAATCTAAAAAGTCTTGCTATTTAAGAAAAGGCCTCTTAAAAAAGGAAAAGCATTACTTACAGATCCGACTAAAAATACCACAATGGAAATGCAAAAACTTACGTTAAAATCACTATTCTTTTGCTTTAAGCATCATTCCACTATTAAAGCGCTTAAAGTACTACTGCCAGTGGCCCTGCTGCATCACTACAGATTAAATTTAAGAGAAAAAGTTCTAAGAACACTGGAAACACTAAAAGCTTTGCTTTCCAAATAGCTGCTGCTGTGCAATTTATCAACTGATAAATTATAAACATGGAATTCAATCAATTTAAAACTGCTGGATTTGAGTTAGAAAAAGATTTTTTCAGTCATCAGAAACCAAGGATGACTTTAAACAGCAGAAAATGCAGCAAACTCGATTTCTACAGTGATAAAAATGTGTTATTTTTTTCATATATCTCTGTAATAATCTTTGCATAGAAACGAATTGCTACAGGTTGCTCTCCCACTTCCACAGAGCAACACGTTATGCTGAACAAAAAGATTTTATTTCTGCTGGAAAAGCTATGATTTAGAATTACTGCAATGGAGAAGGCAAGTGTTTTAAGAATGCTGCCACAGGTTATATGCCTATCCTTTTCTTGTTACTTACATCCATTCAGGTGCTCTAAGAGAAGCTGCTGCTGTTAGTGTTCTCCCTCTCTCCTTCATACTTTCCCAACCCTTCTATACACATAGACAATTTACACTCCTCAAAGCACTTACAGTTTTTAAACAGCCAAGTCCTTTTCCAAGATCACATTAGCAATTCAAATTATGTTGTTAGATATCCACAAAGAAGCACAAAAATAAGTCTGAATTTCTAGTTGTTTTTCTACTGTTTGAAATCTAATTCATGATGAGAACATGCCGACTGATACTTAAATACTGCTTACTGTAATATGCTCATCTTCAGCTGCAGTCCATGCAGTACTTCTATCACTCTCTGTACATCGCCAAGAAGTTGGTGAGTGGCTACTATCTTCTTGGCATTCTGGTGGGAATAATTTTCTTCCAAAAATGCTAAGCCATGCATGTGACCATTACTTAACCACTCCTTCTCATACCAGTACTTTAAGCTGGACCTCTGACCTAAAGCAACAGTAATGAGCGTGTTAAAATGCAGCATTAACTACAGTATGTTAATATTACTGGCAGTAATTCTGATTGTTTCAAAGTCTTGCAACAACTTATTTGATCTTATCAATAGTACCAGTAAAGATCCTATAACAGCAAACAAAACCCTGAAGACATGAATAACTTGTGAAGTGGGAAGTGAGATGATAACCGCCGTCAAAATCCTCTGCCCAACTGTAAAAGCATTCAGACCCCAAATTCCATCAAAGGACATCCACAACAGGTAATGGCAGCTGATGCACAAAGAAAAGTGTTATTTTTAGCAGAGTATCACACTGCTTAGTTATAACTAAAGCTACAGTTCAAATAGGACTCTCTGCAGAGAGCAAAAATGCAGCAAAAGGCAGTGAACTTCCCTTCTCCAGCCGTCTTGTTCTTAAGCATCATACATGTATTAGTACAGCCATTCAAAAGTAAATTTTAAAGGAATCAACGATGAGGTTCTGATGGAGAACTTGAGTGTCAGGCTATTAGCAATGCTAATTCTAGCTTAAAAGGTCAGAATATCAACAGCAGCTGAAATGAAGTTATGTTAAATGTGGTAAAAGCATCAGTAAAAGTAACTTCAGGAGCCAAGGAAAATGGTATTAGCAGGAAAGAGTGGAACTTCAGACACTTGCTAAATTGCAAAAACACAAACAAAAAAATCCAAGCCAAAACCACAACAAAAGCCCCCCCCCCCGTAAAATGTATTATTACAACAGATGTTCTCAGAAGAAAGCTCAGCACCCTGAGCCACACCACAACATTCACTGGCCTACATACAGCCCAGGCAGTGAACCCACAAAATCAGAGATAATATTGGAGCACAGACTCAGAACCATATTCACAAAAAAAGTCTCCAATATAAGCAGGTCAATATTGACTACACATTTCAACAGTTAAGGAGAAGCTTAAAAACCCAACCCACAACAGTTCCTAGGAGCAGAGCAAGCACAAGGGAAGACACTCCATGTGTGTCACGGAGCATTGCTGCCCAAGCAGCTCACTGTGGGGCAATGAGGCAGAACACCTCTTGGGAAGCCACGCTGACAAGCGAGCAGAACTTCATCACGGGTGTTTGTATCCTGTTGGATGGTAGTGACAGAACGGCAGCAAAACAGCTTCTCTATCATGCCCTGTATGAACACCCATAGACATAAAGGACACTTTCAAAATTAAATTAAATCCTAATGCTCTGTTCTCAGTAAAGGAGTAAAAGCCAACGGGCGTGCCTGTAAGCACACTCAGGACTGTACAAGGACACTACTCAGGGTTTTGAGGCAAGACCTCTAAAAACTCTCAAACAGAAACCAACACAGGGAAGAAAGAATTTCCAGCTCAACTCTTCAGGCAGATAATGCTGTATCAAGCAAGAGATCTTCTAGCTGTGACCAAAACCCTTTGGAGACATTCCTGATACACCCATATTAACCCCTGCACTTATCTGTGACACAAAATGATATTCAATCTACAAGAATAAAATCATGAGTTTTAGAACTCCATGGGCATCTGAACAACACTGAGATTACCCAGCTGAAGCCCAGCCATGGCAGGGTACTCAGGGACAAGCGCTCTCGTTCTAGGTGTGTAAGCTTCGGAGAAGACATAAGACAATATCCAACAATGTATGCTTTCTATGGCTTGAACAACTCCACCACATCGTGAGAATCTTGATAATGTTTAAGCAAGAGTAAACATTAACAAATCTCTTAAAAATCCGACAACTCAAAAAAAACCAGTCTAAAATGACGATACATTTTTTAAGCAAAATTACACTAAATTTGCTTATATTCCCAATAATATGAATCGTGCTGTTACAAGCCCCAGAACTAAACTTCTGAAAGCTCCTAAATAAGAGTTTGTTAAATGGCTAATCCTGGTTTTAAAGCGAATGCAGATTCATGAAGTCTGTTTAGCTCATTTCAAGCCAACAGCAGATTCCCTGAAATTGAGAAGCCATTTTTGCAGTCAAGAAGTTGGATATGTTTTCCTTTTCCAAGATAGGGGTAAAAATTAAGCCCAAATAAAAAAATACAAGTTTCAGGATCTTCGTAGAAGTGATTAGACTAATTAAGCAAATGAGGTGTTAGTTGTAACCAGTTTTCACCAAAAAGCATTCAGATGCAGTTTTTACTAAATACAAACACTTCAACTTTGATGGCACAACTTCAGTTTGAATGTGTTCTTTAGTTAAGTTTAAAACTCAAATTTAATTCAAAGGAAAAATATTTTGAAAACAGAAGGTTTAAAACCTGGATGCAATATAGTGTAAAAAAACCCAAACTTCAACGTTAAAACTATTTTACTACTTAGACAACTGAATGCAAGCATAGCACATCTTCCTTGCTATAAGTACAGACAACATTAGTATACAAACTACACAGATCAATTAGTTAAGCTATAAATAAGTTAGTAGTTTTAAACAGCCAAAAAAAAAGCAGAGATCACAATTCAAATATGTATATAAACCAAAAAGGTCTTGTGATTAGGCAGAGATCCCATTTCTCATAATTTATGAGCACAGACTCAAGCTCAAACCTCCTCCATTTCCACATTCAGTGAGGCTTTATAATTCAGAGTAGGAAGTCAGAAAAGATCCACATACGTGTGAATTTTACCTGCTGCATAAGATGGACCAAGACATTTAAAAATATATAGTTAAGAGTAGAGAACATATTCCTTCATCAACTCTGACTGCATTACCCAAGATAATTTATATTTGTGTTCATACACTTGGATTACAAGTGCCTTCCCATAACAAGCACTAGCACATCACGGCTGTTGAGAACCACTGTGCCTCTTGCTGACTTATTTTAAGGAATGCAGAAGCCTGGTCATGTTGGAGGAAAGCTGCAGTCACATCCCCCAGGATGCACCCACGGAGAGTCTTTGTTTAAGTTTCCCGCGTGCTTCTAAATTCATTTTCCATACCCATTATTATTACTGGCAAATACGTGACAGACGGTCATCACAGTGAAAACATTCATTTCCATTCCTGTCCAGCTGCAATTCCACAATATGCACTCATGTACATTCATATAAATTAAATTTTCTGTATCTATGACTGAACTCAATTACCTATAACGAAAGACAGAGCTGGGGGGGGGAAGGTTTAATCTTTGCAATATACAAATATAAAACTAATAAAGTTACTACATCTATAAGAAGGCTCTGTAACCTTAAGTTTCTGTACCTGGAGGATCTCGGCAAATATAGCAGGTATATTTCTCAGGTATGTTTTCTTCCAGTAAACCCATACAGACTCCATGCTGCCAGCACAGACATTCTTCACACTGTTTAAAGGCAAGAAGTGCACATCAACAGAAATGAAGCCTACAGGAGCTTAATAAGATTACCTCAATTAAGAGACATATCATCTACATATTTTAAGACAAAAAGGTGTATTAATAATACCCACCCCCCTCTTCCAGCCACAAGCAAATACATTACAGAATCAGACTACAATAACCTTTGAAGCCTTCCCACACATTTTTCACACGGATTTCTAGAGAATGACACCAATTGCAAAATAGAAGCAGAGATCCTGAAAAGTGCAAATATGTTCCCTCTGGAGATGAAAATCTTTCACAACATGCATGCACACATAAGCAGGACAGAAAACAGTATGCAATCAAGCTTTCTTTAGCAAAATGTATCAAATTTTTCTGAATTAAAAGGTTTCCTCCTCAAACTGTTAATCACATTCAATTATAAAATCCAAGGGCTGTTTATGTCACATAGGACTAGCCAATATTATGCTTTACTGACACTGTACCTCTGATATTTTATCTATTTCAAAGATAGCTCTACTAATATAAAACTAAGGTGCAGATGCAGTTGTACTAGCTCTAGAAACTTCTGACATCCTTCCAAGTGCAAGCAATCATACTAGCAAAGACTGAATATAATTTGGCCCTACTTTTTTATTCAGTTATGCTATTTAAAATGCAATCACTGTACTTAAAGCCATGGAGTTTTACAGCAGGAAAAGCTACATCCACATGTTCTGTTTCAGGCACGTTCCCCACACATGCACTTTAACAACCAGACAAAACTGCAACGGTAGCCTAAACACCACTGAAACACGGGACAAACCCACAGAAGAATATTAAGACAATTTTGATTTGAAACTCTGGTGTCATGAAAACAGTAATTCTGAACTAACTAGTGAGACAACAGGTCATAACCTTTACTTCTCAGAGCACAAGCCTAAAGCTCTACGCAGCCATCAATATTGGCAAAGGTTTTCAAAATGAGCTAACCCAAACACAAACAGCAACCGCAAGCTCTCTCAGATGCTGCTCTTCACTGACCTACAAAGATGCCAACTTAATTAACATCTCATCTGTGTTGAACTCCACTTATACCACTTTTATTAGCGCTCTTATTATCTGCTGCCTTTCCTCAAGCTAAGAGAGACAGAACGGGACCACCCCTGTTTGAATCCATGGTTGTATTAAATGAGTGGTCTATGTGTGGAGGAAACAGAAGCACTGGGACCACAGAATGTAAAATGTTAGAGAAAGAGGTTTCTGAAAGATGGGACTAACAATGTTTTGCCTTACAAAGTGGGTAAACAGCCCTAAAGCAATAAGGAGACATTTTCAAAAAAGGCTGAGAGACCATCCTCCTTTTGCAAAGATGGTTAGTAGGAGGCAGAAAAAGGTGTCCTAAAACAAAGAAGGCCGATTAAGAAAAATAGACTGTGTGCTAAAAATAAGAAGGGACCTCCTGGACCTAGTTACACTTGCATCCTATAAAGCCATATGGCACAGAGCTACACTCAGTGATTTTCCAGGCAAATTTGCCTAGAACTAAGGGTAAATCATGCTTGACCAGTCTGATAGCTTTCTATGATGCCATAACTGGTTGGCTGGATGAGGGGAGGGCAGCAGATGTCATCTACCTTGACTTCAGCAAGGCTTTTGACACTGTCTCCCATAACATCCTCATTGGAAAACTAAGGAAGTGTGGGCTGGATGAGGGGACAGTGAGGTGGATTGAGAACTGGCTGTGTGACAGGACCCAAAGGGTAATGATTAATGGAACAGGTTCAAGCTGGAGGCCTGTAACCAGTGGTGTCCCCCAGGGGTCAATACTTGGTCCAGTCCTGTTCAACATATTCATCAGTGACCTGGATGAGGGGACAGAGTGTATCCTCAGCAGGTTTGCTGATGATACCAAGTTGGGTGGGGTGGCTGACACCCCGGAGGGCCGTGCTGCCATCCAGCGAGACCTGGACAGGCTGGAGAGCTGGGCAAGGAAGAACCTCATGAGGTTCAACAGGGAAAAGTGTAAGGTGCTACACCTGGGCAAGAAGAACGTCTGGCACCAATACAGGTTAGGCGTAGGCATAGGGAAGAGTGTGGCTAGTAGGTCGAGGGAAGTCATTCTCCCCCTCTACTCTGCACTGGTGAGGCCACAACTGGAGTATTGCATCCAGTTCTGGGCTCCCCAATTCAAGAGGGACAGGGAACTACTGGAAAGAGTCCAGCGAAGGGCAACAAAGATGATTAAGGGATTGGAGCATCTCCCTCATGAAGAAAGGCTGAGAGAGCTGGGACTCTTTAGTCTGGAGAAGAGAAGGCTGAGGGGAGACCTTATCAATGCCTACAAGTATCTCAAGGGTGGGCTGAAGGAGGAGGGAGCCAGACTCTTCTCAGTGGTTCCCAGTGACAGGACGAGGGGCAACGGGCACAAGCTGGAACACAGGAGGTTCCACTCGAATATGAGAAAGAATTTCTTCACGGTGAGGGTGAGAGAGCCCTGGAACAGGCTGCCCAGGGAGGGTGTGGAGTCCCCTTCTTTGGAGATTTTCAAGACCCGCCTGGATGCAGTCCTGAGTAGCATTCTCTAAGCAATCCTGCTTCAGCAGGGGAGTTGGACTAGATGATCTATATGGTCCCTTCCAACTCTAAAAATATTCAGTGAAATTCAGTGAAACTCTAATGAAGCATCCCAGCTGTGGGTTTTTTTTTTTATCCACCCCATCAGGGCACAGGTCCTTCCTTTTATCTGCACGTTCTACTTCCTCGCCTGCCTGGCCAGGCTACCGGCCTTTGCTTTGGACACGCTACACAGAAACTACCCCCTGCCCTGGCAGTAGCAGGGAGACTCAAAGCAAGCTAAATCAGAGATTTTGAAGAGGAAAACCATGCATACTTGTGCAATAATATTTAAATCGAAGTTCAAGTGCAAAGAAAATAACCAAACCCAATGGACATGTATTTAAAGCGGCTGTTCATCTACCAGAACAAAAATATCCCAAGTCCATTTACATTCACAAAAGGAAGGGACAATGACATTTCGTCCGGACATTTTTGGGGCCAAGTGTTACCCTAGGAAGGGAGTGCTGTGCCTTCTGAAGCAGAAAACGGCAACGCAGCTCAAAGCTACTGCTTTGCACAGGCTCCATAAATGAAATCCAGTAACCTCCTTGCAAAGTTAGAGAGACTGGAATGAAACAGCACTGACCAACGATATATTATTTTTTATACTTTTTTCCAGTTTTAACTTCTACTAACTGAGGCACATACTCACTTTAAATGCAACCCCCTATTTCTGTATCCTGCTGTAATGAATGGCACTCTTTATGCACAAATTGCTTGAGACAATTTAAGGCAAGTTCAAGATAAAGGAAGAGTTTTTTGCCAAATTCTAAGCTGAAGCCCAGGGACTTCCTACCCGGGAAGGTCATGGAGCAGATCATCTTGAGTGCCATTACAAGCCATATAATGGACAACCAGGGGAGCAGGCCTAGTCAGCATGGGTTTATGAAAGGCAGGTCCTGCAAGATGGTCCCCAATTATTGGACGAGGGAAAGGTTGTGGATATTGTCTACCTAGACTTTCAAAAAGCATTTGACACTGTTCCCCATAGAATTCTCATGGAAAAACTGGCTGCTCATGGCCTGGATGAGCATACGATCTGCTGGATCAAGCACTGGCTGGCTGGCTGGTCCCAAAGAGGACCAATGGAGTCAATGGAGTTGAAATGGAGTCAGGTCAATGGAGTTAAATCCAACTGGCGACCGGTCACAAGCGGTGTTCCGCAGGGCTCAGTGTTGGGCCCATTTCTGTTTAACATCTTTATTGATGATCTTGATAAGGACACAGAGTGTGTCATTAGTAAGTTCACAGATGACACCAAGTTAAGCAGGAGTGTTGATCTGCACGAGGATAGGGAGACTCTACAGAGAGGCTTGGATAGATTGGATCGATGGGCCAATGTTAACTGTATGAGCTTCAAGAAGGCCAAGTGCCAGGTCCTGCCCTTGGGCCACACCAACCCCATGCATCGCTACAGGCTTGGGGAAGCGTGGCTGGAGCTGCCGGGCAGAAAAGGGCCTGGGGGTTCTAATTGACAAGCGGCTGAATATGAGCCAGCCGTGTGCCCAGGTGGCCAAGAAAGCCAATAGCATCCTGGCTTGGATTAGAAATAGTGTGACCAGCAGAAGTAGGGAGGCGATTGTCCCCCTGTACTCAGCACTGGGGAGGCCACACCTGGAGTGTTGTGTCCAGTTTGGGCACCTCAATACAAGAGAGATATCGAGGTGCTGGAGCGGGTGCAGAGGAGGGCAACGAAGCTGGTGAAGGGCCTGGAGAATAAATCTTATGAAGAGCTGGGACTGTTCAGCTTGAGGAAGAGGAGGCTGAGGGGAGACCTCATCACTCTCTACAACTACTTGAGAGGACACTGTAGAGAGGTTGGTGCTGGTCTCTTCTCACAGATAATTAGCAACAGAACCAGAGGGAACGGCTTCAAGCTGCAACAGGGTAGGTTTAGACTGGATAGCAGGAAACAATTCTTCACAGAAGGAGTGGTCAGACACTGGAATAGGCTGCCCAGGGAGGTGGTTGAGACACCATCCCTGAATGTGTTTAAGAGTCGTTTAGATGTGGTGTTGGGGGATATGGTGTAGGGGAGAACCGTACTAGACTGGGTTGATGGTTGGACTCGATGATCCCAAGGGTCTTTTCCAACCTGAATGATTCTATGAAAGTTTTGGGAGTTTTATTATTAGCTCCAAGACCTAAATGGAACAATGGAGCTATGTAAGAGTTTCATTAAACCTTAATGGTCCCCGATCTTTCAGGAAAAATAAAGGTGCTGCTTGCGTTTAAAATTAACATATATTCCTCGTTATTTCTAGATCTGGCACATTCCTGGAAATGAGTGCAGTTCAAAGAGAAAATTACTTACCATCCTCCCGTTCACAAGAGGACACCATACAGTTATCCTAGGAGGAATGAATCTCCAGCCATGTGCATGGAGAAACTGCCCTGGCTCCTCATTTTGACCCCAAGTCAAGGCAGACTGGCACACAGGCACAGGCTCAAGCAAGTACCCCAAGTGCCAGCATATTTCAGTCGGATCTCATCAGAGTAATAGGCAGGGACAGAAAAAACATCCCAATGGAGACAAGTGCAAAGAATGATAATATTCTTCTAAAAACCCATACACTGTGCAAAAATACATATCTTCAGAAGAGAGGACAAGTCTAAATGTAAGTTCTCTAGAGCAGACACTTCCAAATTCAAGTTTCCAAGTGTCTGATTAAAGTTTGAGTAGGACACAAGGAACAAATCTTTCCTTCTTATAAAATCACGACAACTACACAGGTTTCTCACTCTATAAAGTCAATCTCAGCACCACACCTCTGAAAAGCTGAAAATAGGTTCCCCACATTGTAATTCTACAGTTGTATAACACAGCATCTTTGTTTTATGTTAACACTCTGTATGTAAAGAGCTAACTCAGGCATTTCTACATCAACAACAGAAGATCAGACCATTCAAAACATTTTCCCAAAAACCATGGGCTGACAGAAAGGTGTGGGGAGCAGAGCATTTGGTACCTTAAGCAAACCATCTGCCTAACCTACCCCACCCAAAATCATGTCACCAGCTCCTTGCTCCCCAATTCCTATTGCATCATTCCCCATAATAACTGCAGGTACTCACCATACTGTCGATCTGCACCTCTTTTCCAGAGAGAATAACCTGCTCTCCTAGACCGTACTTATTATAATACGGCTGAAGTCTTTAAAATTTTTCAATACACTCAAAAAACTCCAAACTAGTTCAACCTAGAAAACTGATCTCAGAAGCAGCCCACTAAAACTGCCATGAAAGCTATCCATAGACCATGTCCTGAGCTAGCTGACAGTTCTCTGCACTCTGAGCCTACTTTTGCCAGAAATGTATCTGTGTTTTTCACTGAGCCATCTCCTCAGAAGGCAGCCAGCCCCCTTTATTCCCAACCGCCAGACTCCTTTTCCTCTTACACACTCAGATGCTATTTATCTAATTTTGTCCACTGCCCATCACCGTGCCCTTTCCTACTCATGCACATAGAATCTTTCATCCTGGGTTGTCAGGATCCAGCACTGATACAAAGGCGTGTGTCAAAATGAACTCAGCACTGTGAGAAAGCGTTCCACCTTCCAGAGCAAATCTCCATAAAGCAGCACGGAACACCAAACACAGTTAGCTCTTAAACTTGACCACTGAGGATAAAAATCAAACTTAGCTGCATTAGCTAGTAACAATTTTTAAAGTTAGCTTTTTTTTTTTGTGCTGAACATCAACAACCTATTTCAACTGTTCTACTGCAGAAGCCAAGAATTCTTCACACTACAAATTAAACAGCGCACACCCCCTCTTCTCCTTAACAAGTATCTGCCTCCATTCAAGCAATTAAGTCCACCAAAAAACAAGCAGCAGGTGTGAGGTAGTATAGATCAGCTTCTGTCCTTCCTCTTGGTTCCAAACAGCAAAAAAGAACTACAGTTCACAGTAACACGCCAGAAACCATCCCAGTAAGGGGTCCCATAAAGTGGGATTCAAACCTCCCAAAAATTAGCAACAGAATTCCTGGGAAAGTGAATTCAAAAGCTGCAGATGGGGGTGAGCTTTGTGTGCCAGAAAAATACTTCTGAAGTCAGTGTCATGCCATATCCTTTCACAAATAAAACAACCTCCTCAAAAGAATGCAAAACCTTAAAATTTGCCATGGCACAGCTGCCAAGCTATTCTACTTCACTTGGAAATGAGGTCCCACAACAAGCAAGATGTTATCTAGATAGGAAGGATGAGCCTCCTAAAGAACAAAAAAAAAAACACTCTAATTTCTTCAGAAGGGCAACTATAAAAAGCTCGTGATCTCAGTTCAAGAGCATCATACACTTAAGCCCCTACATATGCTTCTTTTAAGACTTAGGGGGAATTACCAAAGGCAGCTCACGTAAGAAGCGGTGGCAAAATGAACTAGAGCAAAAATACTGAAGAAATTTTTTATAAGTTTGACTTAACTATTTGAAATGACTACGAACTGGGTGGAATGGCTCACAGTAGCTATGTGGGGAATGGTTTCCTGGTAATTTACAAACATCTCAAAAAGCAGAAGTTCCAAATAGGATTTTATCATCAGTTTTAAGAAGGAGAGATAACAGACACTGATCTAGCTGGAAAGTTTTCTGTAAAGTTGGTTTAACAAAAGTACCTATAAGAAGAATGGATAAATGGCCTTATGCAATTAGGAACTTTGAACTTAAAAACTAGATGAATGCAGCTGTCCTTCAAAACAAAAGACTCAAGTAATGATTTTTTTGTTCATCCTATCTAGCAGATTGTTTGTTTAAGCCAAGCTTCTTGCCAGGGCAGAGAAGCGGAAGAGTACCACCATCTCACGGCAACATTCTGAACATGCTCAGAACTAGGGGGAAGCAAAAAAGCCAGAGAAAAAGCTACTGATTTTAAATATGTATTCTCTAAAACTAGGAAGTGCTCTGATTTTTAGAAAAATGCAAATCTGCAAAAAGACAAGCAAACCCTTAATGGCTTCTATAAAATTGTCCCTCTTCTCCCACTTTCCTTCGATTAGAAAAACCCAAACTGTATCAAAAAGCAGCTTTCTACCTCTCATAGCAGCTGCTCGCCCTGACAAATTACCAGAAAAAAAAAAATTATCATTTCAGAGGACAACAGTTCACTTCATGTACAGAACATGAGCATATTTCTACAATAGCTTTTCTACTGACACCTTCCACGGCATTCACCCTCTACTTCATACCTGAATCATGAAGTCATTTTCTTCTTTTACTTCACAAACACACCGAACAATCTCAAAATCACTTTCTTCAACTTCTTCGTCAGGGTTTGTGGTTACATCAACATCCTGACTGCAGTCATCATCGCTCCAAAGCAAGCTGTCCATAGATGACTCACTCAGGGTGTCATCCTCTGTACAAGAAGTAGTTACATAAAATCCCAAGTGATTACAAAAAGGTCAAATAACACTTAATATTTCATCCCAAGTATGCAGACATACATTTTTAAAAGCATGAGTTTTCACTGTGTAATTTAAGGAATACCCGATGTTACTACGCTATGTAGTGACCTTCACTAAACAGTTTATTGAGGGTTACTACATAATGAAGTTTTATATGCTCATTAATGGCCCCTTCAAAGTATTCCAGCTCCAAAATATTCCAGCAACATACAGTGCCTCAAACCAAAGGCATAAAGTCTCTTCAGACAAGTAAGTATAATAAACAAAGCCAGATTTATAAATTCAAATAGGATACATACTAGTTCTTGCAATTTGTGTAATTGTGACTTGGTACTTTAAGTGTAGAGCTCCCAAAAAGACATAAGAGGGTTTTGTCTTACAAATCATTCCCTTGCACAAAGTAATGTCTCCATTACAGAAATATTCAGAGTCTAACACAGAATTTAATCCTGCTTCATAAAAGATTATTTTCATTTAGTCTCCTGCCGAGGACACATTTCTCAGTTCAGGGGCAGTGCACTGCCCCAGGTATTCTTTAAGAATGCTCCCACGCTACTTAAAGCATTAATGCATCTCTACGGATTGAATAAAACTGCCAAGAAAAATTTTTGTTGAACAACGTGCTAAATTGAGATGCTTACCTCAATAATATTAATGCAATGTCTACAGCTTCCTTGGGGACAGAATGGGAGGGTCAGAGGGAGAAGGCAAGGATTTTAATTATTTGGGAAATACTCTAATGAACTGGAGGAGAGCGGAAGGTAGAAGTTTAGTCACTCTTAAATAGACTGCGGTCTCTCACCTATACTGGGAAGAGCTATTTTGATCACTCAGCCTCTAAAGCAAGACTGTAGAAACAGAAGAACCAGTCTGTGGTATAAACTGGATCTTTTGGAGAAACGTCTGTTCTCAAATGTAAGGGGCTGAGAACCCGATGCATTAATTAATTTTCATGTTTGAAAGTTCTTCTCCACCTCTGAGATAGGACATACTTTCCTGAATTACTCTGGAAGCGACAGGCTAAGCTCACTGTGCTCTCGTTCTACACAAAAGTTTTATTATTACTACATATATCTTATTTATCTGTGTAAAGGATGAAATAAATATGTTTCCAGTACTTTTCACCTCTTTCAACCTCTACGAGCTGATCAAAAGACGTCTGAGCCAAGTCACTAAACTGCCAGTATGTTCTATGGTCGATATACTGCAAAACTACAACAGATCAGACTCGCAGAACATGTTTTAAGACGTTATCACCACCTGCGCTTCAGTTGTTTTTAATGTTCAGTCTTTACCGTATATAATGAAATTAACTGAAGTTAATTTTTACCTTTTACCTAATACCAAACAATAACACAGTTGTGTAAAAAAAAACAAAAAAAATCCAATGGTCACCAACAGTGTATCTACACAATAAGGAATTTGAGGTTCCTGTATATGTAATCAAGCTGTCATACATTTCCCATTACCTTCAAATTTGTGATCTTTAATAATAACCAAAAGATCAAAATATTTGTCTTCCTTTTTTATTGTACCAGCTTGTGACAGTAAATAAGGATGGGCCAAGATACTAAAAATTATGAAAGCTGGAACACAGCAGCCACATTATGAGCTCTGCTTATGAAGAAGATGCTAATAAATAGCTACTCAAGAGCTTCTCATCATTACGAAGCTCAGAAAGTCATTATAACCATGTATCATACTGTAGCTATGTAACTACATATAACCAACATCAGTAGTCTCAAAAACCCCACACATACTGTATAAAATTTGCATATTTTTAACTCTGAATGAATTATTACTTTGTAGAAACCTTTGGAACGTGAACAATTTAATTACTGAAGTATGAACATTGTTATTACAGAGTTAAAGTGCTGCAAAAAGGTGCAAAATGAGTTAGAGCTCTGAACTACGGGGAACAGTCTTAAAGCTTCTGTGGAGGTAAAGTCAAAGCAAAAAGCAGCAACATCAAGCTCTGGCAAGTGAAATGGTTGAACTTCTTCAGGCACGGAAAAAGAAAAAGCGCAGCCATGCATAAGAACAGCCAGACTTACACCACGAGTACTAGCATTAGTGTGTATTAGTGCAGCTCACACAGCTACTGGTCATGAAAGACAGAATCAGCAAGCCATAGAGGAGTCATCTTACCATTTGTTTTTGATTTTCCTCTGTGCTGTCCAGAATCAGAGCAGTGCAGCAACGTGCTTAGGTGGGCAGATGATTTAGTTGAAGAAAGACATTTTGTGGCAACTGGTTTTTCAGGGGAAATCTCCTGTGAAATATCTGTGTTTTCTTCACTGCCAGAGTATTCTGTAAAATTGTAAGAAATGTTATTATTAGAAATCTGTGATTAAGAGAAGTTGAAAGAAGAAAAAACCAGCACCACGCGTGCCCATAGCAGGCTCGCATAACTCACTGAGACAGTTTCCACTTCCATGTGCTGGGACTCTAGGACTCCACTACGCTGCTGCTGGAAGATTTGCAATCTAGAGGCAGTAAAATTATTGTCTGAACTAGAAAAATCTTATGCAGCTTAGTCATCCTTCACTGTTGACGTAAGTTAGAAAGTCTGAGAAGACTGGTTACTTAAACCTAACTATTTTTCAGGGCAAATATGTCTACAAATGCTTTTGCATTGCAGCATAAGCACTGCTAGCCAGAGACCTCTCCCTCACATCCCACTGTCATTCGCAGGGCTACACACATTCCCTCATCTCTAAAAGTGAAAAGAAAGCATCTCTAAGAGAAGAGTGTACGTATGGAACAGGATGCATGGGTGGAAAAAAAAGCCCCAATTAGGAATGTGTGGAGAAAACACCTAGAACAGTTCCCTCTGTGAAGTACCTATTTGTCCCCTCCTGGACTGTATATGAATCCAGGCACTCCGCAGTTATAAGCGGTACCCTCCAACCAGTTATCTGGAGAAAAACTCCAAAGTTCCAGGACTGAGAACCATGAGGGTAACATCAAAAAAGGCAAGCAACATTTTAAATCCCAAGAGTAGACAGACAAGCAGTTTGCGGGTACTATTTTGGCAACTATTGCATAAATTGACAAATTATACTTTGCATATTATCGTTACATTTGAGGGCACCATATAGTCAGAAAATCACTAAAATTACTTGTTTCAATACAATTCTGAGTCAGTCTGCCTGTGGTTCTTTCTTGCCCTCTACTCTCTCATGGCAGCTTGTCTTATTTCTTCATGGCAGCAAACAAAAAAAGGTATTTTCTTCCCCCGTCTCAGAGACTCCTCCATAAGGAGCTCTAGTTTAACAAATCACACATGACAGATTGAAATGTGCTGCATTAATGACCCAAGACATCCATCAGTGGCAGAGAAAATTGCCACGCTTAACCTGCATTCATTTCACTAGAGAAACCTTTCAGAACAAACTGTGATTTTTAGAAGTAAAGAATCCAATCACCTGTAACACCTGGGCCTACACAGGAAGTTCAACGTGGGAAGTGGCCCGCGGAAAGCATTCCCAGCCTCTGGAGATGAAACCACCAAAGATGACATGTTCCTACTACAACCCCATTAAAGTATGTACAACAGCACGTTATGAGACACGAGAGAGGGACACAGCATGAGCACAGACTTTAAGTCAGGTTTTTACTTTATCTCCTCAGAAGATTGACCCTTTAGGAAAAAAGTTTAAGATGTGACAGGTTCACTAGAGCTCATAGTACGGGATTTCAGAGGCTGTGACAAAGTGAAGATGTAAGAAATATGGTTAACAGCAGAAAAAGAGGACCCATCAACGTTTCCAAGCTCCATCATTCATACAAGAACCCTAAAACTAACTCATATAACTGAGAACATCCAGTACACAGGGTACTTGGTAACATATCAAGGGGATCTGCACCCTCTTTAACTGGGTAAAACTTCCATACAAGTTCACTTGCTAATGAAAAGCCAGACTTAAAGAGTGACATATCCATTTTGTAGTTAGATTTGTTCTGTGCCATTGCAAGCACTACTATAAGCTGTCATCCAGCATTAATGATGCACCTCAACCAGGAAATTATCTTGCCAATCATAATTTAATATTAACCACTTAATAAAAAATCAGAACTAAAAGATTAATGAAGAAAGCAGTCGTATCTACAACGCCCACTGTTAAGAGCGCCTAAGCGGGTAACAGGCAAAACAAAATAACGAAGAAGAAAAAAAGAGCTTTACCAGACTGAGTTCTCTTTTTCTTTTTTTTCTTTTTCTTTGACTTGGACCTTCCATAGTCTTTGGATTTTCTTTCTTTGTTTTTCTCATGTTCTTTAACAGCTGAAATTAGACAACATTCCACCTTAATGTTTAAGACATATACACACACTTATTCTACTTATTAATTTTCTTAAAGACCTCCATAGTTTCTTTGCACAGTAAGAGCCACTTCACTGAAAAAACAAACAAACAAAAAACCTAATTTGATTGCGCCATAACAAAATTACAATAGCACGTGAGAGAAATCAACTGTACACCAATGCCCATTTACTACTTACCTGCTTCAGAGATTATTAAAAAAGAAAACACTGGGTGGATTTGTTATATCCATTTTCTAAATTACGATGCTGGACATGTCAGTAGCACTGTGACAAAAGTCTGATGAGAACAAAATCACAACCCCCCAAACTTTATTACTTCAGTCAAATACTTGTTTTCATTGAAAATGGAAATTCTCTCACCATCTGTTCTCCATCCTATCTTGAAGTGAATAAAAACTCCACCATAATTTTTGAATGATTGGGTGATATCAAGTCCATCCTCAAAGCTTGCTTCCAGAGCACTTGCCATGAAGTATAACCCCGCTGCAAGGTAATGTGCACAAACCCTTGCTTTCCATATCCTAGCATGTGTTTACAACTCCTGTCTTTCAGATTTAGGTCTCTGCAGCAGGATTTATGTATAGAGTTCCTTAAGTAAATTATCCTTACTCAACCAAGACTATAGGTGCAATCATAAAGTCTATTACGGAAGGATTCCTCACATCTCAAAAGAGCTTTGCTCTCAGAGCGCTTAGCTGATTAAGCCACTCACCATCCCATTTAGACACCTATTTCAATTTCTCATTATTGATATCAGATTAAGCACCTAAAGATACTCTACACTGTAAGAAGTCTTCTCCTGCACAAAACATTTAAGGACCCGAGCTGGTCTGTAACCACTCATGAAGCAAACCAGCGATACCAGTGTATTATGTTAACCTCCTCCATACCTGCAACGGTAAACTCCCCAGTTCACAATCTAAGGCTACATATTCATGGTACAAACAACTCATTCTGAGAAACTGGAAATTTCAGTCATGTTATACCAGCTGTGATGAGCATGGAGGAGACATGACCACTAGCTCCTCCTCATGAGAGTCTTCAGCTCTGTCTCCCCATCCTTGAACACCTCCTGCTATTTCGCCACTTACCTTCCTCTTCTGGCATGTCATTACTGATGGCTGCTAAAGCCGTGCACTGCCAGCAGCCACGTTAACTGCCGCCACAGATGGCAGCCCCATACCAGTTACATGTCCTTCAAAGGCAACACAAAAGACAAACTTCATCCCCCCCTCCATTACCATTTGTTGAGGGGGTTAAAAAAATTAAAAATAAAAAAAAGGAAAAAAAGAGGCTTATATTTAAGTCTCAGCACAGAGCTTCCAGCTTCCTTCTTACTTTCCTTTGTTCTCATCATCTACTGCCCCAGTACCATTTCCTTCTCCCTGCGCATACACAAGGATGCAAGTAAGTTCTGCCACTTTATTCTTCCAGAAGGACAAAGAGAGAATAACTGAGGTCAACACAGGTAGGAAAATTTTACATCTTCTCATTTGGGAATTGAAATTTGTGTGGTCAGATTGTCTGATTTGTTTTAAAGACACTGAGAGCACAAAGTATGCTACTTCAGTCACTGTCAACGTACCCATGATAAACACGACAAAAAAATTTTCACTTTGTTCCACACTTCTTCCCTTGAGCTTGCCAGTATGTCTTTTAAAAACCTGAAAAAATCCAAGTATTTGCAAATTTCTGTGTACAGTTTTCTTAAATGCACACTGCAGTTAATGCAGGCTTTTCTTTAAAAAAAAAAACAAACCCAAACCAAAAACGTAAAGAATGAGTGTTACAAGAGAGACCTTCCAAAAGCCCCATGCTGACAAATCGCTGTCTCACGTTGTTTCTTGTAAGCACTCTGAAGTCTTGAAGTCTAATGAATTCTCACTGAAAAAAAAAACGAGATAAGGAGGCTACCTAGGTTAGGAGCATCCTCGCAGACTCACATGTTTAAAGAGCAAGGTAAACTTATATAACCTTACAAACTCATCACAAAACAACTACATTTTTTAAAAGGATTTTTTGGCAAAAGCATAAAATCAACTAAGCCCTCCGAATTTCCTTGAATCACAGAGAGACTAATGAGAACCAACTACTCAGTCACATCCTCCACCACCACTGTGAAAGTTTTTCTCTATATGCCGTGCTCTCAAGAAAGAAACGTCCCACGGACTCAGCCCAATGAAGGGACACGAACGGATCTCACTCAGACCTTCCGACAAGGGAAGGCAGCAAAGGACACCCAAGAATAAACAGAGGTGCTATGTTCTGACTGCCTACTACAACCAACAGAACAATCCAGGGACAGGCAATTAAGGTGATCTTCTCCAGACCATCTCCAGAACAAAGAACACCTCTTACAGACAGAATAGTCTACGCACACATATTTTTTTTGTGCTTTCCTCATCACTGTGACTCAAATTCTGACCACGTATCCAAAGGACAGTGTTGATAAAGGAAATCTAGAAGTATGCTGGAAATTATTTATATATTATTTATATATATTAAAAAATATTTAAATATATGTGTTATTTTTATATATGTGTGAGTAAGTATACATACACATCCCCTGCCCCCTTTATGGCTGTCACCCACATATACTATAGTAGAGTCCAGTATAAACAGGGTTTACACTATACCACTGAACAGTCTAAGTCAAAGATGTCAACAGATGTTTAGTAGCAAGGAGTACTGATTACCAGAAGCAGTCAAATTCTCTTAAAAACAAAAAACATACAAAAGAAAAAAGACTAGGTCATCCTGCCCTTGGTGGTCCACCCCACGCCCCTTCCCCCCCCCTTTTTTTTTTTCTTTATTAAGTTTAGGTATCTCAAGAAGTTCAGGATCACTTAAAATATCTAATGCTTTGGACAACCAAGACTTTTAACAGAATTAAGACACGTGTATCAAACAAGCAAAAAATAAGCAAGAATCATTTCATGCCCTTAAATACCTCAGTACTTTTTACATCTCAAAAATATTACATGTTGAATGGGAACAATAAACCCCAATGCATATACCAAGAAAACTTACCAAATTCCCTGTATTGAATGTTCATTTGAAACTACTGCAAAGCAGCAGTGAAAACATACTGCTTACGTTTTACACTGTACATTCATAAAAAATTAAGCTCTCTAAAAGCAAAGCTATACAGAATACTTTCTATCAACATTATCACTTCCTTACAATGCTTAGAACTTTGCCAAGACTTTTTCAAGCTTAACTTTTTCATGTTAAACTAAAAAGGCGTACCATTTTCAACTCTCTTTTCTTGAGGCTTCCGCAGTGATCTCGCTATGTGGCTCTTGGTTTGTTCTCTAACAGAATGTCGGTGACTATTTAATGCACTTACAGGAGTTGAAGTTCTTCTCTTTTCTATTTTTTCATCTCTATGTGGGGTACTCCTTAGGGCTATGTGGAGAGGACCATCTACAAAGAGAATAAAGATGAAGTCCAAGCTTTAAATACTTTATAAAAATCTAAGTCTACTTCACCAGCAGCAGTTCTGGTAGTCCACGTGGGGCGCTTCTGATCAGACACACTGCTCAACTCACAATCCTAACAACCGAATCATGGAAAAGCTTTTAAACAGAAGCCCATTTAAACGCTAAAGCCTGTAATGCTTTTGTTGGCGTGTTTTGGGGGTTTTTTTCCAAAAAAAGGAAAGAGTAGATAGAAATGCCTTCCCCAAAGCTCTATTCTTCCAGAAATCTTGTGGCTTTGAAGAAAGATGCACAGAGAAACAGTTCCGTTTGGCAGAGATACAAGTCAGGTAATTTTTACTGCCTTTGAGAGAAAAGGGCCCTGTTGATTTAATCAGAGGAACCACAGTCTTACTCTCAAAAGCGTGCTTTGTAATGAGGCATACGGAAATGGCACAGAGAAGCTCTGCACATTTAAGGAAGGGCAGTTTTTAAATACATACAACAGAAACACAAGTATTTCAACTGAGAGTGAGATGCAAGAATTCAGGATCACTACCTGAAATTCGTAAAACTCACGAGATGCAGACATGGCTTCATCTGAGATTCCATTTACTATTTAACTGAAGTCAAAGAGTTCTCATCCTCCTAAGTGCAGCTAGCAACTCCTACTGAAAGGCTGGACATGGAAAAAGAGAGGTGAAGCTGATAAAAGCTAAGGCTGCGTGGCATGTAGGACAGCCAGACTGAACAAGACAAGCACATCGCCATTTTGGACAATGACATCATGTATTCTTGGTCAATGAGACCCAGCAGCCAAGGTGACAGCTTGCTGACTTTCATCAAGAACGTCCAATTCTATCATCGTAAGAGTCTCAGAAGTTCAGTGAACATGAAAGGCAACGTCCCTCTTGTCTGAAGACTTACACGCCAGCCAGATTTTCAGTTGGATGCCTGTAACTAAATAACCGTGAGCAGCACCTGCAAATGACTGAAGTGAAAACAGAAGGAAGAAAGTCCAAGAGAGCTTAGGAGAAGAAATGGTATCAAGTACTCTGCCCTGACCAACTTTTCAAGTTGAAGGTATAACAAGGCACATTAAGACACGTTATTATGGAGCTTTCAGAAGCAAGATCTTTCAACAAGCAGATCTCTTCAGGTAAAAGAAAGTCCAAGATCCAGAAACCTGAAGGCCATGAGAGGACTTTTTCCCTGGTCCTCTCACTCTGAAGTTACATTAGAACTCAAAGAAAAAAAAACCAATAGGAGCCATTCGTAATTATTTCTGTAACCAAATGGTTACCTTCTAGTCACCCACCACAGTGCTTCACGGCCACCACACAGAAATTACACCAAACCCCAAATTTCTACACAAGAGTGTCTCAAAGGTACCTTTTGTCCAGCCAGGCAACTCACTGCTGCCTTTCCCTGGGTGCTTATTTACCTCAAGAGCTGTAAGACTGTAGAAAGTAGCATGTTTTGTCCATGAAGAATTATCAAAACCAGAAGATAGTCCTTGATAAGATACTGCAGTACGCAAAAGTATCAAAACCAGAGAACACTCCTTGATAAGACACTGCAGCATGTCCATGGCCTTCCACTTCCAACAAGACTAACTTCTCGTGCGGGAATAACTAAAAAGAGAGGGGTTTTGGTTTTTCGGTTTGTTTTTTTTTTTTACTTTTTTGGGTTTGTTTTTTTAAAACGCAGGCCTATTTTTGTAGGAATTTTTGCTAGCAGAATTCGCTTATCTGAGGGCTTCCATGATTAGTGGGTTGAAGAAGACATCATCAGTTCACAAAGACAAGATGGAAATGGCAGCTGAAAATTATAACCTGTTTGGGAACGCTAGAGTCCTAACAAACTTTCAGAAATGCAAACTGTTTGTAGCAGTACACCGTGAGAAGTCATGTAAACAAGTCTTTCTTGAGCTTTCCCAATTGCTTGCCTTTCTACATTAAGCTTCAAAAATATTTACAGAACACCACCTCAGGGAACCCCAAAATTACAACAAAATTACAATACAAAAATCTATACAAACCAGACAACCTCTATTTAGGCCTCTTAACATTCCCCTCTCCCAACAGCTCAACTCAATTTCATGAATTCAGATTTGAAAAACCCCACGGCCACCTTAATCCTACCAGTCTTTCAAAGAGCACAAGGCATCTGGTGTCCCTGTGGGCTGAGATCTGTGTACACAGACTCCTGGTGAAACAAAACCGTATTACGTGTCCATTAGTTTTTTTAGCTTTGCAATATTGAAGTTTAAGGAGATTTTTGCCAAGAACATGTTGCATCTTTTATGATACGTTAATACATTTCTATAAGACTTTTCAGCCACCAGTAACGCTGTCTTAGGGGAGTTCAAGGGTACTCTATCATACCCTGGATGTATTTTTCTTCAAAAACTGACAAAAAATAGTTATCAACAAATATGTTAAGTTTTGAAACACCCTTTGTTCCTCTGATAGAAAAGTTTAGATGGTCTGTGAGACCTTTGAGCACTCTGAAATATATTTTAGGAGTTGAGACTAAACTGGAGAAGATGATGAGATTAAAAAACTGGAGAGTTATCCTAGACTTTTCCAAAAGTAAATGTTAAAACTTGTGCCATGAAGACCCAAACTTGTAAGCCTTCCGCATTTAGTATTCTGTTTCCTCTCAATGCAGCATTTTCAAGTATAATTCAGATAGGCAAATTTATAAAGTTACTCCCAAAAGAACAAAGAACAATTACTTACCATAACCAACCACAACCAAGAACTTTTATTTAAGCAAACGCCTTTAAAACTTGCACATTCCCCAAGGTCAGACTTTCCTCATTAGCACCACCTACAGAGCGTGCCATGTGCTTTCATCCTCCTGACTCCCTGGGCAAACCTTCACTCTCCAGGAGGCTTCCAACTCCTCTGCCTCCTCCCAATCACCAGAACACCTGATTTTCAGTTTCAAGGAAGGCCAACACAGGGGAGCACATAAGTACACCACATTTACATACCTTTACACCTTCAACTTTTGTTAGTGCTATAACTAGCTTCTCTTGCAAGTCACTTGTCCATGTAAGCCCTCCACTGAGAGCACCAGGGAACAAGACGACTGTACTGCAAGTCTGTAGTGAACATCAGGACCATGCTCCTAGAGACTCCTATCAGAAGCACATAGGAGACTCCTATGCACTTCCTAAAGCTATCTATGCAGGTCCCATGAAGACACCTGCACTCGTCTTACAGAGATATCCTGAGGTGGGACACAGGTGGCACCTAAACTACAACTTCCACATATTCCTGATTAGGACCAATTAAAACAAAAATCAAAATAGATATTAGCATGCTTTAACACCTCTATGATCCAGAATATCACTGATCGTGATCAGAATTGTGATTCTCTACAAATAGACCACAAAAGCCCTCCTGACATCCAGGGCAGTGAACAGTTTCACTGTTCTTGAACAGGAATGTTGGAATTAAACACCAGCAGATTAATTGCTAGCTCAGATGATGGTAAATACCACTAAAAGGAACAGGAGAAATGTTCATTAAAAACTGGAGATGACAAGACTTGCTGATTAACTGCCCACAGCCTTCTTCCAGAGAGTTCTTCAAGCCTCTCTTCTCTAAACCTGGGAAAAGCACCCTCTTCCATAAAAAACAGCTGATCCAGAAGCAGTAAAGGATCTTAGAAACTAACAAACCCAGACCTGAGAAATTAAACCACCTCAACCATGCAGAAACCACAGGGACAGAGCCTTTCGAGAACTTATACCTAAGCATGTCAAGACTCAGTGACAGAGAAGGCAATAGCCTTCTGTCCACACAAAGATGTCAGACCCCGGTTAAGAAGATAATTCAGCCTTCACAGAAAGCAGCGACTGCATTCCCAAGTGTTGTGAATTAGACAATATTCACCATCCACAGCTGTGAGATCATTTGCTGATATTGTCAAGAACTGAAAGACCACATACCATCTTGACTCACAGCTGAAGTATTTCACACAGCCATCCTCCAAAAACTAATGCAGCATTCTCAAGAAAAGCCACAAAGACGACCAGCAATTCTGCAGAACGCAGAGGGCATTAATGCAAATCTTCACCTACTCCAACAAGAAACCTGTAGGTCACTCGAGCACATTCCACCACCTAGCAAAGGCATCCAGCAGCCAGTAATCAGGGGAAAAAGGAAAACCCCCCAAAGGATCACCCTGAGAACCCTAAGCCCCGTGCCAGAGGTTCACACAGTAACAGCTATCAGTTGACAACTGGATGCCTTGAATGTTCAAGCTGTAAAAGCAAGTTTAAGGACCTGTTACCTGCACAGTTGGATCCCATCAGTAACACCAGTAAACAGGAGAACCCTTTTTTCTTTCCATGTATTCCTGGCATTAAGACAGCTACGCATTAACACGACATAATGTAACTAACTCGGAATAGACAGAACTGCAAGGTCATGCACAAACATTTAAACCTACCAACAATACGCATGGGATTTTATTTTAAGTATCTTTTATGGACTCCTCAGCAGGGACAGATTTTCTACAGTCTCTGAACTACAAATGGCAGGTCTGTTGCTTTCTTTTCCTCCTCATGGCAAGGAGAACAGCAGAGCCAAGACTGGCAGCAACTTGCCAGACTGAGGTTGCCATACCCACACACCCAAACTGCAGCCTAACACTGCACAGCATTTTTTTAAATCTCAAAACCAGGTTTAATTGCCATGAGAGCACAACTCCTCAGGGGAGCCGAACAATGTCCTAGGAGTGTAAGGGTATCAGCTGATGAAGTCCCTGGCAGTACAACAGTCATGCTGAGGGCAGTATCCAGCCTACTGTCCAGCACTACTAAGTGGTTATTAAGGGCATTAAGAGCACACCACCTACCTTAGTGAATGCTTTCATAGCATTTCCTTGCACACACGTATCAACTCACCCACTTGTTCACATCTAATGAGGTTCAAATTTCCTGACAAATCTTCAGTACTTTCAAGTGTAGAGCCTCTTCAAGGTCTGAGGTGAGGTACATCAGCTGTGCAAGCACTGAAGTCTGGCACAAGTCGACTTTCAAATTTCAGAAAAATTGTTCAACACAAGGGCGTGAACTCAATTTTGTTGAGCCTCCAAATGAAAACATGTTACTAAAAACTGAAGGCCACCAATTCAGAAAGACTCAAATTCAAGGAAGTGATACACACTTCAGATGTCCAAATTATGAGCTGCAGCTACAAGAATGAAATGAAGCTATTCTATGTCCCGTGCCTTTGGAGTGGTCTAGGTCAAGAAACAACAAGCTTTATTAAAGACAACCTTTTGCAGGCACTTCACGTAAAATAACATGGACAGAGTTACATCTGAAAGAGAAAACTGACACCTTCAGAGGAAGTTGCTCACAGTAAGTATTTGTAGGGTGCAAGTCACATTATGGGATGACATACTCCAACAGTAAACTAAGTGACTGTGCAAAGAAAGAGAAGGGACCACAAAGAAAAAAGCCTATCTTAAGGTTAGTGCATATGAAGATGGAATGTGGCTCTATTCTGTTTTTATTACAGCAATCAACAAGTAACTCACTGCCAAAAATTTTAACAGATACCACACCACGTTCAATTTCCACGTGATAAATGTTATAGAACATCTCAATTTGAACTGTCAAAAACGAACGCAACTCTTTCCTGCAAGACAGACTTTGAGAAGCCTATGCTCAAAAAGCCTGTTTTAAGCTTGTGCATCCACATATGTTTGTGCAAGTCTTGATTCTCCTCTTTAACAGAAGGGCTGCAGGTGACTATAATGCACCTGCAACCTAAGAACTGGGGGCAGAAATGCCTGCTTCTTCTATGACAGGAGGACACAAAACCAACTGCCTTGTTCTCTCTAAGGACGATTCTTTCAGTAAAGACCAAATAGCAGCAATACTCATGGAGGTAAGTATTATAACATGGGGCTGGGGGAGAAGTTGTTTCATCATAATGATCTCATAATATTTCCTGATACATTAAAGAGAAGTACTGCCTGAACGCCAGAAGCCATCTCAGTCTGCGTCATTCTGTCCAGAGCAGTAAGGCATACCTAGAATACAAGCTAGGCAATGGTAGTTCCTTCCCCTCTGTTCAATGAAGAGTCACTAAAGAAATTAGAGATCTGTCAAATTTCCCACCGCAAAGGTAAGATCCTTCTTAGGAAAAAGAGAGAGACGGGACAAATCAGTTCCACATCAACCTTTCCAGCTCACTCAAGTGCTAAAGCCAATGCCAAGTGACACACTTAACATTTCAGATGTTGAAATTTCAGAGTCTCCACTTGTGTCGAAGAAACAGCCTGTAAATTCTGTGACGAGAGGGAGAAGGCCTTCCGAGTCTTCAATGGGACACCTCAAACACTCACAAGGAAATAAGTTATGCAGGCCTGACATTCGAAGAACTGATAAGACTCACAGGCCCCAGAGAAGTAGTGGGAGGACTGTCTTGTGGAGAAAAGATAGTTCTGCCACTCACGTGGTGAGCTTGCTAGTTCTCTGTTCTCAAGGCCTTGTGTCCGACAAGTGATCTTTGCTTCATTATCTGCAAAATGCATATGAAAGCGCACACCCTGCATATGCTAATAAAGATTATAGAGATCATGCTAAACATGTAAGACTACGGCACTCATTTCTCCACCCAAATCATGCTACACATCACCTGAGAGAAGGGAGCAACCTGAGACGATGCTGTCCTTGGCAAAGGGGAGTGGACCATGCTAATTCAGCAAACAGAAAAGGGGGAAATAAGAGCCTCTAGAGAGAAGAAAAAAAGATGATTGTGCCTGTGACAATTTTTCCCAAGAAAGAAGATTATGCCTGGGAAGATTCCCTGAAAAAAAACACTGGAATCAGGACTGGTGATCTCTTTATCTCTGTTTCTCTGTCTTTCCTTTCTCTATCCCTGGGTTTCTCGTTTCTCTTAGAGTTGTTAAGTAACACCCTTAAGTGCCGCTTGCCCCAAGTCTTTGTATAAGTAATATGCTCAGTAACACAATGCATACCTTACCTCTTGCCATGATTTGTTATATATCTAATCGATTATCACAGACTTGTTAAGACCTATACTAACCATTTTGAGAAACTAATAAATGTTTGTATACGGACCTTGAGATTTATCTCACCTTAGCTAGCACCGTTGGGGATTTACGAATGTGAAGTCACTCACCCCCCCGCCTCGTTCCTGAGAGTGGCAGATGACACAGGGTACTAAGTAATTATACTTGTTCCTTTCCTGCATCCCACAACGTGGTCATTGAAGACCACTTACACCCATCTTCTTTTCTATGTGTTGAAATTCTAATTTTAATGACGATAAGTAAGAGGTTTTGCTACCGTTATGAATATTGCATAATTTTCTAGAGCTTTAGGACACAATAAGTCTTTTCACTTTAAATCTAGCAAAAAGTCCACCCCCACCATTTATTTAATTTATTTTAATGTGTAGCAGAAACAGTAAAGAGTCCCAGAACTCCAAAATAAAACTTGTGAGATATGGACTTAAGTGTGATAAAGCTTCTAAAGCAAGAATAACCTCCAAGCTTATGGAATAACAAGACTCCTTGATTTTTATATCTTATCTGTTAGGAAAAGGTGTCGATTTCTAAGCACTAAAACCCATCTAATATAGTGAAGTGTAAGAAAAGAAAATGACATTTGTATCAAAAGGGAAAGTGATTTAAATATATACACTTTGAACAGGAAAATTTTTGCTGCAAAAAGATTGTAAACCAAACCCACCATATACCCCACTTAATTAAGTATTCAAAAGCCTTCATTCTCACTAAGCAGTACAGCCTGAAAAGTCTTTTAAAAAGATGACATACAAGTGTTCAGTAGACACAGAGGTCTTCCTTAGCAGGCTGTCTTCATGTACATGCCACTAAGAACAGAAGAGTTGCTTGCAAAACATCAGAACAGAACACGAAAATGCAACAGTATGAGTTCATACACCCCATGAACTCTGCTTCCGAACGTGCAGCACTCCCACAACAGAAAAATAGAAGAACACATTGAGTTAAAAACCAAATGGCACTTATTATCAGACATATGATATAACTGATATATAATGACATTACTTCTCATCAAGAAAAAAAACCCCTTACTGTAGCTCCACAATAGCAGGCTTCAACAGTGAAGGTGACTTGAAGACCTTCTGGTCCACCTTCCACCTTGATGCACTGTTAAGGAGCTGTCAGCACAACAGAGGGGCTATTGGCAGGGATGTGCTATGAAGAAGCACATCATCAAAGCAACCCAGGTTAAAAGTATCCATCCCCAAATGGGGAACTAAAAAGGGCGGGGACTTAAAATAAGCAAGTATGGGTACAGCTCAACACCATAAAGAATTACCTACCAGTGCAGCCAAGATGGTGACATCAAACCAATACTGTGCACTTGGGGGAGAGGATAAATGAAAGGGTCAGGATCTTGAGTCAGTTCATTCAAGACAATCACGGGAAAACTTCTCAAACCAAAATAATTACGCAGTTATAAAAAGCAGAACAGAAGTCTTAAGGAAAAGCACATGACATGCAAGCAGTGTATTTTTATCACTGTGCAGTTGCCAGCAGCCGTTCTTCACAGCGCACACATCTCAGGTGCGTATGTCAAGGCAGTACTTCAGTTTCATTTAAGCTGCATGCAAAGTATAACACACGCCAGTTGGCACATTTTAACAAGTTTACAGAAAAATCTTCCTCTACTTAATCAAACCTTCTGCCTTTGCATTATTTAAAATTACAGAAATATTTGGAGTATAGAAGTTTACATGTAGTAGCAGTTATGTTAAATTACACTTATCTTGTTAAGAACAGGGAGTAGCACCTCAAATGAAAAAACATTTGCCAGATGCATTAGGAAAAGCAGACCTGAAGCAAAGTAAGGCTAGATACATTCTGCTGTAGTGAGCTGTAGTTCAGTGAACAACTTGCAAGACTTTGAAATTCTTAAACAAATATTAATGAAAGATCAAATGCAAAGACAAAAAACACCAGGGAATTCAGCAAAAAGGAAGTTGGATTTTATAAAACAGGCTCAAATCAGAAGACAAGAGAGATGACAACTTCTATGGACCTGCAGTACAAAGAGAACTCGGTCCACGAGAACGAAGTTTGGATAGATCATCAAGAGCACTGCAGTTCCCAACTAGACCTGAACAGCCACTCTGGTGTTATGCAAGACACTACGAACAAAGTGCTTCAGAGAACGAGACAGCAAAGCAGATGTTAACATGATTCTGAAGACTGCAAAGCAGTTATAACTTAAGCACTGATTTTCTTCCTAACCATTAAGTTTTTATCCCTTTTCACTAGCATGGGCTGCATTAGGATATTTTTTAATTACAGATGTAGCAATTGCATTTGTTAAATACTAGGACTTCTTTCCCCACAGGTCCAGCACTGAGAACTGGTACTGGATTTCTAGCCAAGCACACTCCTGAAGTCAGACCATGAAACGTAAAGACCAAGTAAGAAACAGGAGAGAACTGGAAATACCCAGACTGTTTCCTTAATATAGAAAAGGACAAAAGTCTTCAAATGACACTATTTAGATATTTGTCAAGCCAGGGAGGGAGAAAAAAGTTGGAAACTCAGGAATTGTAGTTTAGAAAAAAGAATAGAGGTTTAATACTCAAATGAGTTGTTACAAAGGAATCAGAGAAGCTGCACGATCAGTTCATTACAGAACATGATCTATATTTCGAGATGAGGGAATTTCTTCAGTTTTATCTTCATATGAAACATAATGATTACAGATATTATGCTTCACCATGAAATATGCTAAGATGGAACCCTAAAGAGACTCCTTCAGCCCAAAAGAAAGTAAGATCTCTGCTCTTTCCTGCTTGTCCTGTCTGCTGCTGCTGCTTAAAAAAAGGAAGAGATCAGCAACATACTTACACAGTGAACCAGCTGCGGTCCGTCCTCTTTTTGACCTTTCTTGATTAGCTTTTTCAGAAGCCAAAGAAGCTCTGGTTTGAATACTTCTTTTTACAGGGTTCTCCTGTGATTCTGCAGCCTTCTCCACTCCATGAAAGTATTTCATGTGATAATGCAATAACTTGGCTTTGCGGAAGGATTTTGAACAGTCCAAGAACTTGCATCTAAACTTGTGATCTTGATCAACAGTTGCAGCTTTTTTTGATGCAAGAAAATTTGCTCTCCTACAAGGTTTTGTTACTGGAAGAACAAAACAGATAAATTCTCCCATGCATTTGCTATATTTATCAAACGGTTTCCTAAACTTAAAATAACAAAAAAAGTTTAAAAATGGGCATGCATTCAAACACGTTAGCTAAAAAATGCTAAAAATAAAATTTTAATGCTGTATCTGCCTTGAAGTTCAGTAGCTTTTAAGGGAAAACTCTGCCCTACTGTGCTCTTAAAAATTGATTATGATGACACCAGTGTTTTTATGAATGAGTTGTTATCAGAAAATGACATTTTGCTTCCTTGAGTCCCCTAGCCCAATCGCTAAAGTCACTGTATATAGTGCTAATGTAGATACAAGACTAACTACACAGGGAGTGTGTATTTTAGGCAGAACACTGGATTACTTTCTATCAAGTATTTATTTCTTTGTAACTGTTCATATCTTTGGTGAAAGCACTTTCCAAGGAAAACAGTTCTGCTGCTCTGCTTGTAACTATTCCGCTACCTGCTTTCTGGATGGCTTGTCCTACCACCCGAGTCCCATTACTTCCAAGAGCAATGGTAGCAGTGTATCAGAACTCCATTTTTCAAGTAAAATTTAAATTCATTTTGATTTGTAAGCAACAATGAAAGAATGAAACAAAGCAAAAGGAAAACTGCTTGCATCTGTTGGGAAATTTCTCCGTTAGTGTATCAAAAAAAGCAAGGAAAGCCTTCAGAGTCAAATGGAAAATCATTTTAAGGCATGTGTTGTACAGAGCACTGCTGAGCAACCCAGGGCTATACCTAAGCTTGGCCTGGTAAATTCCTATTTCTTCTTCCAGCCTTTCAAAAACTTTTAATTCATGTTTTTGCTAAGAAATACACAAATATTTTGAACTAAGAGTAAAATATTGAGATTACTGAGATTACATGAGATTACTGTCACCAGTATCTGTATCCAATATAACAGAGGAGAGGTAGCAATCTGGAAACACACAGATGTAGAGAGATCCAGGCAATTGTCCATCACTAATATGCACACAGCCTCAAAAAAATCCCTCACCAGCCAGAGCACAATGGAAAGGAGGCATCATTTTTTACAAAACAGCTTCCAGATAATTTTTTCTTTTTTTTTTTTTTTGCCAGTACTAAAATATTATTTCCATATTTACAAGCATTTTCAAACTTGAAGGATTAAGAAGAAATGTTTAAAGCTAAGACCCAGACCTAGCAACAGTGAAGCCAAACCGAAGATATGCAGCACGTGAATGAAAATTAAGACATTATGTTAGTAGTAGCTGAAAACAAGGAACAGGAAAGGACCCAGAAACATCACAAACAAGAGGAAGCCAGAAAGACTAAGCTTTCTTATATGCAGGAATGCACTGAATGGGTAGTGTCAACAGCATCTTGGTGTAAGAACACAAGACAGCTTGTTCACGAGGTTTTAGCGTGTAGCAACAAAAATGGCGTGTTACTGAGCTGAGCACGCAGAGGTTACATCATAGCGAGGAAAAGCACCCCAGATAGCTGTATCTGAAGCACACTCAGATTTTAAGTAGTGTGTTATGACAAAGAAATGAAACTTGAAGTCATCCACAGAGAAAAAACAAGTAATGGTACTCCAGAGGTTGATGTACAGGGAAGGATTAAGAAGCCATGTCCACAGACTAGTAATAAGAAAGAATATTCAGTTAATTTTGAGAAGAAAACAGTAAAAATTCACACACTGCTTTTGGCTCTTTCACAAAGATAATGACAAGGAGAAAGAAAAGACACCTTGGCACGGCCATATTAAGAACATGCTGACAGGGATGCGGCTTCAAGCAATTATGGTAATAAAACTGCAACAAATCCAGACAGTTGGATCACACTTGCAGAATGACAAAGTTTGCCAGCACCATAATTAAAACACACTGTACACCATCAAACGTTGCATTCGTAAAAAATGAAAAAATATTTCAGGAACAGTGAGTGAAATGGCCTGTGGGTTTAGTGAAAGCAATTGCAGAAAAGTTCTCTTGACTGTAAAGCTAAAAACCAGCATTCGGGACAACGAAAGAGACCTTGTTTTTATTTACTAACTAACATGAAGATGGGAAAAGTTAATTGCAGCAGAAGACAGTAATGAGGTCTGAAGGTTTAGCCAAAAAATATTACAGGGACAACAAGAGAAACTTATACCATCACACAACTGTCATGAGGCCCTGCACTCAAGCTCTGAGAACTTCCCCCATCGAGAGGGACAGACTCTGGAGGAGATACAGGGACTGGCTTCTAACTGGTCGGGTACAAGTTAGAAGAAGAGCACAGGATCATGTTAGCCAAAGTTTAGAAGCAGAGGTAGCAGACAGAGGGGTGGGGGAAGGAAAGCAGACAAAAACTTACTGCAACATAGAAAAGGAATCTATTCAGAGAACTAAAGACACAGGCAAGCCCACACAGTTTGAAACAAAGCTTAAATTATTGCCATCACCACCACATTTGGGGGCATTTTCCTTCTTCACAAGTAACACAACAGAACTCCCTGCAGCAGAACACAGCGGGGCAAAGCTGATGCCCAACCCTGCCACCCAGGAGAGCCCCTGAGGAGCCCGGGCTCCCAGCCCAGAGCCCACTCATTACACCAACAACTAAAGGGGGGAACTTCCATCCTTACACAAATACAGTTTTCACTCACAATGCATGCTACTAAAACTGGTTTCTCCAAAGTCAAAGTTTTGCTGCATTAGCTTAAGATTTTCAGGCACTTGCCTTTTCTGAGAATCACAGTGGGCGTTTCCTCTGAGTATAGAGGAAAGTTAATGACAGACCTACCACCTGCTATTTCTTACATGTTTATAACCAAAAATGAAACTCCTCACCTGGCATTCAACTAGCCATTACAATATTAAGCACGGACACTCAAGGCCAAACAACACTGTCTCCTTCAGCTTCCACTACAGAGGGAAAAAAACCCATCCCTTCAGCATTCAAGTCAGAAACGTCTCCCACTTCTCATCGTGCTGTATCATCCAAGGATCGAGCAATGACCACGTTCAGCAGCACGTTTACAGTAAAATAAATGTCACCATGTGAAGTTTCTGATTCCACAAGAGGTTCTCCTCTCCTCCACCCCCCAGCTTCTTTGTTTGAATTGACTCCTGCTGGGACAGGAATGTTTGGCAGCAGAGCAGTACCTTGACTGAAGGTTCTGACATCCTGAGGCATCTTCTGCAACACATTGATAAGCCATCCCAGAAAGCCAACAGTGCACATAACACTTAGCATTTTCCCCCAATTAAAGCTGGGCCTTACTGCAGTTTCTAGCCATTAGATCTTCCCACGCAATTGCCTGTTAAAGTGATCAGACTTCTAATCTCCATTTCCTGGTCTCCACAGAAATACTAAGTGGAGATCAAACTATTCCTTCACCTGCTGTTAAACTGAACTGGTGCTTCCATCTCTTATATTCAAGATTATTTGTTACCATTCCCTTTCTTTAGCTGAGGCTTTTTACACTGTGCTTTGGCTAACTTCTTCATTTTTACCTATTTTTCTTTGGTCTGAAATCTTGTGTTGTTTTTCTTGAGCTCACCAAAAGTGTTCCACCTCATCATTTTAGCACCCAAACTCCATTTCTTCCCTTATTTTCAAACAACTCTGTCTTTCAAGATCTCAGTTGTGAAACAAAGAACATCTTGCCTAATTGCTCTTCTCAACCTACTTTATGCAAGGGCACCATCCAAGAATGCACTCAAGTAGAGGCTCAGTGTAGTGAATACATATGGCATCAATAATCACAGATCATTACAGATTTACAATGTTGTGCTTTTCTTCAGCCTGAAACACTGACGCTGCAAGAACTACTCAAGGCAGTATTTCAAATGATCCTCCACTCCCCATAGTCTCCCTGTGCCAGCACTAAATCTGTAACATAAACCAGGGCAGTCCGTACTGCACAGAAAGCTCGTACGCGTGCAGTGTGCTCCTCTGCAAACCCCGGCAAACTCGAGAGAGGGCGAGCAGCTGGGGCGGGGGGTAAAGGTTTTACCCACACCTCGAGCTGTGACAGAAACACCGTGTCCAGACCATGGTGTCTAGCTGTAAGAAACTTTTGTAAGTCAGCAAAGCAGGATGGACTTCTTTACATACTATATTGTTAGGCTTAAAATGACAACTTTTACACTACCTTGAAGGAATCAAAGCCTACCTAGGTAAGCTGCAGGATACCCAGCTGCTCTCTCAAACTGGATGCAAAGATATTATGCTTCTCCTTAACTGAAACCCAGAGCTAAAAGTGACAAAATTAGAAAAACATGTGGTAAGTATAAGGCAAATGGAATCCCTGATGCATGTCTATGCAAATAAAAACGTAATCTTAAGAGTTCTGGAAAACACAACCACAAACATAATAGCAGATTTGTGCAAAGCAAAGGCAGCTCACCTTTAAGGTCAAATCAGTTTGTAAGCGTAAAGCCACAGGAACAGCTGTAGAGCGCTTCTAAGCCTGTTTTCAGATATATGAAACAGAACTTCAACTGGCTGCAAATATTTGCCAGCAGACTGTCACTTGTTTGTTGTTTGTTTTTTTTTTTTTAAAGACAACTTGATTTAGCTAAATCCTAATCACCAATTCTGGTCCCTAAACATTAGAGGAGCCAAAACCCAGCAGAATGGGGGTTTTATCCTCTAGTACATGTAATTAATCAGAATTTTGTTGAAAAATTTTAAAAAGGAACTTAAGTTTTGACACAAAATGTTATATTGCCCTTTAGAACATATTACAGATATACACATATAAAACTTAACAAGCATATAAACACTCCAAATTGTATTTGCTACAACTACTACAAATCTTGAATCACCTACCAGCCACTAACTGGGAAACCGGTCTTTAAAAAGAATGCTTTTGTCCTTAAAAATTCCTGATATTCAAATGCTTGTCATGTTCTTCCTATACATCTTGCAAGTTAAAACCAGTACTAGCAGGGTCCATCACTCACCCATGTCAAAACAACACTAACACACGGAAGAAAATGAAGGTTATTAATTTTATTGTGTTTTGTAGTATTTTCCTACAGGAAAAGAATGAATTCCCACCAAGTGACTAGAATTAAAGCCTATGGACAAAAAAAAGTTAGTACCGGGTTACAATGTTGCACTTACCCCAAGTATGAGAAGTTATCTTTGACCTTAGCTCCCATGCTTCATTTTGTGGGAATCTTGTGCACAAGAATTAACCCTTTCTTCCATCTGCACCACCTACTCTGACAATACCCCTCTCCCCTTTCCAAACCCCACACCTCTTTAATACCCACAGCAGGCTGAGAACGTAACAGCTTGACCTACAGTCAATATTATTTGGAAAGATTCTGTTTCCTTGCTAATTACCCATGAAATAAGTTAACTCAGCTTTCGGCCTCCACCAGCAGTTATTTGTGGGACAGCACTCTCAGGCTCTGTAACACCCCCCAGGAGCAGGAAGCCACCGGGGATGTTCCCGGACTGTTTGGGATACCGGGGCTTCACACATGGGCTGTACCAGGGGAAACCTCCAGCCCCACCGCTCCCTACCCGCTCCTCCGCACCCAGCACTCAGGCTCAGTCCCACCAGTAAGACAGAAGCACGTACGGCAAAACACAGATCCACTTTTACCTACAGAAGATTTATCCACAGGAGGATCTATGGATTCTAAAACTCTTGTATCAACAAACCACTTACTCAAAAAGACCCTGTACAGTTCTTATTCCCCATCCTTAAGAGTCCTCTCCAATAAAAACACCTACTTGCCACATCTGGATGTCCACCCAGACGCATGTCTGGCATGTCGAATGTTAAATGACGTGGCTTTAATTAAATGAGCAAGTGTGGATTTTCAGACACCACCAGATCGGAATTCAATGGAAGTGCATGTCCCTGACAAAACCTTCCCCCAGCTCACTCCAGTGCTGACAGAAGCCCCGGTGCCAAGAGCACCCAGGCTGCGCCAGAGGCTCTGGGCAGGGAAGGGAACCAAGCCCCGTCCCCTGAGCTTCACGGACTCTATCCGAGTAAGCCAGCTCCTGCACATCAGTGTGACTAACACCACACACGTGGGTATCACGCATTTAGCTGGAATTCTCCCCAGTTTAAGTCCAATTTACAAACGCTCAGCAATATACACATTAGGAAATCAGAGGGAAGCGGTAATAATGGCAAAAGATATCCCAAGGGATCGCAGTTTTTTGAACTCCCAATGGTTCAGTCGCACACCAGCACTATACTAGGGTCCTGCCCCATTTACCTGCTGCCAAAATTACGCTCTCTAAATGCTGAAAAAGCAGCACTGAGAAACACTACCTTATAAGTCTCAAGTGTACAAATGAATTCCTCTCTCTACTTCCTTACAAAACAAAGCATTTCACTCCAACACGTATTATAGAAGTTCAAGGGGATAAAACAAGCCAATTATAAACTACATCTATAATCTCAAGCAGAACGTAAGCAAGCAGAGGAAAAAATAAATTTGCTGGTATTTTAGTTTAACTTAAATCCTTAAATCTGTCAATCACTTCCCTAAAGTTTTTTCATGGAAGGAGAAGACGTTTCCCCTTCAGCAACAAATATACAGAGAAGTAACATTTTTACCCAGCCAAGCCTGTGTTGTCTGTTTGTTCTTTCACAGTCACTAGAAGTGATTTGTTTGCTGTAACCCCTAACTCATACTGCCGAGGTATGTACTAGCTCTCACTGCATTACAGCCCTGAGCTCAGATTCCCAAACGTTTTTTTTTTTAAAAGCTTTCTCTGAAGATGACCGTACAGCTACAACAACACCCCAGTTTCACATATACCAGTAAAACAAATTTTGAAGCACCTTTGATTTCATAGTTACTTGAAACTAAGACATTGTGAAACATCCTAAATGAGTACTTAAGTTAGAAAATAGATGCTCTTGCAGGAGGCATTTTTAATAGTACTTGACCACTAACCCCCAAGCTTTGTGATTACACGTTACAATACTAAGTAAAATCTTTATTTTTGAGAATATTCTGTTACTACTTGTGGATTATTTTAGAAAGGCAATGGCAGCAGATGCCTTCTTAATACTGCATTAACCGTTTGGAAGACCATCTGTAACCATTAACAAAGTTTTTCCGTACTGTTAGTACAGTGTGTTCTTTCAAAAAGCCAAGATTTACCATTCTCCAAATTCTCAGACCTTATCAAACAAAGCTGTGGTTTGTCAATCTAGTTCAATGAGTACCTCCAAAGGATTATACAAAAAATAAGTGTTATCTTAAAAATGCTACACTTGAAAGTTTGCAGGAATTTACAAAATAAAAGTCTAAATGCCAGCTAAACAACACACTTTAAGAAATGCAGTAAATTTATCATGCAAGGCAACTGTTGTTAAAAAGCATTTTATCATACTGTTCTCCTACACAAAGCATGTCCAAAATGTGGCTGTATCCACTGTAGTGGAAAGCTTTGCCACACCTTCTCTTCTATTAATAGTTTGTCACAGGCTGAAAAGTGAGTATTCTCAGACATACTAAAAATTCTTTCAATTTTCAAAACTGCTACGACCTGCCCTATCACTTAGAAGAGCTGTCTCTAAGGTGCAAATCCTGCACACCTCACCTCGGAGTAATTCAGTCCCCTGTGTGGAGCCGTGCCTGTACCCGCACACCTTCTCACCTGCCTAGGACTGGACTCACAACAGCCACCACTCCTTCTGCTCGCCTGAAGCACAAGATTCCAACAGGATCAAGAAGCATCACGGCTTTTTAGCATTTCTATCCAATCCCAGTGACACAAGTCTCTGCAGTCTTTCTATTAGAATTAGTTCTATTAAGAACTCCAGGACATCTTCCAGAGATCCAACAAAGGAGGAAGAAAAAAACCAATGCTCCTTTGCTGCTACAGCAGAGACCCCCTCCTGTCGTCCACAAAAGCTACTCCAGGGTGAAAATTTGCCAACAGGACATGGCTGTTCATCCTAACAAAATTACATTCAAGGATGCCTATTCAGTTTCAAAGGCACCTTTGAGGAGAGGCACTTCAAATTCCAAAGGAAAGAGCTACAAAGCAGAGCAGGACGTGCTAACACTGCTGGCACTGCGTGTTTCCGACAGACGGGCTCGCAGATTAGCTAAGCCCGACAGCAGACTATTACAGCAGTACCCGAGAGGGGCTTGTGAGGAGCTTCACCACTTGTCAGCACACAAACTTAAGGAAACCAGCGATGTTACACTGCAATTATTCAGAGGAGCATTGAATTTAAACGTTGAAGTGCACATTAAATCAGTTTAACCTGCTGCAAGAGGGGGAGGAACAAATTTGTAGCCACTGGACGGAGGAACACTCTTTACATCCTTCCTTTGCTCTGGAGATTTGCAGGCAGGCTGTCAAGAGCTCACATACCCAGAGTTAATACAGAGAGTAACAGCATTTCTTTGGCATCAGAGAGATTAATGTTCTGTAAGGTTCGTGAGCCAAAACAAGCTACGACCCATCAGTTAAAAAAAAAAAAGTTAAATCCAAAAGTACTTTAGAGACTGAAAAGGACACAGCAACTTGACTAGCAAAAAGAATTTGCAGCCACTCCGTATCTTCTAAACTCCCTGTCAAAATGCAGGGAAGGAAAGGCATGGCCCCACCACACATCAACTGAAAAGACTCTGGATATACCAGTTAGAATACAGGTGGCTATACCATCAGCCTGGTTAGGAAGGAGAGCAAGATCAAAAGAGCTCTCATTTTTAAATAGTAAAAGATCATTTACACATCAAATCTAAGCAAAGAAAAAGAGGTAAATTTCTTCCTGCACTGAAAGGGCACATCAGTGGCAAAGGGAGAGGACATTTCATTTGTACACTTACATGGGAGGGGGTGAAAGAGGACACGTGCAAGCAGGAGGGTAAATTTGGAACAATCAACAAACAGGATGAAAGCCATCACATAAAGATTACTCTAGCAGTGCTGAGTAAATCCCTCTAAATGCTCTGCACCATCTAAATTTAAGCTTATTTGATAGAGCATAAATGGGAGTTTGTAGTTCAAGTTTCTCGTTAGCTGCAGATACGAGTATTAAAGTTACAAGAAATAATCACAGGACAGCACTACATTTTGGCATACTCTACTATCTGTATAGGAAATTTTAATTTGTAAAACCAAGATAAGTACACCCCCCAGCTAAGAGAAAACAGAATATATACATTATTAAGACAGACACTGAAATGTTTGAAGTACTCCATAAACTTGCACTAAAACCGCTAAATAGTCAAGGGCTTAAGTTTAACAGAAGCCAAAACATAAGGATATAGAAATGCACAATCAGGATTCCCAAACATCAATGCTAACACACACCTGCAGCACTGAAATGACAAGAGAACCTCACCTTTTAAGATGTTAGTCCAAATAAATCCAGAATTACAAACATAAAATTATAACCTGAAAACACACATTTGTTAAATTCACCATTCAAGTGCTAAAAATATTACACCCAGTCATTTAAAAATTATGATTTCAAGTTTTGGGAAGATTGCTGTCAATCTCCAAAGCATAAGATCAAAACTGCGTCCATTAGGAAAAAAAAAACGCATGTTCCCCTGTGCTTAACACTGCAAGAATGCATAATTTTTGTCAGTGACACTGCGTACAAGCACAGAACACCTGGCATCAGTTGCCTTAAGAAAGGCATTAATATTAAGTATGAAATCAAAATTTGAACCTGTAGCAGCAGAAGGTTCTTGAGTTCTAACAGCAACAGAGGAAGGCTCGGTGTCTTCAACTTTTTCTTCCTGAAAACTGGCATCTGTACTGAGCGATGTGCTATGTGATGTGTTTCCAGGAGATCCTTGTTCACTGAAACTTTGGTCAGATTCAAGAGGAATTTGTAACTGGACTAGAATGAAGGAAAAAGTTTTAATTGAGTAAAACACACACAAAAGCATATTCCATAACACCAATACGTGCATTTATCGCATTACAGAGGACACAAATATCCATGTTCAGACTGCTTGCTGTTGTACTAACACAAAATTAAGTTTTTACAACACAGCTACTTGTAGCAACCCTCTACATTTAGAGCCACTTCGGAACACACAGGCTTCTAATTCTTTATAGCCTGAAATGGTACAGGTCTCCTCAAACTATTAGCAGAGCTCCCCATGAAAGGGAAAGGCAGTGAAGCACAGGGCAGAAAAAGGGATCATTACCTCCACCCAGACTAATATTAAAAGCACTCCATTTGGTGTTTTTAGTGTTCAACAAGAGGACTAAACTCTACGTTTAGCATTTGAGTTCTTCAATTTAAAAGCGTTAAAACCAACCACAACATTTCCTTTAAGTTATTTTATAACCTATGGAGCCCTCTTTTTACAAGGCCATTTGTCCCAGCCAGTTATCCCTCTACTGCGAAAGTTGCTCCCAGGAAATGCCAGGGTTACTGATGGAGAGCAAATCAAATGTCAAAGCCAATCACGGCAGCAGAAAGAGATATAAACTTCCCCTGAGTTTTCTCTGCACTGCTGATGGAATCAGGTTTTAATTGTAGATATAGAGCCTGCAGGCTACAGAAGTGAAAATACAGCGCTTGCAACAACTAGATGACTGCCATGCCACCACAAATCCAGAGTGTACCAAGAAGCTGCTTACCCTTCCCAGATTCCTTTTGGTTAGATACTGCATCTTTCAAAGGCTGAGTTTCCGTTGAAGTTGTGACATGATCTGTATTTAAAATCTCATGGCTAATACTAGATGAGAGTCTTGAAGATCGTCTCCTGATCTGGTCTCTTTCCGGGTCATCCGAAGAGTTCTTCAATTTTTCCTGAGCTGGAACAGACAAATTCAATGGTACCATGCAGTTACAGGATTACTAAACAGCTCACAAAGACCTCTCCTCCCAGTGGCAGTTTGAAAGTGTGTTTTTTAAAGGACTGAGGTTAATAGCAAAAGCTGGTGAGAAGACCTCTCTGTAAAAGCTACGGTCATATTAACCGTAAGTTAATACGGTTAATAAGTTAAGTTAACTAAGTTAATACATAGTTATAATTAAGCATAAAAATAGATCAAAAGCCTATCTTATAGGTGTCTCAACTTTTTCTTTTTGCACCAGATTTGAAGTAAGAATACAAATCAGTATCTCACTGGCGAAACTTCACTTTAAACAGTAGCTGTCCCACAGACATAAATAATACCAGAAGTACAATTCAGACACACAAACAACTTGGACCTGAAGCTGGATAATGTATGTGCACTAAAGTTTTAATCCTTTGGGGTCCTATGGAAGGGAAAGTCAGCCCTCTTCAGATCCTCATCTCCTTGTTCATGATACTCCTATAGAGAATCTAATTTTCTTTCCTCATCACCACACTCAACTTCAACATCACTACACAGTATACCAAGATAAAGCAGAAGCTATTAGATTGCAGTGACATAAATATTTATTTAGAATTAAAGTTTCTTTGCTAAGCAATGTGGGAGATCCTCTACCTAGTAACTAAGGAGTTTCTACAACTAGAAAAACGCTTTTATAACCTTCCACATATTGGAAGCAATATCATCACTGCCACTCCTATGTGTATGAACTTCTGCATCAAGACTCACGCCTTGTGGCTCCTTTATTCATATCCAACTTCCAAGATTTAGGAGCGAATTTCAGCATGATGATGCTACATATGAATGGGTGATTGCATTTCAGCCATGTCGCGTATCACAGTTCAAGGTTAATACTACAGACTTTCTTTCTCCCTGCAGTTAAGCTTCAAGAACTGTTATGTACAAATACCGTGAGAGTTGAATACCGAAAAAATACTCACACAAGTTTTTTTCAATCCTGGGACGCTTTGATGGAACTTCACCTCCTTTCGGTATTTTCCGACGTCTTAACTCCAAAGTTATGGGCTGCAGTGTCTGAGAACTTGGCTCTACATATTTAGATAGAGAGCAAAAACTGAATGGATACAAAGCTGCAAAACTTTTTGAAACATAATTCCCAAGACTCACAACTTAAAATACTGGACTTGCATACGTACAGTTTGACCTGGCTCCCCAAGTCTACGCGTTAGCACTTAATCCTATGCAGACATGTTTTATAATATATGAAGATTACTTGCCTAAATCTAACCTCTGACTAAACCACTGAAGCTCCAAACCTGACTAACAAGTATGCTCTCAGCTGTCCTAAGCAAGACTGAACAAAGATGAGTTTATTTTTTTTTTAAGTTTCTAGAGACTTAGGCTGTGAAAGAGCAAGACTGTTCTTCTCAGTCCTTTAGGTACGTTTAGAAGGGTTCCGATACAATGGCCTAAACATTTAAGTTTAGCTACATACCCGTTGGAGGTGTTATTGGCGGTCTTCCACGTTTTCGTTTAGTTTCTTTTGCGTTTTCCTGTGGACTCTTTACATTGTCATTCTCAGGCTTCTTCTCAATTTGTGTATCTACTGAATATTCCATATCATTCTCTGATATATTCTCTTTATCTTCTTTTCCATTCTTAGATATATTCTTTTCTGAAATCTTGCCTTTTTCTGAGATGACTATTAATTTCCCTTCTTTATCAGGTTGCTTAACTCTTTTCTCAGACTTTAATGTCTTTTCATCCTTGTCTTTCTTTGCATTACCTGTTGCTTTCCTCTGTTCTTTAAATTTCTCCCGTTTTTCAGGAGAAGACGGAATTTCATTACCTCTTTCCTTAGGCTTAGCATTACCCACAATATTCTAGAATAAAGAGAATGACATGAAAATTAACTTATTGCAATCTCAAAATCCTCCCCCACCTCTGTATTTAGCACATCTGCATCCTTGTCCAATGTTTCAAATTATAAAAGCAACCTGCAACCCACAGATTAAAACTTCGAGGCACTTGAACTGTTCAAGGACCTACGCAGTTTCAGCAGGACAGTGCAACGGATTCACGCCTTTCACACCTCCATGGTGTACGAGATTTGCTGTTTCTTTGTTCCCATGTGCAGATGAGGTCAATTCTAGCTTGCACAGTACAACTTGCCTGAGGGGCAAAGGGGTCCAGGAAGGCTGGACACTCTTCAAGAAGGAAATCTTAAAAGGCCCAGGAGCAGGCTGTCCCCATGAGGCGCAAGATTACAGGGTGGGGAAAATGGCCGGCCTGGTTGAACAAAGGGCTTTTGATGGGACTTAGGGGGAAAAAAGGAGGGTTTACCAACTTCGGAAGAAGGACAGGCAACTCAGGAGGAGTACAGAGATCTAGTTAGGTTATACAGAGAAAAAATTAGGAAGGCAAAAGCCCAGCTGGTACTCAACCTGGCCATTACTATAAGGGACAACAAAAAAAGTTTTTATAAATACATCAACAAAAAGAGAGCCAGGGAGAATCTCCATCCCTTACTAGATGCAGGGGGAACACTGCAACCAAGGACGAGGAGAAGGCTGAGATGCTTAATACCTTCTTTGCCTCCATCTTCAATAGTCAGCCCAGCTACCCCCAGGGTGTTCAGCCTCCTGAGCTGGAAGATAAGCATGGGGAGCAGAACAACCCACCCCCAAAACCCAGGAGGAAATAGTCAATGAGCTGCTTATACACCTGGACACACGTAAGACTATGGGACCAGATGGGATCCACCCAAGGGTACTCAGGGAGCTGGCGGGAGAGCTCACCAAGACTCTCTCCATCATCTATCAACAATCCTGGTCAACAGGGGAGGTACCAGATGACTGGAGGGTGGCCAACGTGACACCCATCTACAAGAAGGGCTGGAAGGAGGAACCGGGGAACTACAGGCCTGTCAGCCTGACCTCGGTACCAAGAAAGATCATGGAGAGGATCATCTTGAGAGCTCTCACACCAGGTGCAGGGCAGCCTGGGTTTATGGAAGGGGAGGTCTTGCTTAACCAACCTGATCTCTTTCTACAACCACGTGACCTGCCTTCTGGATGGGGAGAAGGCTGTGGATGTTGTCTACCTGGACTTTGGTAAGGCCTTTGACACCGTCTCCCACGGCATTCTCCTGGAGAAGCTGGTGAATCATGGCATAGGCAAGTGCACTCTTCACTGGGTAAAAAACTGGCTGGATGGCTGTGCCCAGAGAGTTGTGATTAATGGGGTGAAATCTTGTTGGTGACCAGTCACCAGTGGTGTCCCTCAGGGCTCAGTTTTGGGGCCAGTCTTGTTTAATATCTTTATTGATGATCTGGATGAGGGGATTGAGTGCACCCTCAGTAAGTTTGCAGCTGACACCAAACTGGGTGGGAATGTTGATCTGCTTGAGGGTCAGAAGGCTCTACAGAGGGACCTGGACATCTTGGATCAATGGGCCAAGGCCAATGGGATGAGGTTCAATAAGGCCAAGTGTCAGGTCCTGCATTTCGGTCACAACAACCCCAGGCAACGCTACAGGCTTGGGGAAGAGTGGCTGGAGCTGCCTGGCAGAAAAGGACCTGGGGGTGTTGGTGGACAGCTGGCTTAACATGAGCCAGCAGTGTGCCCAGGTGGCCAAGGCAGCCAACAGCATCCTGGCCTGTATCAGGAACAGCGTGGCCAGCAGGAGTAGGGCAGTGATGGTGCCTCTGGACTGGGCACTGGTGAGGCCTCACCTCGAGTGCTGTGTTGAGTTCTAGGCCCCACACTACAAGAAGGACACTGAAGTGCTGGAGTGTGTCCAGAGGAGAGCCACCAAGCTGGTGAGGGGTCTGGAGAAGAGTCATACGAGGAGAGGCTGAGGGAACTGGGTATGTTTAGTTTGGAGAAGAGGAGGCTGAAGGGAGACCTCATTGCCCTCTACAACTCCCTGAAAGGAAGGTGTAGAGAGGTGGGGGTTGGCCTCTTCTCCCAAGGGAATAATGACAGGAGCAGAGGAAATGGTCTGAAGTTGCGGCAGGGGAGGTTTAGATTAGATATTAGGAAGAATTACTTTAGTGAATGAGTGGTCAGGCACTGGAACAGCCTGCCCAGGGAGGTGGTGGAGTCACCATCCCTGGAAGTATTTAAGAAACGTGTAGACGTGGCACTTCAGGGCATGCTCTAGTGGCTAAGATTGTTGGGTTGGGGTTTTTTGGGGTGGGTGGGGGGGGTGTGTGTGTGTATATATGGATGGACTCAATGATCTCAAAGGTCCCTTCCAACCATGAAGATTCTGTGATTCTGTGATACTTAAAGTCTACTTGGGACACAGAAGAAAGAGTAGGAGTCAAGAGAGAAGCACAAACAGCTCAGTCACGTGGATGAAAAAATTATTTTCCTTTCACAAAAGTGTCTCATTCAAACTAGACCAGAATTTAGCTTGTAATTAGCATGTTTCAGTAGCTGTGATAAGTAGAGAGTCATGTAGAGCAATTGCAATCACCAACTCGATCAGGAACCACATGATGTTAAAATATACATATTTAAACTTAAAGACAAACGTTAAACCTTGTCTTTGTGTAATTTGTGTTCAGCATGAGAGGACATGAAAATCCTTAATAGCCCCTGGGCAAAAAGATACTGATACAATATTCAGCCATAATCTCATTTCCCCATAGTTCTCCCTATGACACCACCAAACTGGGAAGAACACCCCTATATCAACAGCTCACTGCTACTCCATGTCCTCTGTTTTGTGATGAGGTTTCACATTAACACCACCTGGGAGGGATATCAATTTTGGGTTTTTCCCCATTCCAGTGATCCTGCTACACACTGTCCCAGAACTTCTCTGGTCAGACGAACAGAAATCATCTAACTTTGTGCCTGGACTAATAATTTATATTTGGTCATGTGTCAACACCATCTTTAGTTGAACTAATTTCCCTCTTCTTGTTGCCCGATAACTTGAAGCATTGAAGAGCAACCACACTCCTTTCCAGCCATTGTTCTGCAAGACACAACAAGCTTAAACTTTGAACAAGAATCAGAGGACAAGAAAGGCTAAATATCTCCTGATAGCTCTTTGGGGAAAGAAAGCTGAACACACGATTTGAGTTATACAAAATTCTGAGAATACACATAAAACTCACCATCTCCTTGTATTACACTACATCTTTCCTCCTCCTACCCCAATCTTCCTGTATGTGGCTCACATGAACTGATACTTTAGAGATTGCCATTTTCAGACCACAGTCCCAAGAAATAATCTTGATGCAATAAATGGTGAATGTGCAATCTCCTCCACCTTCTATGATATTATTTCAACTATTCTTGGCACAGACGTGATAACGAAAAAAATCACTTTCTAAAAATGTGAGATCAAATTGCTGTGTATTTCATGAAAGCAGCTGGACAAAGGGAAAAAAATGTCTTTCCCTTCTTAGGTGTCTGAGCACCACTTTTACCAGACATCATAAAAATCTGTCTTCTGTAAACTCCTTAAATGCCACAGCCATGAGAGAAGTTTCAGTGGAAACTCAAACATTACTAAAAAAAACAACCTTCAGACACTAGGTTTTATCAGTTGTGCTGTTCATAGAACAATCTGATTTCAATCAAGTACGTGGTACTGGAACACACGTGAACCATCTTAATCAACTCTCAAGAAACTGAACCATAAATACAGTATGAACTCTAAGCAGCTGTGAGTCCCTGCATAAGTACATTCACACTGTGCAGGTCATTAGCATTTTAACATCACTGTTCAGTATAGCATGTTATAGCCTCTACATAGGGACAGAGTAACACCATCATTAAAGAAAAGATGACCAGCTTACATCACTCTCTTCAAAAATCAGGTAGTCTGGGGGCCTTTTTTTTTTTTTTTTTTTTAAGAACAGCTTAGACATCAGCCACATGTGTCTTCATGGCTACAGTGTCTCCTACAGGAACATGCCACCTTCCCTCCACTGCCAGCATGCTGCTACATTAGTGCTGCACCTGAATCCACACCTTAAGGAACTCACATTCACAACTGAATTTTGAGATCTCCGGTGGTTCGATCGTTTTTTTTTGGGCTGTGGTTGTTTTTTGTTCTTACACTTCTGATTGCATAAGCAGAGCTCACTAGGAAATTCTCTCTTTATACTATTTATGCTAAAGGACAGAAGAAAATGTTCTAGTGTAAGTTATCTCCTGGGTTAAGAGAAGTCTTCCCAGCCAGTGGTTAAATGGAGAAGAAAACTTAAAATCCCTTTCAAAACCTACCCAAAGCTAGGAAAGAAACATGAAACTCCCTAAAGGAGAGAGAAGACAAAAAGTATTTTGCCTTTCTTATGCAGAGTATTTCTTAAGATTCTTCAACTTCATCTGTTTAAGGTTAAATACAGTAGAAATATTTCTCATGGCAATGAAGATTCTTCAGGTAGTTTCCTTGTGAATATTAGTCAACCCTCAACCAGGCACAATTATTACAATTTGAAAGCTATTAACAGCACTTTGTGGCAAATCTGAAATAGTTTTCCCTCCCAGCCTGGCAAATACACAATCTGGAGACCTCCAAGGAATGGCATGCCTCTTCACAACAGTGACAGGTTTAAATTGTACCCATTAATATTCATTATTGGAATCTGTATTTAAGACTTGCGTTGAGGGGAGAGATTCAATTTCTTTGCTCAAAATCAAAAGTTCCAGAACACTAAAAGCATAAGGCATGACTAAAACCCACAGGCTACAGCTACCACACAGGAACATGTGGCAAGATCTCAAACTTAACACCATTTCTATAAGGAACTCCTACTTAAGAAGTTTTAACTAAGTTACACAGGACTAGGCTGTGTCAGGCTTTCCTACAAAGCGCCTACATATGAAAACTCAAGTACAAAGCAGCACTTCTTCCTCCTCACCATGAGCAATTTTTTAAAAATTTTTTTTATTTTTTTGAATGGCTCACTACTACTTCCCATCATGAGCTGAATCCACAGCATTGAGCAGGTAAAGGGTTGGTAGAACGGCCAAACCATAGAAGCAGAACGTGGTTTAGTAAAAAAAAAGCTTAACTCCTCAAAGTTGTGAGGTGGAAGATTAGTTACTAGACAGCTTCCATAAAAGGTTCAAGACATCAAATAGTTACTTACTCCGGTAAAGAATCGTTTCTGTCTGCTCCATAGTCCCCATCACTTAATTTTTAAGATGTATGCATTTAAATTAATCTCAAACAGGTGAAACAACCAAAGTGTGTTTCAATAACCTACCACTAGCTTTAATATGTACATTCTGAATCTTCCAGTGATTTTTAGAAAACTGTTTTAATTATACGTTTTTTATTTATATGTCTAACTTCTTTAGTTCAATAGGTGCATTCACAGGAACATGAACCTGAGAGCTTTGCAAATCATATCATAAATATTTGCATAGCCTTTTCATTTTAACAGATTTTATTTCAGATGTTAGCAATAGAGATATTGTATTCATTTCATATTTTATAACTCATCAAATCTAGCCACCTGAACTGTCAGTTTTAGAATACACTAGTAGTACGGACACAATGCTTACCTGATCTTTGGAAAAAGCTTTGACATGAATGTTTTTGACAGTCTGAACTACACCATCATAAAATTTCACAGTGTATGTTCCTAAAATTTGAAAATAAAGCATGAGTTTAAAGACCAGAAGTTATTTAACAAAGCATTTGCTAACAGCTCCAATACTCCAGCTGCATATTTAGCTCTAGATAAAAGGCGCTGTTACTAGAAACTTCAATAGCAGAGGTCTTATCATAGGCCAGGTAAGGGAGAAACAGTGAAGTTACCAAAAATAATTACGGTAAGCATAAAGATGCATGTCTAAGCTTAGAGCTACTCCTTAGATATATTTTCCTCACAAAACCCAAAAATTATTTTTGGTGGAATATTCTACAGACTTTTTCTCCTAGATCTTACAACAGGTAGTCAATCTAAAGAAAGCACACCACAAGCAGCAGTCCTTCATGGTTCCTTACTGATATTCAAAGAAGAGAAGCATGGCTGTGCCTTTTTTTTTTTCCTTATCTGTAAAGTGGTTTTGTGGCTCCGACACTAGCTTGCAGCAGTTACGTGCATCTTTTTACATGCCCAGAGAGGTGGTGGAGTCTCCATCTCTGGAGACATTCCAAACCCACCTGCACGCACTCCTGTGCAACCTGCTCTGGGTAACCTTGCTTTGGCAGGGGGTTGGACTAGGTGATCTCCAGAGGTCCCTTCCAACCCCTACAATCCCATGAGGTTCTGTGAATCTCTTGATACTAAACTGAAGAAGAAACAACTTTTCCCAAATAAATACTTAAAGCAATTATTGGCTGGGTATCCCAGCATAAAGTTCTTTCGTCTCACGAAAAGGTTAAGAGGTTAGGTTAAAAAAATTGATGGCAGACCAAAAGATGTAATTGAAAATAAAACTTTCCATAGTTGTCTGCTGTACTATCTCTTCACCTAAGCAAAAAGGTTAGAATACAATTAAAAACGCATTACTAACAAGCACGACAAAACCAAAAGTGACTCCTTACCATCTTTGTTAACAGAAGTAACTTTGGCTGGATAGAAGCGACAATCAGACCAGCATGCCAATACCTGATCATTTATATGAAACCCCTAGAAGACAGTAGTTAAAAGTATTTTCATCTGAGAATTAATGAAACATACAACTTCATTAAAACACCAAAATGATTAGTTTTCCAATACTTCAAATAAATTATAAAACTTACAGAGCAGGCAACACAGCAACAGTGAAGTATTTTAATGGTCATAATTCATACAACTGCGCTTTAAACTGTTAGATACTCAAGTGTTCTCTATTTTCTACTTACTGCACAACCTTCTTCCTCATGTAATCCTTCTTTTCTTAACTGTATTTTCTCTAAGGGACGCAAATAAGGACTGTCCCAACAAAACCATTCATCGTATCTATGGTTCCAGCGTTTGAAATGGATAAGTACTTTTCCTTCTTCATAATCAATTTCTTCAATGTGAGCTGGATACCTGGTCAAAAGGCAGATTAAAATATTTCAATCAGGAATAAGGCAAGCTGTCTCAAACACTTAACTACGGTATAACACATTACACAAATGGAGCCTTCTGCATGATCAAAAGCAAAATATCTGAAGATCTGCTCGATCAGGTGTGATGGGGAACTGAGTAACTACAGCTAACAAACTTTAGTTTCTACAAGCTTAATATTATTTGATGTATCACTCATATAAGCAATAAAGATGTTACAACTTGCCTAAGAGCTCAGCACAGAACAGAATCCCAAAACTTGCAAAGGAGAACACTGGCTGCAGGAAGAGGAGATAACTAAGGAATTTAGTCTGGAGTGGAAAAAAATTGTAACTGGAGATCAAGGAGTCAGAAAAATCTCCCCTACACCTAGAAATTTCACATATTCACCAAACTGATAGCTTCAGCTCCCTCTTATCAAGAGTTACACCTGGAGGTCAATACACTCACTTCTCTCAGAGATAACCATCAACAGGCATCATGAATCATCTTCCCAGAGTCTAGCAGGCACATTAAACCTAATTTAAGTTTTAGATTCTCGAAGTTAAATTTCATCTGCAGAGTCCTGTACTTGTAATATACTGAGATTTTTATTTAAATGTCCCAGGACGCTGACACGAGCCAAATTCAGTTTTTTCTAACCAGGGAGATCTCATGAACTGTGCATTTCTTTAATTGCATTGGTAATTTGTAACTTCAGTAAGTATTTCAGAATCAGCATATTTCACTATCCCAACTGAAGACAACATCCCAAGTATTGATGTTTTCCCCTCCACAATAACAATGCCAGGAGAAAATCTTCACTTGTCAGTATTTTCAGTTATTTGTGGAAGAAAGGCAAAGTACCACTGAACTCTTGAACAAAGCTGGAGGAAAAATAAACACCCAAATCTACAAGTATTCTTTACCTGATAAAACCCGCTTGAAAAGTTAGAACAAGCGGTAGAAAGAAATGGCATCTTGAAAGGATCAAGCCTAATGCTAAAAATAAAACCCAGACACGTCACAATTAAGACTTAAACACAACACAGACTGCCATTCTAGAATCCTACACGAATGAAAAGCTACCTACAACTGAAACTCTTCAGCAGACCTGAGACACAGCCAGTCATGATCTCTTCAAAAAGCACTACCAACAGGCCATGCTGGAGCCTTGTGCTGCAACCACAGACGAAGGCCCTAGCTCAACTCGATGCCACCTGCCCCAAGCTATACCATTAGTTCATCCCAGTATGTTATCAAAACAGACACAGCAAAGGCTGTGGTGGAGATGAAGACAGATGGGAGATACTTACGGTACAGACATCTCTAAATGGTTACCAGTCTCCTAGGAAGAAAGTAACTTCCTTTATGCGACAGTCTACATATTTCATATCTAGGTAACCCCAAGTGCTGCCCTGCACAGGTTCATGAGGGGAGAAACAGTCACAGTCTTTCCTTGTACAACAACATAGTTCTATTAAACATAGTTTATTCTTAGATATCTCAGCAACTGCCTATCACCAAGTACAGATAATAACAAAAATCAGTACCCAGTTCCCTACAAAGTACAGCAAAAATGGGGGTAGGAATTCCCAGGTCCTCTCAACAAGGACACTTGCCAGAAGGACACTTTTGCCATCAAGAATCAAATGGAAGTAGGGCTTATCCAGATCCTCAAGGATCGAGATAGAAGCTGATAACTGCCAAGTCAGTATTCTGTCACTGTAAGCAGATAACCACTGGTAAACACACTCGATTCACTAACCCTCTCCTACTGGGAAGAGACAAGCCCAAGTGACAGGAGCAAATGACTATATAATGCAAGACTGTTCCCTGCTTCATACCCAGTAAAAGGAGGAACCTTCTCCACAAGAACCATCATCCTAGAACCATTCACCAGCATCATCTACACCTATCCCACCTCACCTTCTAAAGACTCTTTTGATGGGGAAAGATGCTGATTTATCACCAAGAACAGCAAAAACATACCCGACAATGAGACCAAATTTCAGTCTGGCTGAGAGCCGGTGTTGGGTGAACTAGCGCTCTCAGCCAGCTCCTGCGTAACACGCTGCTGAGTCTGAACAAATCTTCTCCTTCTGAAGCAACCACCACTAGCAAACATATGTTCAGTGCTCTTGCCTGGAATACAGCAAACCTAATAGAAGCTCTGCTAGATCTACCCACAAACTTGGACAGCCCCCTCTGATACCACCTTCCTCTCAGACGCAAAGCACGGTGCTGGCAACTCTGAAACAAAGGACAAAGGTTCATGAGTTCTCAGCCACTCCGAGCACTCCACACTGACACTGCACTCCTTCCTCCAATATCTGTACCCCAGCCTCCGAAGCACAGAACAGGAGTGCTACACCAGCAGGCAGAAGCCCTCACAGATCTATAAAGAAGAGGAGTAATAGAGCATATCAATACACATGCACTAAAAAGCCTGTGAACATGCCAAGGGGTAGAGGTAACTTAAAAAGAAATTAAGACTTGTTTATCAAGAAAACACAATATGGGAGGATACACAAAGTAAAAAGCCAATAGCTGAAGCCTGGCTAAAGCTCAAAAAAGAGTACAACTGCCATGTCTTCAGGGATGGTCCAACACATCCTCCCCCAAACCACAATGGGAGCACTTAGCTGACTCCACCGATTTTCAAGACACCTAACTGATCCTGGGTAAGAAATCCCCAACTGGTACTGATTAAATACTGTGAAAAACAAGCTGAAATCAGACACATACTGGGAGGCCAAAACAAGTAGTTTTCCAGCTCAATTCAAAAGGAATGATGAGCTTGTACCTTTCAAGGCCTTATGCACTTTCTAAACAGTAAGGAAAAACCTCCAAGATGCCCAAACTGCTGGCATTAATTTTGGTAAGAACCCAAGCGACATTCAAAAGCTCAGACAGTGTAACTCTCCAAAGGGGGTAAGCAGTAACTGTCAAGTTCAGACTACTGCTGTCAAAGCACAATGGACAATATGGAAATGGATTTCTTGTAGACACAAGGGTGAAACCATCCTCTTCTGGAAAGATGTAAGTATCTGGAAATTCAGAATCAGAGTGCTGACTGAAGCAGTTCCTACCCCTCACTCCTGGACTAGCTTGTGTCCCTTCCACTTTCCTGTATACCAAAATGGAACTGCTGTAAACCCCCTCTCTCTCAGAGGTAGGGAGAGACAAGCTTACTGCAGTCAGAGCAACGCTGAGTGGAAAGGAAGCATCTAGGAGAACGAGTATCATGGAGGACAACAGCTACAGGGTTTCATCTTGTCAGTACTGAGACAGTCCTGACAACATGAGCAATCAAACTCACGGGACAGAGTCTAAACCTTAATACAGTAGCACAACACTCTAACAACACTAATCTTGTTTTCAATACTCAACAGCCTCAACCAGAAACAAACATCTTCATATTCCTTTTACTCACACAACAGAAGAACTTGAAGAGGTGTTATTACAATAAGGTAATACAAGAGGTGTCATCATTTGCTTACTGCAGGCATCCAGTGCAGAGTCATGCTCTTTTTGGTAACTGAGGAAGTCTGCAGCCAGCCAGCACTGAGGAGTAACTGATCCGATGCACAGAGTTTCAAGAACTCAGTTCAGCTGGGACAGTGTGTGTATGTCCATCGTTACAGCTAGTTTCTCTGGGACCTCTCTGTTTAGGACTGCATTACTGCAGCAGTCCCACTACTCCATCCTCTGAACTCCAACACTGCGTACCAAGGGACCTTTCAGCACGTACGGAGGCACTGCCTGATGGCCAGAGCCCTCTCCCTTTAGTGTCCTGACATCAGACACTGTCACAAAGCCTTTCATGACAGCTTTGATGCCTCAACCAATCCCTAAGAACCAAAAAGTACACACTGTACTCCCTGAAGTTTGAGTCTAGGAGGTGATGCACCAGGAACTGAAGTGCAATTCCAATACATTATAATTCTAGATACAACAAAGCAACCTTTGATTAAAAGCTCTAAAGATGCAAAATTCACTTTGCACTTTGGCAAGGAGCAGACTCTGCACTGACTACTCTGCTGGCATACACAACAGGGTTGTCATCACATCCAAACGACCTGAAAGTCCCAAACTAGCATTTCAGGGCATAAGCCACCACCGTGAAAGGCAGGTAAGTGGGGCTCTGACATGAAATGCTTTCCAAAGCACTTGTACCTGAGAAGCAATACTGGCCTATGAACTGACTGCTGTGTTTGGTAGTGAGCACAGAAATCAAAGCCAGCCCTCTGATCAAACAAGAGGCTTCTGCTTGTGTTTAAGTGCCAACATAGCAACTGACGGACATGCAAGAAGGTCCAGCACTGGGAAAAGCAGGTATCAGCAAACCGCAAGTTTTCTATCCACATAAAAGGTCATAGAGTGATCCTGTTCATGCAGCAGCAGGTGAAAGAAGCTGGGGAAAAAAAAAGAAATCTGCTGTCCTCTACAAATCCACACTTGGGGGTGCAGGGCATGTGAGTCTGTCACTGCTGCCATTGCTAAGAGAAAACAAGTCCCCAGCTCTTACAAATTTTGGTTCACAAACCCTGAAAACAGAAATTGACAGAGATCAACAGTCAAGGAAACATGGACTTTCTGACCCAGGTTTCAAAAGCTTAGCAAGCAAAGGAAAACTTTCAGAACTGGAGAGTTAATAACTAAAAGTTCTGAGATCAAAGAGCTG